>OX419598.1:4572024-5167228 GCA_948473455.1 Teleiodes luculella | reverse complement strand
AAAAACTTGTTAGTTAGTTTAAGGGTATATCTTATATATAAAATTCTCGTGTCACAGTGTTCGATTCCATACTCCTCCGAAACGGCTAGACCGATTCTCATGAAATTTTGTAAGCGTATTCAGTAGGTCTGAGAATCGGCCAACATCGATTTTACATCCCCAAAAAAAAAAAAAAAACAACGCGGGCGTAGCCGTGGGCGGACAGCTAGTCTAAATATGAAAATTGCTCATGTGCTAATAAGGCTTAAGTTTTCTTTTGCGTTGAAGCTTAGGTACAAACTTACTGCTTAGTTTGTTAAGCTTTTTCAAAGCTGTCTGGACTGGAAGAAGCGTACTTCACAATGCGGTTATTCTGAGAGTTCAACGAAATATATAAAACCTGCTATTATTTTATGCAGAAATTAGAGCCAAGCTCGAGTTATATCGCGAGGTACAATTCTGCATCTCGCAGTTTAGTCAGTAGAAGAGTCTTCGCCCCTGTAGTGTGTTATCTAGTAGGCTATTGAGGTGATTGTCGCTTGGCAGTTACCGTTGGAGGTCCACTTCTGCATCTCGCAGTTGGGTCGGCAGGAGTGGTTGACGAAGCGGCCGTCGCCGCCCATGCGGTGTCCGTCGATCACCGTGGCGCCGTCCAGGTGCAGGCAGTAGTGGTGGGTGTCGCGCGCGTACCGGGTCGCCATGCGCTCCTGGTACAATCACACCATTTTGTTACCGTCAATATACAACAAAGATTCCCAAGAGTTATATTTTTGACATATAGTTTAATACTGGCACAGGATATATAATATAGTACTAGGTACAGAAGGCGCACTCTCTGATAGCAAACGTGCGAATTTAATTCTAGCTACCACGCTACTAACGTTCAAATTACATTGAACGCGTCGAACGTGACCCTGGCTATAATAGCCTACCGTTTGTCGTTGCGCTCGTATTAAAACAAAATGCACCTTAAGACCGCGCCGCGAGAGTCCGTATTACCAGACTAAATAATAGCGTCTTCACAAGCGCGAGCGTTTTTCCTACTAAATGGCCGCGAAATCGGTACTGCCCGGCGTAGGTACATTCTGGAGCTCTGGCGCGGAGTGCGCCAGGCATGGTACTGATCAGTTGTTAAATAGATGATAGAGTGCTTTTCTGCCTATATGAAAAGTGTAAGCCACTGCATGCAGTGGGTCTCGGTTTCGAAGTAGAGTAAAGGGACTAAAGGATGCATTTAAAGCAATAGGTTGTTAACGCGTGTCATAAAATACAGGGCTTAAACACTGACCTTGAACTCCTTATCGGAGACGACCTCTCCCACGTACTCCAGTATGAAGTCGCCGGCGGCGATGGTGTGTTTGGTGCGCACGCCCCACCCTTTGTTCTCCGTCATGAACTTCTCGAGGCCGCCCGCCCATTCGTGGCGTTGTATGCGCTGGTTCTTGCATTTATCGCTGTAAGCACATTTTATGGTTTAAAAAAAAAGTTTATTTTACAATGTTATCCAATTTAATTAAGAATTTGGTTAATGGCAAGATTTGGTGGCGTTTCCGTCCTTTATAATTTCACCAATGCCTACTCTTTTTGTAATCGCTATTGCTTAATTTTATCATTCTTTGCTTATGTAGCAAAATCGACGTATGCAGACGTCCGGTGGAGGACACTTTACTTTATACATTTTCAAGACAAGATTAAAAATTTGCGAAAAGAGAAATCAATACCGTTCACCCAGGTGGTCTCAAGAGGCGGACGGTGGGTAGGAAGGGATTTATTTGACAGAATTTCAACCCGTTTCATCAGTGGCATAGTTTAAACTTCCTTTAGACTACCTCATTCTCATCTTCATTTTTACTTATTATTATACATTTAAACTTTATCGTTCTTTGTAATGTTTACTATAATATAATTATTGATGAATGTAAAATGTACGAAATAAAATATAAAAGGTTGACCTCATTCTAAATATGAAATAAACGTTGTTATTATTAAACATAATACCTATTTGTTGACCGCAACCGCAGCGGATATTAGCAGCAACAAGCAATTTACCTCTTATTGCGGTATTTGCGGTCTTTATAAAACACGGGTCTGGGTGACGATAGCATAATTCATTTCCGTATACTCGAGTCGGGTAGTTGTTACTACTCTGTCTTCGTAAAGGATATGTCATAAAATCACATTAAAACGGTAAACTTAGTACTAATTTCCGATCACTCTCCGACTGGCACTTAATCTTATCTTTTAGTTCGAAGCGTCTGCACTGTGCCGCGGTCTCCAAATAAGAGAGCAAATTAATATAGCGGACTTTCTAATGCGTGGCAACTATCATTTTAAAAGCTAATTGTTTCGATCTGTAGCGTAGTAATCTTGCAAAAACCGACATGGCATCTCACTTTTTTCCTTGTGAATCATAACACCAAGTTTAAAGATGATAAGGTATATCTTCCCGCCCCGCTTCGCTAGCGTTAACAGTTTTTCCCGTGAGAATGAGGTTTTTCGCGCAGTAAAAAGTAGCCTATGTCACTCTACATCCTTTTAACTAACTCTATGCCCAAAAAAAACAAATGATTGGTTGCTTAGTTAGAGCGTGAAGGAAGGACAAACAAACAAACACATGTATGTTATGTATGGATGTGGCATGCGACTGCGACACTGTTGCATTTTGTTGCCTCAGCGTAAATGAGGTCTTACAACCCAAAAGAGGAGGAATAAAACCACAGTAAAACCAGTAAGTTATCTTCATACAAACGTGCCGCTGTCGGTTTGAATGTGTGCGTCCGCGCCGCGCGCCGTGTAGGCACGCGCTGGCACGCACACACTAGCATCAAATAAGGGGGAATAAGGAGGCGGCAGTATGGGCTAAATGCAAGCGTGTGCGTGACGGCCTGTGCCTACACGGTGCGCTCACATCCAAACCGATGCGGCCAGTTGGTATGGAGATAACTTACTGTTCTGAGTGTACTGTGATTTAATTTAATTTAATAATTGACCTATGCTTGTGTCGAAAAGGTACGACCAATCAAGCTTCACCGGACTTGCGGGGGAGTGGAAGGCTCTACCCCAAAAAAAGTCGTATACCAACGCGTCTAGGGGCGGCTCAAGGGAGCCTCGGACCACGGCCTAGCGCGTTGATATTAAAAAACATCGTAAAGGATTGTACTGTGATAAAACGTACCCGGCGGGGCAGAGTTGCGGCGAGCACTCGGCGAACACGAGGCGGTTGATGCAGTCCTCGTTGCAGCCGCTGGAGGGCGCGCAGTTACACGCCACGCTCTCGCACTCGCCCGCGCTCGGCTTCACGTCGTAGTACACGTCTGGAATAAAACAGAACATCAGTATAGGACTCATTTGAAAAGATTGAAGCCCTCTAACATCTTGATACTTGATCACCATGATAGTGGTAGGTAGGAATCACAATAATCCTGTACACTACAAAATCTTATAGAGATTACACGTCATAAGCTTAAAGGCCGGTTACATTATACGTTATACATTATAAAGCCCGACCAAAGAAATATGACACCTCGCCATATTGCGGAATTTCAATGGAACTAATTTTATAAGGGAAATTGTTGCCATAGTCGTAAAAATATACACGTGGCGCCCCCAGAGCAGGTTTCTTATTTCTTTGGTCAGGATTTAAGTTATTTACATTACGCGATAGTTAGAATCGGTCTTAGTCGTCATGTCTTACGTCCACATTACTGAAATCTAAGCTTCCGAGCGTCTTTACATAAGTCTTACCATAGTTACTTTGCAACGGACGGAAAGTTCAATATTTTTAATATTAAAGAAGGTCATATTGATCTTAAACTTAAGGGTCGTTACCGGAAAGAGAAGACTGATTAGTCATCACCAAAAACAGCAGACAGGCCAAAGCTTGCGACCTAGCCCGATCTCTGGTTACACAAATCCAGATGCTGCCAATAAATTTCCACAAATCGCCGCTCCATCTAGCGATGATTAAGCAAACACTATAAGAGAATTTCCAACTTACTGGTGCGAATCTTCTTGTAGTTCCATGAGGGCACTGGCTGGTTGTAGTGGTGCTGCCACCAGATGTCGTAGGGCAGCGTGAAGGGCACAGCGCGGCGCCGCACCCAGCGCTCGCAGTACGGCGGCGGCGCCAGCAGGCCCGGCGGAAACTCCGCCTGCGTCACTAGGTTCTTGCCTTTACCCTCGGGCTTCGGACTGTCACAACAATATAGTTTTTTTTCATCTCACACAAGGATATCATACCCAACTAGGCACAGCTCATATACATCTGGACAAAAGACAAACACAAGTGCCCATCACACAAGTTTTCGGGATTCGTACCCACAACCCTGCGCTTTGAAGACAGACGTAGTGACCAACTAGGCTACGGGGGTAGTCATGGTTAAATTATTGAATGGGCGATTCTAAATATCAAGTTCTTTAAGACTTCTTTGGTGTTAAGTCCGATGAAGTTTGATAAGTTGCTTTTGCAACACAAGCGTAAGTCAGTTAAAAAGTCTTTCTCAACCTCAACGTTCACTGCTAATAAAAAGACTTTCACAAGATCATCAGTGGATGATCTGTTTAAAAAATACTACTGTAATTATAAAATGAGCAATATTAAAATCAACACCGCCCTCACAAACTGATGACTGACAGAAGCGGTACAAAATTGAAACTACAGTAAAAGTTGACGCTGATTAAATAGTAATGTAAAAGTCACAAGTTCTGTTAATAAATAAATAAAAAACTTACTCTTCTTTATAGTAGTCTGAGAACAGTCCAGCAACCAAGAACTTCTTCCGAAGACGCGGGTTTCTCTTGGATACAACAGGTAGTTTGTCTCTGTTGTCCACACTACTGGCCGGACTATCGTCTCTAGAAGACGCCACTCGTTTCTTGCATATGATATTCTTGGATAGAACATCTATGCTCTTTTCAAAGTCTATCTCCTTCTCATTCAAAGGCAATGGATCATTCTCATCGTGATCTCGCAGTGTGTCTACTGAGGGTTCCCGCGACTTGCATGCTAGACGCCGACTCGCAACAGTATCCAGAGAACTCTCTCGCGAACTAGACTGAACTTCGCGAATTTTCTTATTCGCTTGGCAAGATCTGGACTTCCTTCGAGTTGCTATGCTGACTGGTTTTACTGGCTTTTCTAAGACTTCTGGTTTTTTATTTTCTATCTTCTTGGGTTTTGCCTTCGGTTCATCGTTAGTGTTATCCGAGCTGCGTGTAAGCCTTCTATCACTGGGGCACAGTACAGCTAGACTAGATTTCGGCCTTAGCCCAATTTTATTATTCTTTTCAACATTCCTTCTCTTAGAAAGGATTTCTTCTATTTCTTGTGACGGTGACAATGCTCTAGTCTTGCGTTTCAGTCTTTCAATATTATCAAATTTACTTCCTGGTACTTCCTTCACGTTGAGTAGACTCAATGGAATGCAGTCTTCAGGATCGTTGCTTAAAGAACTCGCCAATGATGGAATACTATCTGTCTCACTAAGAACTTCCCATTTGTTAATATGGCTTTTGGTTTCTTTTTCGGGTTTCTTTTGTTTTAGTTGTAACGCAGGAGCTCGAAGAATAGAAGTGGAATTCTTCTTGTCGCTAGCTACTTCCGTACTAGTTTTCGATTTATTTTCACAAGGGACATCTTTACCCTGTAGCTTCTCAAGAGCAACTACCGTCAAACGCGCTTGTTTAGGGCATTCTTCTTTATTTAAAATTACTTTAAGTTCAGGTTTCTTGCTAACTGTCCTCTCCAAGAAACTGCTCATAGCTTCGCCATCCTTAGGTACCCTTTCAAAAGCGGAATTGTTATCAGTGTCGGAAGTGAAATGGCTATCGGAAGTCAATGACGGTTCCAACTTCTTTTTCTTTCGTTTGACGCTTGGGAAGCCAGTTCTGTTTATCATCTTCCGTCTCCTGGGCTTTTTCTTTGAGGCATCAACGACGGCTTTCTTGACTTCACCGGGTTCAGTTGCCAGCGGTGCGACCTTACCCACAACGTTAACCTTCTTAGACGTAACAGTTATTGGCAATCGTTCAGCTTGAACTTTTGGGACTAACAATTTTGTTGGTAATACTAATTTGCTTTCCCTTATAAGAGCGTTGGACGTCTTTTTCTTCTTTTTGTCGTTAGTATCGTCGTTTTCACGCTCAGAGTCTTTCGTCAGATTTCTCTTTGGTTGCCGTAGGTTGTGGCCGCCACATGTCTCTTGCAGTTTGTCAGATATAACAGCAGCTATGGATTCTCCTCTTTTAGGTCTAATAACAGGTTCGGGTGTTTCTGATATCAAAGCTAATGGTATTTCGGCCTCTGTATCCATAGGACTTAAAGGTACAACTCCTTTGGTTTTAGATTTACTTTTGGAATCACCAGAGTTGTTTACAGATATCGATGACTTTGGTATTTGATCTTCCAAGTCAACGGTTGGTTCGAAAATTCCAGTTGGTTTGTCTACGTTGACAACAACTGTTGGCGTTACTGATTCTGAAACTTTAGATTTATTTTTAGTTTCAAGAACTTTTCCTTTTGATACTGGAGATTTAATCACCGTAGCTCTAGTGTTATGTGTGACCTGTAATGTATTTTTACTTTTTTCGTCACTTGATTTAGGCGAATCGGGACTGCTGTTTTTCTCCTTCTCCAGAATTCGCGATTCAATTGATTTCCTAATATTATTATTAAGTAGCGTATCAAGTACTTTAGTAGCTGCACTGGGATTAATTTTTGATACGAGGTTGCTTGTCAATCCTTCGAGTCTATTTTTCTTTCGTGTCATTATTTCAGATTTTTGGGATGGTGGAATAGCACTTTTGTACAAAGTTCGTGCTGACATGCTTTTAAGAGGGTCAACTAAAATATTGGCGTTTGCTAACAAGCTAGGTGATGTCGAACCAGAAACGTCGCTCTCCCTTGATTCGTCTTTGGAATTGTTCTGATTGAAGTCTTTTGGTACTGGAGAAACTGTCGCCTTATCTTCTGTTAATTTCTTTGATAGAGACTGTACCACTATGTCTAAAGTATGTGCGGCTGCCTTATCTGCTTCCAGTCTATGTCGCTTCTTAGGTGTTACTATGGGCGCTGAGTTTCTTACGGGTGATTGTTTCGCTTCCGTTCTCGGCGAAGCAGTCTTTTGGGTTTCTTGTTTTGCCGATTCCGTAGTTTTTGTATCGGCATCTTTTTTCGGCAAAGACTTCTCTAAGTCATGAACCATTTTATGTACTGCTTTCAGCTTTTCAGACGTCTCATAGATTTTCTTAGAAAGCTCAGATTGGTCTGCACTCGGTTTTTTTATGGCGAGCTCATCATCAGGTAATGAATTTGGGGAATGATCCTTTGATGGTGGAGAACTATTTTCATTTATTTTTATCCCTACTGGTTCAAGGACTGTTTTTTCTCCAGGTTTTAAGGGTTTCGTGCTTGTTTCAGCACCTCTGGCTTCCTGCGCACTGGGTGACTGAACAACATTTTTACTATTATCAGACGCCTTTTTTGCTTTTTCATAAGTCTTTAGTTTAGGAGCGTCTTGAGTGATACTACTTTGCATTTCACCCATACAGTCCGTTTCAGTACACAAAAATTTTTCAGGACTAGTACAATTTTTCGAATTTTCATCGAATTCTGAAGTGACTAAACTCAGGCTTAAGGAATTAGTTGTAGAAGAGTTAATATGATAGTGTCTCTTTTTTAATGGAAGTTTGTGTTCATTTGTCTCTTTGCCTCCTTTACTCTGAGATTCGGTTTGTTGTTTCTTGTGCCTTCGTTTAGATGTTGGTGTGGCAATTTCTTGATTGTCAGTAGTTTTTCTTTTCTTTGATCCTCTCTTGGCTACTTTAGTTACGGTTGGCGGAGGCAGCTCAGCTTTACTTTCAACTGCGGGTTTCTCAGTTTGTTTTGGCGATGCCCTTGGAGAACTTTGTGGCACACTAATTAACTTTGGGGCAACCTGACATAGTTTGATGAAGTTCGAAATTAGATTATCGAGGTCTTGGTTGAATTTCTGGTCGATTAAATCCACAGCTTTTGTGTCTCGACATCGTGAAACAGATCTCGACCGATGCCTTCTTTTACTTCTGTGTTTGTGATATTTGCTTTCGGTTTTTACTGTTATCCTAGACGGTCTTTCTGAAGGCTTTAAGTTTATTTTAGGCGGAGCTAGGACCACTGTTCGTCTATGTTTCTTGGTATGAAAAGATGGTTTGATATGAGGTTTCTTGACATTTAAAAAGACGTTTCTTGAAAGTAATTTGTTTGGAATATAAGTATTTTTTGCTTTCTCGAAAATGCTGGGAAGTGGTTTAGGAATGATTTCTTTTTTCGAACTAGCTGCTAGTGAATTGGTCTGTTTAGATTTCCGATTCCTTGGAGATAGAGTGCGCGAGCGGTTTCTATCGTCTTTCTTCAAGTTTGACAGTTTGGCGATAGTCGATATGGGCGACGCTCCAAATTTGTGCGTAAAGGAGGGTTTTAGCGCTGGCAATGGTTTTCCAATATAACTCGATTTAGTTGGAGACTTTACCAGCGTATTGTTGTTATTATGATTTAATTTAAATATGTTGTACGTCATCATTGGTCTCTGTAAACCGCTGAAAACAGGCCCCGGAGCAAACGGATCAGATGGATTCACTCGTAACAATTTTTGGTTGAGCTTGGAAAATCCAAAACTATGATTCGAAGGCAAGGGATATTTCGTACAGACGCTAACATATTTAGGACTAGCGTTCGGTTTCCGCAGATAGCTATCACATTCGGAATCGCTAGAGCTGTGGCCTAGTGTAAGGCTACTGAAGGTTTTATTTGTGAGTAACAATATCTCTTGGTCCGAGACGAAATGCTTTTGGTTCTTATAGTAAGAGCGATCCCTGACTGAGCGAGTTTTCTTTAGTTTCCGCGTGCGGCGGCTCCGACTGCGTACACTGTAGTCAGTCTTGTAACCGGACTTGTCAGTTTTGTATCCGGATTTGTAATCAGTGCGGTACCCGGAGGCGCGATTATAATCACTTTTGTAACCGGAGCGCGTGCCACCGTAGTCACTCTTATAACCCGACTCCATTATTCGGCTGCAACTCTTGTAGGGTTTGAACTCGTGGTCGCTCTTGTATCCAGATAGGATATCTTTGTATTTGGGGTTGAGGTCTATTTGTTTCCACGTGGGGTCCAGATGGTCCTCTCCGGCGGCCTCGTTCTCGCTCTGGTGGTCTCTCCACGCGTTGCCGAAGGTCTTGGTGGTTTTCTTCGGCATGTTGGCGAGTTTACTGTTCAACTCTTTACGTTTCGCGTACACGCTAGATAGTACGGATCTGTTCGATGGCAATGATTCCTCGTCGCTGTCGATGGAATCGTACTGATTCTTGTCCTTTAGAGTCTTAGGTGCACTTTTAGTAGACTTTGTCTTATTCTGTGGCTTTCGCCCTACTTTTTTCCTTGGAGGATACAAAACCCTGTCTGTAGCATATAACATCCTATCTAAAGCAGCTATGTCTAACTTATGATCATTTTTCTTAGCTTTCTCGTACTTATTCTGTTCCTGTTTAAGTGGGATGGGTGAAGGGGCTTCAGTCTTAATTTGTTTGATTTCGTTTTCGATTCTCTTCTTCTGATAATCGCACTCGCTCGAATCTGATCTGTGATGAGCCCTACTTCGACTTTTCGACTTGGCTCGGGCGCTCCGCCTTTCCCTCGTGTTGTTTTCTTTCTGCGCGGGTTTCCTTCCCAGCCTGTTCTGATCATCGATGTCATGACGTCGGAGCGGCGAGTGGGTGGGCGAATTGTGATTGGATAATATACCAGAGTCTGGAGAAACATTCGGTGGGTCGTTCCCATTGTGGAAATCGTTTATAACATTAACCACAACTTTGTCTTGTTTGCGAGATTCTAGTTTCTTATTAACAAGAGGTACTTTTCTAGGCCGCCCCCTTTTTCTTCTCGATTCTACGACAACATTCTTTACATCCTCTTGAGATTCAACGGAGTGCGTACTAGCCGTGTCAAACTTCTGCGAGTCCATTTGACTCAGGGAACTCATATCAGTGTTGACAGTCAACGGCGAGTTCTTCAACAATTCACTAGCGTGCCCCAAATCGGATGAGCTATGCGCTATATCCAGATTCATAAAATCATTGTTATCCACACAATCGTCAAGACTGGGAGGATTAGGTATGGACATAGCAACAGATTCACTGGTGATTTCTTCGAGATCTTTGTTGATTTGTGAGAGTTCTTCGGTCTGCTGCGGGCTGAGGTGTTGCGAGTTGAGAAAAGTGGGTGGGAGAGGGGCGATATCGGGGAGAGTGAGGGAGGGGAGGACACAGTCTTGGAGCGCGGGGAGGGGGGGCGCGGAGCTGCTGAGCAGTTGCGTTTGTTGGACGAACTGCTGTAGGAGGCTAGAGGCGTAGACCGTGGCGGCGGGGTGGGGGGTGTCGGCTAAGGAGCCCTCGCCTTCCGAGCCGGAGGAGTCGGCGGTGGCGCGCTGGATGGCCGCTGTCACCAGCTGCGGCGTCAGCTCCATCTCACTGCTCGACCCGTCGCCTGCAATGAACGACACTCTTAGGCTGCTTTTCCACCAAACTGTGCGAGGTAGCTAAGCGGTGTGCGAGGAAAAAATCCACCAATAGAATGACTAGGCTAGGAAAATGAAGTGATTCTATTGGTGGATTTTTTCCTCGCACACCGCTTAGCTACCTCGCACAGCTCTGGTGCAAAAGCAGCCTTAGGGTGAGGTCGCGCAATTTCTGCTACATTCGGTTTCATTTCGTTAACTTTCGTTCACAAGGCGACTCAAAATGAGCTTCGATTTTGTATGAAACAGAAATTCTGCGGCCGAAAATACGCGATTCAAAACGCAAAATTTACGTTCGGCTTCACCCCTACACCTGTTCCTATGCTATCTATCACACAACTGCTACTCTAAAAGTACGAACCCACAGATGAGTCGAAATCGCGAGCTGCGGGACGATATCCGAGTTTAAATGCAGCCGGTAGCATAGATAGCGCCCGCTTTCTGAGACAGGCTGCATACATAAACACGGATATCGGATCGCGATCGCACGGCTTCCGCCGCTGTGGATACGGGCCTTGTATCCATGTAGGTACAAACATTCGGAACTCTACTATTTTGGATCTTGTAATAAATTAATACTACTACTGCAATTACAACGGACTATGACAATCTCTTGTAGGACTCAACTTATCCTACACTTTTCAATCTTTTTAATCAAATTAGCACTTAGTGATATTTCTAGATTTAAACTTTTCTATTAATGACTATTGAAATATTTTGATTAAATTAAATTAAACAGCAATGAATAAACTTAAATAAGTCCAGAAACATACTTAAACATGAACAAACACTGTGGTTCTTTTTAATTCAAAGCGAACTGCTAAAAATAAACTTCAAGTAACGCAAAGACTTCGAATAATAACGTTGTACTTTTACGTGACGAAGTTTGCAAGAGTTATTCTTGTACTTTATAAAGTCTTTTCATTGAAATTAATTTAACTTGTTCTTATTTCTGTAAATACCTCTAACTGCTAGCATGATTAAGAAACTTAAATCTAGGAATACTCAAGGGAAAGTACGTAACAGATTCATAAATAATACCTTAAACGTAAAATTAAATTAACAAAACTTGTTAGAAATACGATTTATTCTAGGAAATTTCAAATAGGTATTTGCGAATAATGTTAAGTTTACGCACCCCAATCCATCGATAAAAGTAATTTAAGGCATATCTACTGCCGCATTGTCCTAATTAAGTTTTTAGTAATATAAGTCCATTATTATAGTGTATTAATAAATAGATTTGAACAACATCGGATCAAGTACCGAACGTTTAATAACTATACCACGGAGTATTTTAGAATACCCGAGGAAAACACGTGACAGTTAGGCTCTTTACAAATGAATGCACTGAATAATAAAACTCAGGCTGAAGCAGCTTTAAAGCACTTATCATACTTGTCTAAATAACGCGTGCTTATTGCCAGTCATTGCTCTTGCATTGACAATTTACAATCACAAGTGCTACCTACATAGCAATATAGTTCGAATAGAAAATAAGAGGTGTAAATTTCTTTAAAGCCTCATTTACGGCGTGCAATAAGCTGCCGCATGTCGCAAACGCCTAAAACATATTTTATTTGTAGCATTACACAAGATTTCGCATGCCACAATTATATTGCATGCATGCGACAATATTGCATATTTTAGACGTAAATGAGTCTTTTTGGGGTAGAGTCTATCGCTCCCCCGCAAGTCTGGTGAAGCTTGATTGGTCGTACTTTTTCGACACAAGCATAGGTCAATTAAAAAAAGTCTTCAAAGAGTTACACAAGTAGACATCCAATAGGACTACGGAAGAGAAGGGGAATATATAATGTATTAGTTATATTTACCATTGTCAGCGATGGACTTGTCGTCGTGGTCCGGCGAGGTGGCGTGAACGGCGAAGGTGTTGAAATTGGGCTGCGGCGCCGGCGCGCTCGCCGTCTGCTCCGGAAATAGTTCCGCCAGGTCCGCATCGTCGATCACCTACCAACATTAGCACTAGGTCACTACCAGCTTACTATAGAATCCATACTGTCCATACTTTAAAACTAAATTATAAATGCGAAAGTGTGGTTGTTTGTCCTTCCTTCACGCCATAACTAAGCAACCAATCGACTTGATTTTCGGCATAGATTTAGTTGAAAGGATGGAGAGTAACATAGGCATCTTTTTACCGCGGGGAAAAAACCTCATTCCCACGGGAAAAACGGTTAACGCGGGCGGACCCGCGGGCGGATAGTGGGATTATAAATCATAAACAGTTCTCAAACTGTTGTCAAAGTCAAGTTCATTTATTTATCATAGGTTTTTAGAACGTATCAGAAGTTAAAAAAATTGGTCAAGCTAAGACTGGCTCTCGTCTCAAATGAATAGTACAAGACTAAACAACAATAAAATAATTTTCCTACAAAAAAAAGATATCAGTTTAAACACAACTGGCAGCCCAGTGGCGCTGTCTAAAAATGTACAAGCTCTTATTTCCTTTTATCCTTAAAATCGTGAAAATCGAAAATCTGCGCTATAAATATTGTATGAATAAAGGATTGAGTGTTTACCTGCAGTTGGCAAGCAGCAGCCAACGCCGCACTAGAGTCATCAGCGGAGGCGTGAGCAGCGGCGTCAGGCGAGTCGGAGTCGGACGACGACGACGACGACGACGAGGAAGACGACGACGACGACGACGATGACGACGACGAGCTGCTGCCACACGCCGCGCTCTCCGGCACCGGGGACGGGAACTGCAAACAATAACATTAAATTAAAAAAAATATTAAAACCTCCGCCACAATACCGTTACTTGACCCTTTCAGCAACTAGAAAAGAGCTGATAATCTTAAAATGGTTGAAGATATTTTCTTGGATTATAGCTAAGAACACTCTTCATTGTGACAACTTGCAAACAAAAAAAAACAAGAATAAAATCGGCGCATCCGTTTAGGAGCTATTGCCTCAGACAGACAGACAGACAGACACACACGTCAAACTTATAGTTATATTATACACCCCTATTTTTCGTCGGGGGTTAAAAATACACTTTTGAAAACAAGCCTCTAATGTACGAGTGCGTCAGATGTATTGATGTTTCCAAACTTTTACATTTCCTACACGATTTTGACGGTCGCTTCCTATCTCTTCGTTTCCTATAATCTATTTTTAAAGGGTGAACATACCTATAAGGGCTCCGTTTTTTATTTTCGAGCTACGGAACCATAAAAGGGACAAGCTCAGTCAACGATTTTGAGCAACTTTTCCAATTCCACTTCGCTATGCAAATTAGTCATTTAAGTAAGACATTTGTATGGAGAAGTAAAACTTCTTTTTCCTTTCCGCGAAATGGTTCTTCGGGAATGTTGATCAAATCCTTTGATTAAACATACTTAGTTTTACCTAAGTCGCCTCTTACACTCTGTATTTTCGTATGTGTATATGTATAATAAATAACACTGTAGGTATTCTATGCTCTATCCTACCGATTACCACAAATTAGGATAATGGCGGCAGCTTATCATTCTGTGCTATTAGCATTGGTCTATTGGAATTAAGTCTATTAGTTAACTTCAATAAAATGAAAGCCTCATTTCAAAAAATACACTTAATTTTTTGCAAAATACTGTTTAATGTTTGAATTTCAACAATATTCCGTTTTCAACAGGTTACCGTACACCTGTATGTAATGTTTTCAAATCATATTTACAAACATACATCAGCTAATTTTAATATTGTATAATATTAATGATAATGACGATGACTTAAAGAACTTACTGAAGCAAGTCTAGTCAGTCACGATGACTCATTGCTAAGAAATCGCAGTATTATCTATTGTGACTTTTAAAACATGAACAACTTAAATGTTAATTTACACAAATGTAATGTATGTTTAATTACACAAATTATCCATCCATTGTCTGCGATGTTTGTTGTAATGATCTAGATGATGTTTTGCTCTCATGTCTTTAAGTAAATGGCATAAATTCCATATTATTTTCGTGAAATGGATTACGTCTGACCCGATAAAATGTGACACGAATTCAAAAATACAGACCCCAGAAGAAGAATACCAAGAAATCTATTATCGAAATTTTAAAAAATCTTCAAAAGAGTTTATTAAAAACTAACATATTCATATACAATACAAACACGTCCATTACCGTCCAATTTAGAGAACAAGTGACATACAAAACAGATACTTTTGACCTAGTTGTACCTTAAACTATGCAAATCAAGCGGTCCGCACAACACACTCAGCCGTTCTAATGGGGCAAACATTTAGAATCTCTGTCACCGGGAAGTCGCCATTTTCAGTCGTCACGAGCGCATTAAATTTCAATCTAACAAGATAGCCAATTAGTCGCAAAATCTGCAAAACGTTCCGATTAGAGTCTAATGGACAATAATCATTAAAATAATAGGACAAGAGCATTTCTCTGGAATTTGAAGTCATCTTGTGAAACATCATCAGTCATCTTGTGTTTGTAAAAGATTTTATTGACCATAATAAAATCTTTTACCAGAGCCTTATCTGCCTGTATCTTCGCTTTTAATGATACTCAGTACCTATGTTCACTAAGTAGGTTCATACTATTCGTCTTGTTTAAAATGCTGACAGCTAGCGGTAGTTTAAACGTCACTCAATTTGCAAACCGCAGCCGCGGTTAACTTACAATGATCTTCTTTTTAACGTGAACGCCTGCATTATCTTTGTTATTTCAATGAATGTAAGACAGCTTAAAGTAATGCGGGTAAACCGCAAATACATTTTATCTCATTGTATTAATTTAATGGTCAATAGTGGTTCATTGTGCAAAAACACGGTTGCAAACACTGTAGGTATACAAAAAAATCTAGACGACACTAAAGAAAATTACATCTATATATTCCTACCAAGCATATTAAATACATAAACATATAACATAGAGTTACGTTTCTTAAGTTGAAACCAACTTGCACACAAGCCTTACCGCCTAGTTTAACACGTAAATAAATACCGTAACTGCTCTTACAAACCAGTGAAGTGAACGTTTGAACATTTGATTTTTCTAATGAATCTGATGCGAGCAATAAAATTGCTACGCTACGATTTTTTTTATTGATTGTACAGTCCGATAATTTACTTTTGATTCTGAATTCGGTAAGAAAATTATCCTTAAATGGATATGATTGTGCATCACGTTAAAATGTAAAGCCCTATTCTAAATGTAAGTTATTCAATAAAAGGTAGTTAATTTCAAATGACAATAGCTCGCTTGATGATGCTGCTGATAGAGTTAATTGAAAGCACTACTGCAACACCAGCTTAGTGACCTGATAAATCCATAAGCCCTGACTCTACATTGCATTGTAGATTTTTTTTTTATCCGACACGACAAAGTCTGTTGAGTATTGAATAATTATAAAGAGCACTAAATGAGAGGTTTTCATATGTGGCCTGCCCCCTCTAACCTGCCCGTCCACGCGTGACAGACATAATTTTGTCGTGCGTTTTATCCTATTGGAGGATATTTTAATATTGCGGGTTTCTCGCAACTTTTTGACAGTTAAATGTGCGACAACTTTTGTCATAGCACTGCATGTTACGGGGACAGTCAGTACTAGGCGAGCAGGCGAGAGGTGGCATTAGTTGGGATTGATTTGGCGCAACTAGCAACTAGCAGCGGCTAGCAGTGTCGCAAGCGTCCTCTCTGACCGCAATACAACACACACCTTTACTGTTTACTCATAACTACTATTCAGATCATACAGCTGCATAAAACTCGATGGTCGTTAAAATTAGGGGTGCAACTAGCCAACAACATAGTTCACAGAACTCGTAATCTTTCATCAAAAATGTTCAAGAAATAGGCAATATAGTAGGGTCACTATCGGATCAAAACAGTTGCGTTACATTTTTCCTATAAACTGCATTTGTTTTTTATTTTTTGTTTTGTACATCGCTAGCGGCACTACCCATAGTCTGCTCTCAACCACCAAAGGTTAGCTGGTAGAAAATGCTTTGTAGCATTAAGTTCGCCTTTGTACAGTTTTTTGTGCAATAAAGCAATTTCATTCATTCATTCATTCATTCAAATAAAATATTAAAAAAAAACTATATGACAACGCATAACTTGTACAAAATGCCGACAAAATAGATGTATGAAGAAGTATTTGCAAATATTAGCGTTTTACTTCATCTTCTAGTAATGATCTATCAATCAATGGCTCTAATCCGTGCACGAAGTTCGTTCAAACCTATCTTAATAAACAAAATCTATAAATTCAGACGCAGGCAAGCAGATCAAGTGATCACCCTACCTACACGGTTGACATTTACATACCAGTCTAATCAATGGCACCAAATTCGATATGTCTAAGCCGCACCAACACAATTATACTAAAGTTGGCCAAACTGCTGCTATACAATGTAAATAGAGCATGCATGTGTCCTTTCATTCTCAGTATCAACACTTCAACAGACAGAGGACTTTTTTTCGTTGATGTCACAAAAGTAAAGCGAAGGAGAAGGCGCCAATAAAGTATCTTCTAAAGACGCAAGCGAGATCTTGAATTAAACAACCGCGAAATCAATAATACCACAGAAAATCTGGCAGAACATAGTTACAACAATCCACACTACTATAAAGAAACATCGGAGCATGGTTCTTCCGGAGCAGTTAAAGCGTTAACACACTAAAGAATGAATGTACCGCTCACGACTCGATAACACAATGAAAGCAAGGGATTTACAACACAAGTCGTCGGTATTTTACCATAGCAAGATCTCCACAACTCACCGTTATTGTTTATTAGCTTAAATACAAAGATAAAAACAGTTTACTGTTGCTACTAATTTATGCTTCGCAAACTCGTGAATAATATTGAAAAGTTATAAACTAAATATTGTAACTAAGTACTTATCAACCTGTAACAAGGTATATAATTAAGTGGAAAATATCCCGGAGCACGAGGCTGATTTTAATTATTTCCACGAAGTTACACAAAAACATTTCTATTTTCAGAAAACAAACATGTTTTGCTCGATTCTCTCTCAAATCAATTGAAAATGAACCTCGAATTATTATTGAAGGTCTAAAAGACCAGACTTATTTATGATTATTCTTAACTATATTATTTTTATAAATCAAATATTACTTGCTCATTAGATGAAATATTATTATTAAGGACAGGACCGAATTAGCTTTTTTCAATTTCAGTTAAATATAAAAAATGCGTTAAAAAGTAGCCTACTGATTAATTCGACACCTATTGATAAGCTGACATACTTCAGTATTTGTAATAAGTATAAGGTAAAATAATGATTTATATTGATTGTTAAAATAATGAACTAAGTACGCATGGCGACTGGTGACCACCAATAGCCTATTAGCGGGTGTTGCGCACAATAGGTGTGTGTAATAATAAGTTGACGGGTGTGTTGTTTTCGCCATTAAGTTGATTTCCGAGGGTGCTAATCAATAAGGCGGAAGGGTGACCGGCACCCCTAGGGTTGAGGTGTCGCGTGGCCGCCGCCGTTATCACGGCTCGCATATCAAACAGCGCCCTACCAATACTCCGCAGGTAGATTGCATTTTTTATTGCTTTCCTCATTACCATAGGTTGATTACCCTCCGTACGCTGAGTAAACCAACGGGGTAGCTTCCAGACGCCTATTCTAATGGGGTGGACTAAGCCAGCTTTTTCTAACATTCGTCGATTAAGATAGCGCTATCAGCATGAGCTTAAAGCTAATTCTTCAGCTGTCTCTAATCGAATTAGAACCAGATGACTAGAAACTATATGACGCATCATCGCATACAAAAATAGATCAAATAGTGAGATCAGAGATTCTGTCAGATCGATTCAACAGTAAATCACAATCGCTGCGCAGACAAATATGAAAGCTCGCATTTGAATCGACAATAGGATAACGGTACGTATCTCAGCGCCGACACGAATATCACATTAGCGACCTCGTGATCTGGCCAGATTTATATCCGACAGTGCTCAAACAAACTAGGCTCCGGATAAATCATACCACATAACCTACGCTAGGTTGTTACTCTAGTATCAGCCACCAATCAAATTCGGCCATTCCTGCACTTTCTAAATTGCACCATGTTAGCAAAAGGTGAGGTTAATCTCTCAAGAAAGCGATCGGTTAAGTATGCGCAAGTTTTACTCACATCAAATACCAGAACCTAGGTTTTAGTGTTTAAGCCAAACGTTTAGTGCCAATAAACCTACATTAAATGACAACTTCCGCAAGTCTATGTTCTTAAGCCAATTCAAATAAGCCGTTATTTTCAATAAAGTGATAAAACATAAAGCCCGACCAAAGAAATAAAAACCTCGCCATATTGCGGAATTTCAATGGAACTAAATTTATAAGGGAAATTGTTGCCATTTTCGTAAAAATATACACGTGGTGCCCCTAGAGCAGGTTTCTTATTTCTTTGGTCAGGCTTTACTTTAAATACTAAACCATATTTAAGATTTTTATCAACGGTTATATTTGTTTTGGCAAATTTCTCTGCAAATTGACAAGTAGTTATTTGAAAGACAAACAACATCCAATTCACACAAGAGACGGGCAATCAACTCAGAGCTACATAACCAGTAATCTATAAACAAACGAGAGCATTAATCGCTACCATACAACATAACAGACTGGGGCAGTATTGTGTGAAATGACCGGAGAGGCTAGACAAGGTGCTCCGAGCTGGTAAACACTTTTTTTATTAAAGTGATCATCACTGGCCGTTCAACCTTAAAGAACATATTCGGCGCGTGTAAGCTTATTTGGTGTAATTCCTGTAAACACTAACGGTATTAATCATCATACTATAGATTGGCTAGACCTACTGGCTCATTATCTATCTTACATACAATGAAAGGTGACAATAATATTGTAACAAAATTGCAATATTCCAGAACTGCAATTGAAATTGATACAATAATACAAAGTAGGGGGATAAAACAAATAACCAAGTGAGAAGTTACGGCGATTTAGGAAATCCCCATAGTTATAGTTACATTTCCTTAACGACCAAAACAATCTCAATCAGAATCTATTTTCGCATGATTGTCAGTAAACAGTTGACTATAGCCGAGGTCGTCGCCCCGCGCCAAATGTCGAGAACAATAAGTGGTACGGTACAGAAATGATCGTGTATCGAAGTCAGAGGCCCATCTCCAACTCCAAGTACCTACCACTTACGACCTACTGCTATTTACGACCGACAGAAACTAGAAAGCAACGCTAGAACGCTCAGTGATTGAACCGTTTCGACATTAGTGAGAGGCACTATTGTAAAATGGTTTGTTGTTTAAACAGATAGCATCTGACTGAGCTGCTTACTGCTGGATTGGAAAACAATAAACGTGACTTGCTAAAGTTTACTTAAATAATTTAAGATCTAGAACAAAGGCTAGGGTATAATTAAGATGAACTAATGAGATGTCGATAAAACCGTGGTTGCGACCACAACGTTGGCATTGTAAAACACATAAATTTTACTAAAATCAACAATAGATATTACTGATTCAGGCTTTGAAAATAAGTTTATATATTTATATGACATGGATTTTTCATACAATACTAGGATTCTCCAGTAAAAAGATTAAAATTTAGGAACAATAACGAAAGCCATGTAATTGATGGACTATTCCATAGAGTTAAATTGAATTGAGTCGATTGAGTTAAATGTTATCTTCGCATAACTATTGAATGTATAAAGATTTATGTTGATAATAAATAATTAGAAAGAGAAAAGTAGTTTAATGAAATATTCCGTGCAGCAGAGAGCGGGGAGGCCGTGAACTTGACTTTGGCAGGCCTCGCGCGCTGCAGCCAAGCCAACCCGTGTCGGATAGTTGCACCAATCTTAAAGGTCATCTCTCCACTTCTCATGCCCATAAACCATGGAGTACAGAACCAAGACGCAGACGGCGCAGATCACCTCTCCCCGCGCGCAAATTGGTGACTTTGTTTCTAAGCAAAAGCGTGCGGACGCGCTCTCCATTGGTTCTGTACTCCATGCCATAAACAAACAAATACAATTATCAGATGAACCCAAACAAACGTCAACATTACAAGACAAGAAAATTTAAAAACGTTTTGAATGCGAGATTACATCAGTAGTCAATACAACGGGCTATTGATTGTGATTTGTAATGGAACGAAAGGGTGTATTGACTTAGAATTTCCGCAGTCAGTTATCTTGCAGTCGGAGCGTACCATTCGAGTAGTTTGCGCAGTTTGTCAGCGATGGTTTCATAACGTCCAGCATTTCTCATGGCGCTGTGGACCAGCCGGCGCGCCTCGCCACTCGCTACCTGCAGAATGACTGATCGACCTTTTATCGACAACTTATTTTCCCCTTTACATACGGCCGCAATAAGCTGTTTATCCTTCGCCGCGACGGCTACTTGCAGTGCACCAGGTAAACCTGACGGTGGTACGAGGCCAAACGCTCACGTAATTGGTAACGATTATTAAGAGAATTTATATTCGATAAGTTGACAGGTCGTGGCTAGAGTTAAATTTAATTTAAGGTACAACTGAATTTAATCGCGACATGTTTACGCGTCTACTCATTGCGGTTGCGAAATTCTTTTATATGGTTAGTTGACAACAATGGTGGTTTGTTCTTATCTGTTTAAGTAATGCCGTACAATTACTTAACAAGTGGATCCCTCACACTTGTTTCGTTATGTAATACTGTAACAAATGTCAAACATTTCTTACATATTGCATTGTGTACGACGCGGACGTGTACGTGTTACCAAACACATCAGTTATCTAAGTTTGCCTTGAATTTTAGATTGACATAATTATATTTGACTCTATTTTTTTGCCTATATCAATAAAATTAAAACATAAAACGGAGATTATGCAAATATAGCATTCTTCAAAAATAAGACGGTAAAATTAAATAAAACCCGGCAATTAACATTAAACCATTGAGATTAAAGAATGGTTTTATGGGCGTCTCTATAATAATAATGACACATGTTTGCGAGATACATTTTTTATTTTTATCGTGTCGCGGTGCGTATAATCGAGCGTTTACAAATACGGAGCGGTCCAGCGACTTATCGGCGGCGACGGCCACCGCGCTAATAGGCGTTTCGCACCCATTTATTTTCAGTTAAGTTTTTGTCTCCACATTTCGCTAGCACCTACGCGACATCGATTACCTTAACCTTAGGGTTGCAACCCGGTTGCTTAAACGACTACACAGCAGCGATTTTACAAATTCTCAAAATTATAAGAATGGACCTACATTTTAATTGAATTTCAACGAAATCAATTCTCTTGTCGAGGCAAGCATGGAACACTGTGGTAAGAGATTTTCTCACATTTAACTGTGAAAAAGATGTTTATCCAATAAGATGACAGTCAAAAATGTCCGTCACTACGTCATTAGTGGTCAAACGTCATACTACCCCGCCTGGAGGACTAAAGTGTAGACCACTTCCCTACACTTGTTACAATCTTATCTTACTGTAGGTTTCCGGTTTATCCGCATCAATCAATCTCTTTACACAAACTCTTATCGCAATACCAATACAAGACGCTTACATTACAACTCGTTCTCATCAAACAAGTTTAAACGGCACAAGAGCGCCACCTAAGTCGTTAAATTATTAATTGGCAGCCCTGCGGAGGAGAGGAGTGCTCAGCTATCCGGTGGCGGTTGATTGTACTCATCAAGGATTTCTGTACCCAAGGACGGCAGCGCGGGCGGCTAGACGATCGCTGTCGATTCTCTTATTATTTCCAAGCAGACACATCTCGTTTTTGTCTCGAAGCTCATTTATATTCATGATACATATCGTCGGTTATCGCTATAAATTAAAATATTTCCACTCGTATCTGATATGAATCTAAATCGCGTAAATTATTTTATTGCTTGTTATGGATTATTGCTTTTCATTGGTCTGCTCTCGTGATCTCGTCCCGACGAGTATATTTATAGGGCGAGTAATGCAGCCTTCCGCCTTTCACAATCCCGCAAATTATGTGCTGTGTTTATAGTAACAATCACGTCGTCGCTGCTCAATTGAATCCAACTTTATAACCATTATTGTAATTGAATTTCGGTTATTATATACCATTACGACTTAGGACCAGCGTTAGCAATTAGTAATGTTTCAAAATTGTTAAACCAAAGAAGTTTTAAGCTATAGGTAACATTACGAACATCCTGGTGGCCACTAAGGCCGTCCCTTTTAAAGTAACAAGTTGCTAGGACAATAATAAAAAAGGCAATGCTATACCACTGTATCTCTGTGTTTTAATTTAATAAATATCAGGAGAACCAAATAAAATCTTGCAAATCAATTCATGTAATTTAGATCCAAAATAAAACCGGTCTGATGAATTAGCAAAATCGGTATCTGTCAAGTCGTTTATATCATTAAGTAATTTACAATAGGATATTGAAAACATCCAAGCAGGCTCTAGCTCATTGGACGACACAGGTTCAGACAGTGAATTATTTAAAGCAGTTTTTGCAAGTGTAGTGCGAGAATCGACAAAAACTATCGACTCTACTCGTGTTGGAAGGTTCAATCACCTCGATAGTTAAATGTGCGAACCTCTTTGTCTGCCACATTTTTTGTGGAATATGGCTACTTGATGGTCGGTAATTTCAAACTATTACCAGATGTTCTAAATTAAAATTATAACGATTAAAACGTACTTAACTAGTTAGTAATAACTTAATTCGATCAAGGATAAATATTAAAGTTTTTCAGTATTATCTAAAATCGAGAAATGTTAATTTTGGACAATGAACAGTTCAAACTGTTTCGTCAACCTTGCAGTGGCCTCGATGCACAAAACTCATAAGTACCTGTACTGGGCTTGTATTTCAGAGAAGATAGATACCATAAAACACATAATACAGAACATAACAAAAATTCTAAATTCTGTCATATATAGTAAAAATTAAGTTTTCGTAAGAGACCTAAACAACTAAAAATAACAACTCACGAATAAAGTGTTCACTATTCGTTACTACACACAATGAGGTTATATGTGACAAGGCATCCGACGAGTCAAGGGTATATGCAAATACACATCATGTCAACAAAGAGCATTGCAGACAAGCCCAAAAATAAAATAAATATCACACAAGGACAAAAGGACTACCAGATGCACAGCTCAGTACCGAGGGCTGCGTTTACAGGGCCACGTTATAAAGAACGCAATAACTAATAATAACTTAACAAGGTCTATGTTATAACGGTATTATTTAATGGACAAGGACCATTACGAGACTCTTGCGACATTTATAACTGAAGATGTGTCTCTATAATTGTTTCTCATAAACTTTAAGTCGACATTAAGAGCAGAGCAGAACTTAATAATTAAAGATTAGAGTAACTTGATAATCCTTAATTGAATTTACGTTTAAGATGGTTTCCTTGTAAGTTCAAATAAATTATTAAGCAAAATATTAAGTACGGTAATCAACGACATCATAATCTTACGAGTAATGTTCGACCTTCCGAATCGTAAATTTGTGTAAAATATGCGTGTGCTCGTTTAAGACGCGACGAGGTGCATGAGCGGTTGCGCGTCAATGTACAGGACACTAAAGCAGAGGCGACTCTGGGTAAATAAGAGCAATTTGCTCGCTGATGATCACTCGCATTCTCCTATATAATTTAACAAGGACACAAGCAACATGTCCAAACGTAAATTACAGGCAGTTAAGTTCAACAGTAAAGAACTTTTAAAATGCATTACCAACACCACAGCAAATTATGAGATGATAAAATCCAATGTGCAATAATGGACACAGACGAAAATAAATCAAGGAACTTAATAAAAGGTTTATGCCTCTATCCGCAATAAAACTTAAGGATGTCGTTTGTTGTGATTAACTGATGTTTACACTTCTAATTAATAGCTCTGGGAAAGGGAAGAGCAAAAAATAACACAGTGAGTATAAGCTTTACATATTAAGATGACTAACACATTTACAGTTTCAGACATTTAAAACACAGTTTGTACAGAGGCAATAATTTACGGCCGTCCATCTGCTTACATTAACATGAAACACGGTTTCTGGATTCCAGAACAAGCGTCAAAATGTTGGAGTTTTACTGCTGTTGCTCTAAAACACATACGCCAGAACTTCCTATCAACCTAAATTAATAGCACACCATGAATCAAATACAAAAATCCAATAACGATTTATAACATTTACATAAATTCCCCGTTCACACATAGTGATATAAAAACAGCTAATAGTCATTGTATAATCATTAAATCGCAGCTATACAACATTGTTGATATGTAGATATTTGTTAAATATGCCATAACCTTTTCCGATTTTATGAGTGTATGTATTTATAATAATAACATTGTTCAGGAAATTATAAGTACTCATCAACCTATTTATCAGAAATCTGATTCATTGTAATATTCGGATGTGCAGCATCAAATCAAGATCGTTGTCAATGCCAAATTGGAACGATCGGCAGACACATGTGCCATTTTGTGTGAAGGTCGTTTACACGATTCACTGGAGCTCAGATGGGATGCGACGAATATGACATCATTTAATAAAACTTCAACATCCTTTAGTGGAAGGATTAAGTATCGCATAATGAAGTGTGTGGATACTTGATGTGCCAAGTGCCGCGTCAAGAAACCGCAGCGTCAATGCAAGCCGATGCGCGTGCCGGGTAATGCACTCACGACATTAATTAAACTAAACCTCTCTGGCCACTAGTACCACCTAGTACATAAACTTCACATACCGTTGCTAAATCTAGGCGAATTCAATCAACATTTTTATTGAACCTGCCCTACATTTCATGATTGTTTGTTGTTGTAGTGGTGACAGTGACAAGCATTACGAATCAGGATGGCCGGAATAAAGAGATACTAAAAGAGCTACAAATCTATACATACCAGTAACATTCGGTGGATGGCGCGAACTTTGCCAATATAAATCACGCAGCAGCAATTCATACATAACTGAACAAAATTAAACTTTATTGTAAAGAAAGAGGATCCAGTCATTCAGTTATTTGATTGTATCATGCTGACCCTTATGTCAGCACTTTAGCGGCGTGAAATCAATTAGGATGTTTTGTTTTGTTTGATCAACGGACAATAAAACGCTAATAAAAACATTATACTGGGTTTGATATATTCCAGACACAAGTCTGACTTTGGGTTCCTGCAAGGTTGTAGTTTTGTTACCATCCGTCATAAAAAGAAATAAGAGTTAATTTTTGGTTATCTTTCGTGATGTAGTGTTTTCCAGAAGAAAAAAAACATCTTGGTTTTGGGCGGACCTAATGAACGCCAGCCTTGCAGAGAGATTAAGTAATTGAAACGTATTATTGGATTTATTGGTCCAATTACTCAAGCATCGAGTTAAAAGCTTGATTGATATGACTCTGTAAGGTAAAATAATCATTGGAACAAAGCAAATTTGGCTAAAGTCATTGTCGTCGCAGACATTGGTGAAACGTGATGTCACTCATTCGCTTTGTCACGTTGTGAACACAAGTGCTGGCAGACGCGGCCGCAATAAAAACATGACAATGTTTGTGGGTTCCAACTGAAACATTTTAATTCATTTCGATTCATATCGGAACCAAAACGAAAAAGGAAAATTTAAGTGAGTTATGTTATGTGATACTATACGTCACTCATACAACATTATTTATACATTTCAATTTACTTGCGTTATCGCGTATCGCTTACTTGTAATGTGTTTACATCAATTATTATATGGAGTAGTTTACAAATTTTCATTATTTTATTCTAATGGCGAGGTTGGTTTTACATAAACATCGTATGTATCACAGGTTAACCTCTGGTCTTCTGAGTTTATTCACCTTCTTGATGTCGATTATTTTAGTCAATTTTTCCTATAATGTCCGTATTGCTATGCTATTTCTGTAGTATCCAATTCATCGGGTGTATATCTTTGTCTAGATCGTCAATGGGCAGCGACAGCGATTCGGTTCGTGTAACTTTTATAATAACAAATTTCCTTATCATGAAATCATTAAAATTTGGAAGATACATAAACCAAACTAGAGGAAGTATTCCAAAGCTTAGGTCAATGTCACTTGATTTCTTCCTTCTTGGACCTGGACAGTTTAAAAAAAAAATGTCTGATTGACTTTGCTGTCCAATTCATTCATACGTACGTAACAGGATTTTGATTTCAGTATATCGATGGAAAACCACACTATAAACAAAGACGCTACTGTCCCACTGCTCCTCTTTATGGTTTACCTCAATTATATCAAAGAACAACTAAAAACAGTTTTATATTAAATTTGGTGTGATGATATGAAAATGTTATTTGATGATGTGGCTGACAAAGTTTCCAAAGACTCTATAAAAGCAGCAAGCAACAAGCAAGCAGGAAGAACGCGCGCTGCGGTCGAGACTGGATCCGTTTAGTATTTACGATGCGACGTTGTGGAAACGGCTAACGAGACTCGTAAACTTGGACGACTCTTCCTCGTTTATCCAAGCAGACCCTGGAACGCTAATATTGCGAAATTCTTCCAATCTTTGTCGAATTGGTGTTAAACAATTGACAACCTACTGTCAAAGCCCTAAAATAAAATTTACGAACAATCCCAACGTAAAATTGCACGAACATGCACGTGGGTGTAATACCGAAACGCTGTTTCTTGACTTGACTAAGACAACTCGGATTATGCAAATGTTTTAAAGACGCATCAGGCGTGAGTTTGTTCTGATGATTCTCAGTGACAATGTTTGTTTTTATTGTGCTTTTTGTAGAAGGCAAGTGCAGTATCAAGGGTTGTATGTCGGAGGGTCGTTCCGCGCGGCCGGCCCGGCCAGAGCCGCGCCGGCGCCGCGCTCCGTGACTCAGAAATTAGGCGCACCATTACCATACCTGCGATCACTATCTATGGATCCCGACTATACTTAATTAAGGCGTACACATTAGGGTGCGAAACGAACGGAAAATTTCGTGTAATAATACCAAAAGCACTTCATATAGTCATGCTTTACTAACTGTCTTCCTTACGATTCGACTTCAATTATACTTGAATATAAATGTTGCTTGCTTATCGTGTAGGTTCTTGAAGATATCCTATCTCATAATTCTGGTGTCAGAATTATTGCATTTTAAATGTTTACTTTATCATTTCAGCCGAAAGACGTCCACTGCTGGACAAAGGCCTCCCCTTACTTGCAAGAATAATAAAACATAAGGCGACTCTAAATTTGATTTCATATGAAGTACTGATACTAGGATAAGATACCACAGTTTTACTGATTGAAAAGGCATGTAGAGAATTGCATTTGCAATATCTAAAAGCTTTTGCTTGCATTTTAATTCTCTTAGATAATTTATAACAAGTAATTCATCTTCTTTCAACTACTACATAAATTTGCCACCCGCTACCTACGCTAAAAAACCACCTTTGCCCAAACAACTTGGAGCAACGCATTTTTCCCTACTAATTCAGAAGTCTTCAGTTTCAAAAGCCTCATTGCATCCACCACGGTATGTTCAGTAAGATTCTCAAAAGCATACTTTGTGGCATCGTTAATCCGTGTAATCTGGAGGTGCGGTGGCATGGCAGCGTTCTCGGCGATGACACGATAGCAACCTGCGACTTCCTTATCCGTTACGCGATACGATCTGCCTCCGAGCCGTGTCTAATTTGAATAACCAACAGCCTGATAACTGCCGACCTGCATTCGTTCCCAACTAAATTACAGAAATCCTTGAGAATTCAAAAAATGATGCGCATATTTTAAAAACCGGGAGAACTTTTAATGAGTTACTATAATTTAATTTGAAATTCAAATGGTGAACGAACATAATTACATCACTAGTAAAGAAAGTTAATTAACAGGGCAGTTGGGAGAGAGTAAAAAGTAATAGAATGACCTATCTCAACGTGAACCGGTAATATCGACAGCGATAGGGCCATTAATATCTGTGTAGCATTTACGTCGGAATTCTCTTGAATCTCTCCCGGGTTCCCGCGAGGTTCAGATCGTGACTGCGCGTCGCGTCGGCGCAATTTGCTTACCCATACAGTGCGGTGAGCGCCGCTCTAATCATGTGTAAAATATTGCTGGGGCTCGTCACAGCAACGCGGAATCAGGACGGCATGCGGCACGTCAAAAGTCAAGAGTGTAAGATTAATTGAGTAAGATACTCTGAAGCACGATTGCCAGAATCACCAACTTTGAAACATTTGAAAATGCTTCCCCGAATAAGGACATAAATAATTTGCATACTGAGAGCGTTTCGCAAATCATAAAAATCTGAAAAGCAATATTATCGAGAAATACAAACAACCATGGGCTATAAAACAGCAGTCAGTATAAAATAGAGGGTAAAGTAATCGTCCACACAATCCCCATAAAAGCATTAAAAGCGTAGAGAATCGGAGATCAAGTTGAATGCGTGACCTCTTAGTCGGCGAATAACGAGACGGCTGTGAATGTGAGGCGCAAGTGCCGGCCGCGAGGGCCGAGGGCCTATTAGAACAATAGTAGCGCGCAGAAGCGTGCGATCATAAACTTACACCTACAATCAACGCGAAGCCGTACGAATGCCGACCTGCCCCAACATAGCGTGCAGCCAGCCACCAGCACTCTTAAACCACGGATTATAGGTTTTCACCTAAATATGTCGCTTTTGCTATTTGCTTGAAGAAGAGAATAAGACTATTTGCTTTAAGTTACAATCCTAATATTGTGGTCGTCTTGACCATTAACGAATTAAACGAGAATTTGGAGTGCCTAGCCTACTGTACGTATGCACGTAAATTAGTCAACGGTGCTGTCAAGGAGACCGTCGATAAACGTCAAGCACGGTTTGCCTAGATTTAAACTAGTACAAATACCACAAAATCTGGCTTTGCTCCAAAATTCCTGACAAGAAATAAATTCCCAGAAATATAAAATTCTAGGTGAGTAAAATTATCAAAACTTTTCATTTTAAATCATTATATTTTGCAGATTTAACTACGAATGTTCAAGAACAAGTAAAGCTGTGTGATAACTGATATGATAACAGCCAGTGGTCCTGATAACAATCCTATTACCATTTGTGAAAATGGATAAAGCCAACCTTGATTAAGTGTTATTATTGACAAAGATAAGTACGACCTTTTTACTCCGAGCTAAGAAGTAGTTAAGAATGTGGTTTTTGTTAATAAAGCAGGAGGAATTACCTTACAATAGTGGAGACCTGGAGATGCATTGTCGGTAGTGTGTAAAAGGAGGGCGGCGGACGGCGAGTTAAGGATTCCCACGCAAACAGGCCGACACACGCGGATACGCCAGTTCCGATCACCGCCCGCGCTAATTGACTAGATGCTACACTGCTACCACACCAAGGACGAACGTTTTACTCTGTCAATCGTCTCGGACCGTAAATTACCGAAGATTACTACAATTTGGGCAAATACTGCATTTGGACTTAGGAGCAATTTACAAGAATTCATTATGCCTGATGATAATAATGTAATATAAAGATTTACATATGTATATAAAATAGCACCGGGTGTGATGTATGACAAACAGTTGTCATTTAAAATTTATCTCAGTGGTCACAAGGACGTTCGCTTGTTTACATTGTTATTCAAACAAAACATACCCGTCCAGAATAAGCATGGCTCAGAATTTTTAAGTACATGTTTATTTAATGTAGCAAGAATTAATGTTTCTTCAATTTCAATGTTCCTTTTTGTCATTTGTTGGTCATACATAACATCATATCACGAGGCAGGCGAGTGGGCGGAGCTGATCCGATCCTATCTCTACACTGCCCTTCGCTGAATTAACGTTCCTGCAGACTTCCAACTTGTTAAGTTAAAGAATAAGTATATTATAGCAATTCCAGCATCATATTAATTTCGTTTTCAAACATTCTAATCATACTTAAAGCGACCATATCTGAAATTCATTCGACTAAAATTGCTATAGAGAGGCACATTAAACTAGCAAACATTTTATAATTACCAAGAAAATCGAAACTGAGGCAGCTGCTGTTGCTATAAATACAGAATTGCTCGATCGTTAATGTTGTAATAAATACCTCGTAAAAATCAAGCTGGTCTGGGTCTCTGGGAGACGACGGGTAGCGTATGAGCTTATGAGCAATGAACATTAATCGAGCCGGTTCAAGACTGCGAATATGCGCTACATTAAAACTATGCCCAACAAAAACCGCAGAACAATGTATAAAATAAGACCTCGTGGTAGAAGTAAACAGTGGTCAATTACGATGGTAGCGCTGGGATGTGGCGCGTTCAGAAACAATCGAAGCGGTGCGATGGGCGAGATACCGGCCCGTAATAACTCTAATGGCGAGATAAGACCGCCACTGCTGGCTACACTGAGTATCCAATGCACCTACTCTTAGCTTAGTGCGTACACTGTAATCAGATGCGGTATCTCCATTCGGATCTATTGGTTCCCGTGAATTAGCTCGCGGAAGTTAAGTGCCTCACTAATTGCTCGGCTTTAAATGGTTTTAGCTGAGAGCGAATATAACCTTTATCTTACTTTTGGACGATAAAAGCGACTGTAAGGTAAATAAAATAGTAGAAACGAGAAGGATGTTGGCGATATAATTTCAATTGATGCTTTTGAAATGGAAAATCTTGGCATCTCCAAAAGAGTGATCGCTCGTAGGTGCGCCGAGCGCGGCACGACGCGGTGCGACGGCCAGCGGGACCAGTTTACGCCGACAACCATGTAAACGATTTATTCCCGAGTCTCGTTTTGCATTACCCGATCGGGAGCCAGGGCTGGACGCCGCGTTCCTATCACGTCAAACCCTGCAGCACCTTCGCTTTACCGATAACGACCTCTCACTCGCATACAACTTTCTGATTTTATAGGAATTACACCATATTTGAAAACTAAGGAAGTACAGCGTGTGAAACATCATTGTTATCTACCCTTTTGACTTGTGAATAAGTGACGTTCATTCATGAATAATGTTGGGTGATAACATGTGGCATACATTTGGAAGTGTCGTATGAAGTACTTGCGTTGTTATAGGCAGCCCTGCGAGCCCTGTGAGGCGCATAGTTGACGCAGGGGCTTTATTAAACGACGCTAAACTAAGATGGCCGTTGGACCGGCTCAGCCCGATTGCCGGGGCACCCTCCTTGTTGCGTCAATACGCAATAATACTTGATACTGGTTCTTTATATTCTTCGTATTCATGTAATATTATCTTAATTTTATAACATAACCAAATTGAATGAGGCATTCAAATTATGCTTATTCGAAATAGCTCTATATAAATGTGACTGTATTTTATTTATCAATAAGCACTTTATCGTACGACCAAACGAAGCAAAATGACTCAACTGGTTCAGATTATTTAAAGACATCTTAAGAAGCGAGATGTAGCATTATTCATTGAAAGAAAAACAAGAATCTTCCATAAAAAGATGCGACAAGAAATCAACTCTGACAAAAACTATTTATCTGTACGGCTTCAAGAAATAGAATACCCTTAGTTAATTAGCACACAAGGACGAGCATGATTGAATGCCTTTATTATTAAAACGAGTATGAGGGTCCGCGAATTATTTATAAAGACGTCGATTGAAAATGAGCGTCGCGCCGGTGCATAAAATCGATGGGAGCAAATCGAGCAGGCGGACGTGTCGAATAAACTCTCCCATACAATCTCGCTGCATTCCCGACAACTTTTACCTCAAAGACATTGCACTAACATTATTTATAACCAACATTCCGCTGCAATTCATTTACATGAGCAGTAAATAGCGCGCACCGCAAATCTAAACGCTCGCGCTGTGCTATAGAAATTTTAATACACTCATTATCCGTTTGTATGATTGCAAGTGGAAACAGCGATCGGGCTATTAGGCGTATTCATAGGCCTGGGCAGAATCTAACCGGTTTAAATGGTGGTTCTAGGCAAATCAATGCTAGCTAGAGTAATGATGGGCATTTTTAACAAGCGGGATGTGAGGCGCAGAAAGACGCTTTGTTTGGTTTAGGTCAGGGAGATGGAGAGTCGGATACCGATGGAAAAATTTGAAACAAAAAGTTACACGCATATAACAAATATAGCACACTAGTTTTACGGGTACAGTGATTAAGAATCCACCAAGTCCGAGCGCATGGGATTGCACACTTTTTGCGGATGTCACCAAAAGGCGGCGGTTGAGAGCGACAAAGGTGTCCAACCGGTTATGTTACCATCGCGTCGCTTCATAAGCGCATGTGCAAATTCAACACCCGTCAAATACCACAAAATGCAATAAGTACAACCGCTATATCGTCGAGGTAAAGCAGGCGCGCGCCTCTCAACAGAATGTCGTGTATTACCTGTCGACTCACCCGTATTTATGGTTATAATGTTACTGTAAAAGTACTTGATGGATCGTATCTTGCATATCTCAACTCGCGTTTATTCCCTACAAGGATATGCTGATCGTGCGATTGCGTTGCGAGCACAACTTTCAATAATAAAACTGCATTTAAACATCCCCCTAATATGGTTTCAAATTTAGATGACTGAATATTTTGTGTATTTAAATTAAATCATATGAATGTTAAAATACGAAGTGGTAAAGAAGAAGCATTTAATAAAGTGTACGTTTGTATAAAGTGGTTTGAATCATCGCCAGCATTAGATGGGAATGAGTGCGTTGTGTAATCGGTCATTAAAGTCGATCGCAATCATGGGAGACCGCCAACAACGACATGCAATCAAACCGATGCAAACAATGAATTATTGAAGGAAAACATCACTTGCGGACGTAATGTAGAGGAAAACGTAAAACTTAACTAAACTGCAATGCAGATTTGCAAATGTTGTTATATAAATTAGCGTGCAAGGAGAAACTATATAACATTTGATCTGAATGACCGAAGTCAAACAAGCTCGATTTAAAACTGCATTTGCAAATATTTACAAATAAGGAAAGAGAGTTGAAGTAAGCTACAATGCGGAAATGATGTAAATTTGTAGATCAGTACCGTAATCTCGTTAATGCTATTAGATAGTTAAGATAACTCTGGTGGCTAACGGCAGGCCACATCAATCAGGATCTCGGTCCTCTGTCGCAACGACGACTTCCTTCATTTAATACTCATAAAATTAACTGGAAGTTGCTTTAAAAACTTATTTTATAGCGTTATATTAAAGGCTTTAAACGTAATCCAACAAAAACTTAATTTACACCTTTAGTCACGCTTACACCAGATTATAATAACAAACATTCAAAAATTAAGCAAAATGGTAGTAATGGATTTAGAAAAAAGCTATCCACGAACAAATAATGATGGTTAAATAATAAATAACTGATGATCATCGTCACCAAATCAGTATGAGCCAATATTCATTATAATTAATCAATAATCGTGTATTAAAAACTGGTACATAATGTGTATTCCATAAAATTTAGATACGGGTTAAAAATTAACACAAGTGAACACGAGACCTACATTTGGCTGGTTACGTCCAAACAAGCTACCGGAAAGACAGCGTATATATGAGTGCATACCGCGGCTAGGCACGCGAATCGGCCACGCTTCTCGGGCTCCATTTCACGGTTAAATAAACCAAGTTTGATCTGTCTATTCCACGTGGCAATGAGTTCGGAATCGCACTTCACTCGCCTTTGACAGAACGAGTTCAACGAACGCCGGCTGCTGGGGCAGTGACTACAGGTGTACAAGATTAATATACTAATTTCGACACAAAAAAAACGGAAGCTATAGCTACGGTTGCAAAAAGATATATCCACGAATCTTCTTGAGGCTTCGCAAATGGAAGAGTTACAAAATTTAAAAGTATGAAATGAATTTTGCTACTTCTAAATAAATAACACTAAATTTTAATAACCCCCCACACAAAACCGTTACTTAATCCGTTCAACAACTAGAAAAGAACTGATAATCTTCAAATGGCTGAAGATATTTTCTTGGATCATGCATGGCTAAGTAAGAACACTCTCGATTGTAATCGGCGCATCCGTTTAGGACCTACGATGCCACAGACTGACACACACGTCAAACTTATAACACCCCTCTTTTTCGTCGGGCGTTAAAAACAAATAATTTGAAGAACAGCTAACTGGATTACTCTATAAGTAAATTTTCTTACAGGAAAGACAAATTGCTTGGAAATTTTTTAAAACTGACAGTACGTTAACACCTCGTTGTACTCCTTCCTTGAACAAGTACCATAATTTGAAGGCATGCAAGTTAAATTATCTATGATCTATAGGCGTTTAACTAGGTCTAGCTCATGTATATGCGAACATGTGAATTACACGAAGCGTTAATAGACGACGGCGGCGGTGAGTCACACGTGCCTTCGCTGATGCGCTTCAGCGCTCTCGTATTTACTGTATGGTATCGGTACCTAATCTTGTACTCCACTAGTTTACATAAGTATTTGGGCACGCTCGACCGATGTCAAACATATTAAGCCCCGAGTGTTTCGTAAATTGTAAAGCGGTATCAATAATTTTGAAGGTTGTTTATCTCAAGCAGCTCATTCAATTAGGTTTATGTCTATAAAAGATACAGAGTGGGCGTTTTGTTTGGGTTTCGGCACCAAAATGAGACATTATCAAACGACAGCTTCAACGGATCAAAGTATCGATCACAACAACAATGAGGGTTAGTTCGAATGGTGCGTTCATGGTTGACTTGTTTATTATAGACGGGTTAGTAAAATTGGGGTAGTGTCACACCTGGCAGTTGTGTTGGTCGTGGTAGGAGCTAACGAGTTGGCTGACGTACTCCCACACTTCACCCGGCGCCGACCAGGCCGCGGGGTTCGCCGCGTGCCGCATCATGCCCTCGCCAGGGATGCACGGATCTGCCAGTAAACCATTCACGACCGCCTCCTCCGGCACTATTTCCAAATCCTTCGTCTTGTCGGGATAGGAGTCAGCGTCCAACGCTAACTCGCCCGTCCACTGGTGTGGCAGTATCTCCTTCATTCAATTGACTTTTGATTACTTCTTGAGGTAAATATTTGCGTTCAAACGCAATCACAGCACTCGGAGACTTATTTTGAGCAAATCTCTTCGCGAGGTTTCCAGCTAACCTTTTCTTGGTTTTAACACAATTAACTAGTTAGCTTTATCTTGCACATTAACTAAATAAACATCTTCATTAAAACTACCGTTTTTCTTCTTCACTTTTAATTGTACACTTCCTTTCAATAAATACCAGCTTCTTATAAAATTTCAAAACCTTGATTGTTTTCCTTGTTACGATAAGAGCGTGCGAGCTAACCCACGTCCAGTCCACTGTTGACGAGCTATTTATATTGTTTATCCTCAATCACGCGCAACGAGACCGTGATCCAGATTACTACTAACTAGCCCAACACCTACCAAAACAAGCACATTTAGTTTAGTTTGCTTACCTGAAGCTTAAACATTTTAAAAGGTCATGTTTTTCACCGCTAAATTAAAAATGTTTGTTATTCTTAAAACTGAATTTAAAATAGACAGCTGCTACTCATAGAACAAAATTTTAACAAAAACATGTAAAGCAACGTTTTCTAAATTCAAGATTATTTATGTGACAGGTATGATTATTATTATTACTTCAAGGTAACAAACGTACGATGCATCAACGCGCCGACCTTTACTCTTCGCACTGTTCCACAGTAGCATGTGAAAAGGGGCGGTAAAAAGGCGAATGCAATCCGCGGTTCTATTATTATGAACGAGGAGATTAATAATAAAAGTTCACGGTCCAAAGCTCGCGCGAGTGCAGCGACGTGTCTAATTTGCAGCGATGCGCGCAATCTCGGAACGAATCCATCGGCGTGTCGCGCGGACCGACTGATAACACGCGACCTTGAGCCGCGTTTAACGGCTGATAAGGGAATTTCGGCAGCCCGCCCGCCGCTCCACCTCGCTCGCCGTATCCCCGCCGCACCGCTCTCGACGCCGCTTATCGCAAACACTGTTTGTTTAGCAAGAAATTAATGTAGCCTATTATAATACTCTAATGCGGTGACATGATCATGAATTAATGAACCTCTAATTTATGTATGAGAAAATGTCAAGAATACCCGTTATACGTTAATAAGACAAAACAGTATTGTTTACTTCACTTTTAAAATGTTTAAAACTTCAGGTAATTTTTTTTTTCAAATTCGGCGAACGTCACTATTAATTACACGGTATGGCAACATGTAATGATCACAAATAGTTAACTGTGATATCACTTGTTCACTTGGGGCAATCAATCCGGCGCGGCATGGTGCGGCCTGCAGACGCGGTGACGAGTGTGAGTGGTGGTGAGCGCGGCGTGACGCAAGGCGGACGCGCGCGCGCCGGGCCGCGAGCCAGCTAATGACCGGCGAGGCGCGTATTCGCGACCCCCACTCCGCCACTGTACGCGCTATCAAACCAGTTTACGTGAAAAATTTTAATTCCTCAGCGCGGGTGACGACCGGTCGCGCTTTCCTCGCGCGGCGTGCCTCCCCCGGAGGAAAAAGCGCAGCGCCACCGGGGCGGCCGGAAGTGCAGGCCGGCACGCGAGCCAAGCGCACCCACCGCCTTAATTAAATGCTGCACGCTGCAACCCCTCGCTACCCACCTTCCACACCATACACCTCCAATTTACAGTGTCACAACAAACATTCATTACGGAGCGACGCAACGTGCCCACAAATGAGATGCAATTTCCCGGTTCGCAGTGTACGCGAATCGAATATTTGTATTCAACAGTTTTGCTCGGCTATCATCTCACTGACAATCTGAATTTATTCGATGATAATATTTAATTAGTTCAGTATTGTATTGGCAGATACTCTGCCTCAAGTCTGAGACGCTAGTTTGACCATGGCGTTTTCAAGGAGTTAAAACCGTACCACAGTGGACTAAAAATGAAGAGCCAGGATTGTTTGTTACAAAAATATTAGCGAGTCTAACTGAACTGGACTTCATTTTCATTCTACATATAATATGACTACTATTTTGATATACAATCATTCTCCCAAAATCATAAAGACAGAGATGTATGGACAGAATTGGTTTTGAATAGCTTGCCTGGTAATTTTGCAATGCCTGGTTGGTACAGTAAAGGTAAAAATTCTTCTGCACACTTCTGCACAGACAATCTATCTGTTGTTTGAAATGAATGCGACAGACAAGGATACTGGATGATATACTGGTAAAATAAGAACGACTGTTCTCTGATTGCACATAGCAGATGTAAGTAAATAACATACGTAGACTATGAAGTTGCATTCGATTCGGGTATTGTAACAAACATAGTTTATTTTCGATTGCGATCTATTCGACAGTTTCACTTTGATGTTTGTCTATATGGAGCAAGATCACCATCGCTCGCCTCGTCTCGTGCGATTGTTCGTTGTTACGGATTGGACGCAAAGATATTGTGACGATTTGGCAAACATTGCAACTATGTATCTTGATTTTCGATCACCAAGCGTCAGTCATAGCAATACTGAGCAGTACTGTTTTATATAAAATGTTGTCTAACTGTGCGCTCGCAGAAATATTGGCACTGCTTTCATGGCTACGTAAACAAACTTGGATCGTAAACGTTTAATAAATTAGACAAACAATCATGAAGTTTAAAATAATGAGCACACTCTAAAAAGATGCTTAATTTTTTTTATATTTAGTGTGCATGTAGACAAAGACTGTGGTCAAACAAACATAAAGGAAGATATCAAGAAAGCTTAACTACTAGACGTGACGAATAGGCCAGGCGGGACAGACAGACAGAAAAATTTTAGTTTCTTGAACCAGCTGGTAGATTCCGTATACTATTATTGCTCATGTGGGATTAAACTGTAATCCATTTTTTTATATTTAAATATTATTGAAATATATAACACACACATCACATCAATCGAATTCACTAACGTAAATGCAATTCTCGAATACTTAGAGATTGTATTATACGAGAGGAAAATGTTGAGAACGTCAAACAAAAGAAATTCGATACGTGTTAAAATGATCTCATTCTCGTAGATGAATGTAGGCATGAAGCAAAAATAGCGATCTGGGGCGCGTTCTTGCGAACACATATAAACAATCTATTAGAGCTACTACTGTACTACTTATTAAAAAAATGCAACAGATACCGGGTAAAAATCACAATGGTTATGTAGCTACCAAATTTGGAAATACAGTAGCATAAAACTATATTGTAGAGACTACTAGAAAGGTAAACCTATTTACAAAGTTTAGTGTCTTAATACAATATTAATTCAAGCAAAACAATTTGATCACAAATACGAACGACTTTCTCCATATCATATAAACATTCGACAAAACATACAGCCAATGGCGCCTGCATAGCGACAATCAATCATTCTAAATACCGAATAACAGATCTCTATAGACACCCACAATAACTACTTTCGCAACGATCTCTCCGTTTGTAAACAATCGTGACAGTGATGATTTCTATTGTGATGATTTCTTTACACATCCTAAATAGATACATCAACACAAGAAAGTACAAAATGACCACTCCAATGCTAATATACTAAAATAAAGTATCAACGAATGTAAAAATCACACAACGAAGTCGGTACACACACATCAGAACAACTTAAAATAAAGTTATGAAGACCAAAACGAGTTAATAATCTGTTACAAATAATTCAACGCAGCTATTAAACACACAAAACCCGTAGCTTCACATGATACATCTGCCTCTGCTTTGATACAATTAATAAATTATGGGGAATTATTGCTCAACAGAATGGAACCAACTCAACGTAAAGGGTGTGTGGTAAACATGAATAATAAGGATGCGCGCGATACAGAAACTGGATTAGATTGAGCCGGTGAGAATTGGGGTACCTTTTGAGGTGATCACTCGCTTAACTGAAACCAGCCAGTGCTATAGGGGTCGACAACGACAAGTTAAATAGTGACAGTTTAAGTGACTGCTGCGCTGTAAACTACAAGCCAAAAGAGGCGTGTAATTATGTCGCAGCAATTTGTGATCGTTATCAATTTAACTTGACTCACGAGAGAAATTGAAGTACCAACATTTTCTTTAATTTAAATTAAATGATAATAAATAAACTGCGTCTTGCAAGAGCCATACATTTAAATTAATTGTCATTACAACTTGTACAGTACATTGATATTTAGTACCCTCGTACGTTATTTTATAGCTTTTGAAGAAAGTTCCTTGCGGATTAAGTATGTATAGATCGATCAATACAAAAGCAGCTGCATGCATGCAGTCAATGGTGGGTTCAAGTCTTATGAATAGTTTAAGTACACAAAACTTATATTGATGATGACGGATGCGGTTAAAACTTATCTTGCCAAGAAAATTTGGCATTCACCGCAACCTCGAATTCCAGTCGAAATACAATAAAAACAAAAATAATATTATACTATTGGCTTTCTTATGTGAGCTGTGAACCTCGCGAGTCAACCCCCATATTCCAGCATTGCAAAAATTTCTAAAATTGAATAGACAACAAAGATCGAACTTGCGCACGTAACGAATTTTCAGGAGAATCGGTTGAGAAAACTGAAGCGAAGGAAAACATAGGGGGGTATGGTACAAGGTCATCCGATCTAATTAAAACTAAACTAACCGGGATGCAATCACATCTTGAAGGATGATTCCTTTAAATAATACGATAAGGTAAATAATAAAAAAATACTGCTGGACAAAAACTTTACCACAATGATTTCGCTGTAAATATGTACAGAGATACATCGCGCATTCCAATGGATGACACCAGTAGGTACCTCAGCAGACGATAAAAGTAAAATCGTGACCATATTTGGTACAACCTGTGGTACAACCAAACATTAAGGCCACATTGAAGGATTCATTTAAAATCATGTGGACAAAAAAAGGGCTCCAGAACGCGTAAGCAGCAGGATTTTAAGCCTGAATAACCAGTAATGTCATGGACGCTACCGCCATCTACCGATATAATCACTAAGCGAATGGATGTGCATGTAGAAGCGTAAGTACGTATTGTATGTACGGATCGGATAGACATACAACACATGTTTCAACAATATGGATGGAGAGGTAAATAATGTGGGAAAAGTTGCTTCCAGACACGCAACTGAATGTTCGTCATCGTGCAAAAACTTCACATTCCTGAATACAATTACATAAATATTACTCTGCTGCAAAAGGACCGAAATTATCTGTTCCTTCACAAATTTAATTTCATAATGAGAAAGATTTTTAAACGGAAGGTCGGAAATTGTTTAGAAAATTATCAAGAAATATAAAAATGTTGTCATTAATATCCCTACTTTTGGCGCTAATCTATTATATAGTTTAATATTTTCCCGTGAGAATGAGGCATTTTCCCGCGTACTCAGGGTGAATATAGCTTTCTAATGGCGAAAGAATTTTTGAAATCGGTTCAGTAGTTTTTGAATTTATTCATTACAAACATACACACACACACACACACACACACACACACACACACACACACACACACACGAAAATACAAATCTTCCCTTTTTATAATATTAGTATGATTATATAGACTAGCTGTCTGCCCGCGGCTACGCCCGCGTTGTTTTTCGTCTTTTCTGTAGTAATTTTAACTATCCCATGAGAACTCTTTAATTTTCCGCCAAAAGTATCTAAGATGTTGACTGAGGTTATAAGGTAATACCATGCAAAATTTCATTCAAATCAGTCAAACAGTTTCAGAGATTACCCCGTACAAACAGACAAACTGAAAAACATTTTTTTTTATTATGTTTTATATTGCTTCTTAAATTCCACTGAATCAATTTTTTGCATTTTTTATCTATGTACAGATTTTCGACCTCTGCAGTTTTTTTTTTTTAGAATTCACCTGTGCTTGTGTCGAAAAGGTACGACCAATCAAGCTTCACCGGACTTGTCAAGCTTTACCGGACTTGAGTTTTTTTTTATAGATGATTAATGTAAATATTGTATAGGCTGATTTATGAATTCTATGGGTTCAACATTGCTTAAATAAGAGTTAATAATAATAATAATAAATAAGAGTATAAATTCCAAATCGTCATGATATAACTACCTGATAGTAGACTAGACAGACACTTCCTTCATAAACTCAATAGCATCTAGTCATCGTACAATCAGCAACACAACTAGCTAGACAAGATTTTTGTTCTTATTTATATTTACCTGTGAAAAGACATTCTAGGGTTCTAGGGTTTAAGTAAGTATCCTTTAAACTGCAGTATTCCAACTGTATTATTCAGCTTAACCTGTATACAAGCTGTGTTTATTGTATGTACTTGTATGAACCTAGACTGGGCACAAAAAGTAATAATGTGATCCTATCATGACAGTAAAAGGTGGTTGAAAAAAGAAATACTTATTCCTGACTATGATACTCAATGAAATGCATGTTGCCACCTTCAATACGATAACTTTAAAACTAATTATGTGGACCATAAATAAAACATATTCTAGTGTCTCACTCAGCTGATCATTTCAGGAAATCTCTTGTTACTGAACACTCATAAATGCTCAGTATAGCAAGCCTATTAGAATATTTCATTAATAATAATAATTTGCAAATTTTCATCAGATCCAAATCTCTTAATTGACCTCTGATAGTAGGTTTCAGTGTACTATTTTATAAGCATTTACAGTGGGTTGGTACTAAATTTGTGTCCACTTTTTTGTAATAATTGTGCTACCGCTATTAGCCCGAGCAGAGTAGGAAAACTAGAGGAACTAACCTATGTAGTTCCAAAAGTTTTAGGATTGTGTAGGGGTAGGACCCCTGAACAAAGTCTAATAAATTCCTCTCGATAACACGCGCCGCCGGGGGTGGGGAGGGGGGGTTAAAGGTCCCTTTTTTCTGTTTTTGACTCGTAACTCGAAAACGGTGCGCATTAGCGACCTTACTTCTAAGAAGCAATTAAAGCTTATTAAATTTCCTACAATTATGGTCATATTCTTAATTACGAAAAAATAAGAATATGACCATATGGATTATTCGGGCTCGGGCTATATGGATTATTTGGCAAAACGAAACAATAACTATACTATAACTATTTACTACTAATACTATAACAATGATGTGTATTCTCCAACCCTGACACTGCCAGAATTTCACCACTAACAGAAGTCATAATTATAAATATTCAATTTGATTGAAACTTTTATAAAAAAACTAGGTCTTACCTTAGTTCGTGGTCGTCCCCGAGGCCTCTTCACAGCACTGTCATTGGCATCATCACTTTTAGTCTTCTGCCCAACTTTACTCTTCGCAACCGGCTTTTCCTTAGCTCTAGATACATTATCTTTAGACTCAGTACATCTACCGTCATCTTCACTATCACTCTTAGTAGCTTTTGATTTCTGTGGAGAGCATTTCACTGGGAGGGATTTAGATACCGCTTTCAAGGGAATATCATCATCGCTAGAGGAATCCGATGAGCATTTGCTACAAGACTCTGAGCTTGAACTACTCTCAGAGAGTCGTTTCTTATTCTTTACGTCTTTATCATTTTTAGTTTTAGATGGAGGCTCCTCTTTTTTCCTGACATTTGGTTTAGTGTTTTTCTTAGTTACGGTTTTTCTGGGTATTGCAGCTATTTTCAGCTTTAAGCCGGTATCACAGGAGGTGACTGAGAAGTGTGGCTTCCGTGCTAAGCTTTGCTTTGCACTGGAGCACTCCCAGTCACTTCCTGATAAATCACTCGATGAACTGTTCTGCAATAGATTGAAATAATACATTTAGCTAGATTGAAACATGTATTCAAATATAAGGCAAACTTATTCAAAATAGGTATATTGATTCCACTACTTTCTTACAGATAGTTCCTAATGGTGGAATTCTTATTTGATTATTTTGTAAACAATCTTCTAAACATAAAATGTACTTGTTTTATACCAAAATATAAATGATTTCAACTACCATTTAGCTAACTCAACTATCTGCAAGAAAATTGATTACTAAAGGATGAGGATAAACCACTTATGCATTAACTTTTTTAAGAGTAACAATATTCACAATTATTATTACTAGGTATTCTATGATAAAAAAATCCCCTTCGGTACATAAAGTCTACTTTACCAAAATTACCCCTTTATCACAGGCATTTCTATCCGAATGTGTCACTTTGTAGAATCTAGTAGTAATACAAACCTCAGAATCACTATTTGAATCAGATTCGTCACTTTGATCACGAGATTTAGGCAGCTCTGTGCTCATTTCTGTAAAGAGACAAATTATGTAAGGCATTTTTATGCTTCAAGCAAAAACTGCAGAAGATAAAGTATAGCATTGAACTTGACTAGGCCTTGAACCCGAGTAATAAAGCTAAAACAATCAACAGCAAGGTCATAAATAGCTAGTTGATGGTTATCTGTTACATTTTCTCTATATACTAGATGTTCCACATTCCTTTGCAGTGCTTAGATGTATTCTTAATTTATAATAGCTCTTATTATCCCTGTATGGAATATTGCATGAATTTCATGTAAACATAGCCGAATCTGGCCTAATAACGCGTAGATGCTACTAATTGCTTCGAATAGGTACTTACTTCGGTCAGACTGCAAGGTTGGTCAAGATGTTTCCAAATGCAGAACTGTAAATTCCTTCATTTCCACAGCGCACGAATTGGAATAACATCTGCAGATGTTTTAGTAATCAATTCGTAGTATATTTTAACGCGTTATTTTGAGGATATCTTCTATTTTTACTGAACAGTGGTTTGTTGGAATGACAGCTATGACGACACCAGTAAGACCAGTTTTGGTTCACCGTGTAGTGTGGAGAAGTTGGCCCTAAAACAGTTATAAATATGCAATTCAAACAAGAAAATAACAAGCTGGCTTGAGTAATTATTAGGGTGATAAAGGAACTAATAAGCTTTTAACGGTTTTCAGGGCATTGGCGCCAAATGTATACGTTTGCATTTGGTATCGAGGAATAACAACACAACCCGGTGGTAAATAACTCCAATAAAATTCACAAACACTTTATCACACGGATATTACCTTGAAAATTAGTCAAAATTCAACGTTGTTGGAAAGCCTAAACGATAATTATGTATTACTTCAATATCACCACAACACTTGACTTGGCCTCCATGTTTACAAATTATTCGAATAAAAATTGATGTGATGTGATGATGGTAAAGAGAAAGCCACAGTGAATTTTATTTCCTACTCTTTTATTCATATGAAAATGCACATAAGAGAGAACGAGATATCTAATTATTATTTCTTCTAAATTTGATTTGTGGCGCAAAATGGCGTCGCTGTGGAATCAAAAGTGTATGAGTATTTTTATAGGGAACAGATATTTTAACTTAGCTTTAATATCAGGATATAGTTGGCAAAAGAAGTAAAGAACAAAGTATGAAAATATTGTTTTATTTGCCAATCTAGACAAATTACATAGAATTACATATTATTATACATACATACTGACTGACAGTGCTAGCGACATCTTACGAAATAGGAATGTAACTTCGTTTTAAAATAGTATTTTTTGTCTTCAATAGAGTACGCTACTTTACGTTCCGAGCTTGTTCCGAGCCGTGACGAACGCGCAGTCGTCGTAGTGTCCATCCACAGAGTAAATATAGTTGCCTGCCTCAGAAAGCGAAGCGGCTCCCACCTCTCTGGCCTGCCTGGCCTGCCCATCTCTCGTGATCGTGCGTGACGTGCGTGACGTGCGTGACGTGACGTGCGTGCGTGACGTCCGTGCATGACAAGTAATAAAACAAAAGACTAGGCTGTATGGGCTTTGAACCCTTTGCCTTTTCCAAAAGTAAGGGATATAAAAAAACGTGAAAAAAAAACTCCCTTTGCTTTGACAAGGCTGGCACCTATTTCACTGGCGACAAATAACGTCCTTGGGCGACAAAGACAAAAGACGAAAGGGACGCAGTTATGCGCGCAAGTGTGAGCGCGGTGTATTTGTATCTCATTCTAATGCATAACTGCGTCCCTTTCGGCTTTCGCCTTCTGTCTTCTGTCGCCAGTGAAATAGGTAGGTGCTGCCTTTCTTTTCTATTTCTTTTCCTACGATTGATTGACTAAGAAATATTTAAAATTAAATTATTAGAACGTTTGGTGATGGAAATTGCTTGCGTCGCACACAATTTGCAAGCAAGGCAAGTTTTATTTTATAAAGGAATAGTCTTGATATATGTAATACCCTCTAACGATATAATCCGCCCGCGGGCGGAGTCAAAAGCGCACTCCGTAAACTTCCTAGTCCGCCCATGGGCGGATCCGATTCTCGACTTTAAAATCTGCTTTTTACGGCTAAACCATGAAAAAATCGCTTGTACGGTGTATTGACAAGTGGTAGAGCGTTTATCAAACAATATAATGGCACATTCACTTCACTAGTGCCAGTACAAAAAATTTTTAAAAAAAAAATCCGAAAGTGACAGTTTGTATGAGCGTTGTGGAAGTGTTTTGTTTATTTACAATTTACAATAAGAATTTACCACAAATGAGGTCTAAACTCGACTAATAAGTGTTCTAAAGTGAATAAGTGATGTGCCAGAAGAATTTCTAATAAGAATTATGTGTTTTCCAATCAGAAAAAAAATACGAAAATTTCCTTCAGCATAATGGTAAGTTTTTTCCATTGTTCGATTTTCAGTAGGATAATAACGGATAAATACCGTAATTTACCTAAAAAGCAAACAAAAAACAAATAGTTCAATCAATTATCTGCAATATTCTCATATTTCATCAAGATAACCTATAATTTTGCAGAGTAATCTTGGTTCTTGCAAAACCTTGCAAAAAAAATTGCAAAAAAGAAAGGCGGCCATTAATCCTTGCCGAATTAGCGGTAGTAGCAGAAGTTAGGCGGGCCCTCGCTTAAGGGTTAATGTCATACACTGGTAAATACTGCTTGAAGGAAGGAAGTAGCACACCACGGCTCAGAAAGTATTAGAAATTATGGATGAATGGGAGGTTTGGAAAGACCTGTCTAATATACCAGCTGATCCTCCTGTTATGCGAGAATTATGCCAGAGTTGTCAGTAAGTAATTAATTGCAATAAAATAAAAATTTTATAACCATATCAAGTATCTGAAAAATAATTTGATTATGTGGTTTAATTACCACCCTTCTTCTTCTTGGCGAGATGAGAAAGAATTTAGCCATCTCTATTGCACCATCCGCGGCGTCCATCAGCTCCTGCTGAGAACAAATGACAGACAGGGCAGGCAGATTGACAGATTACCACCCTGAAATATTATTGAGTGTAATACAAAGACAGAGTAAGCAGAGTTTTAGAGTAGAGCTCTCACGGAGTCTAAATTAAAGCCATATTTGCCATGTTATACTGTACATAAGTATGTAATAGCTGAAGAGTTACTTATTTATTGTAAAAGCGTATTATACTTTTCTTTTGCAGACGACCTACTGTAGTATGTTGGTGCCCTGCATTGCCTCTAAAGAGACTAAATCCCCGAAGCAATGTTATACTCCTGCAACACCCTGCTGAAGAGAAGAGATGTCTTCGTACTGCCCCCATGCTTCAACTTGGCTTAGCAGAAAACAAGTGCCTTATCTACAAAGGAAAGAGATTCCCACTGCCAAAACATGATAATTTAGAAGAAATTTTACAACATCCAAACACACTACTGCTTTACCCTAGCAAGTCTGCAATAGATATAAGAGAATTAGAAAGTAAGCATGTTTCATACAATCTAGTTCTTCTAGATGGTACATGGCCACAAGCAAAAGCAATATATGCTTCAAGCCCAATTCTGCATAATATAAAACAAGTGAAGCTGATGACTAGTTGTAGCAGCAGTTACATTATAAGGACACAGCCTACAGAAGGATGTTTGAGTACATTAGAAACAGCAGCTGAAGCTCTATCACAATTAGAGAATGATTCTGTTTACAAAGATCAATTAATTCAACCATTACACACACTGTGTAAATATCAATTAGAAAATGGAGCTGTCACACATCAATCAAAGGAATTCTTAATAAAAACTAAGATGTATCCTAAGTTGATAGGCAAAAGATTATCAAGACTTTTGAGATCAACTGATGAGAGCATTTTAAATCAAACTTGTTAAATAAAATGTTATCAGATTATCTCTCTTTTATTTCCTTTAATTATATGGAAAGGATTATTTTTCTGTGTGATTTAGCTCGTATTATAAATAAGATCACCTTCCAAATTTTTTAACATAAATATTAATGGTTTTGAATTCGGTCTCGCGCCGCGTGCGGCAGTCGTTCCATACAAATAGTACAATCAAACAAAGTTTTTATTTAAAGTAGTGATGACTAGGCTTTATGAACTCTGATTTGGATGCCTTCCTCATTGAAATAAAATTATTTTGTCTGTGGTTGGTTTTGTGCTGTCATGTCAATGCTGTCATTTTAGTTTTTTTCTCTTTTCTGCCGAATCTGTCAAAGAAATTGGAAACATGGCTGAGGTTCGGCAATTTTTTAAATAAAATAATCCATTATTATTGCAACAATCGCAAAATTTATAATGCTTTGTGATACAGTGGCTATATTTGATGGTATTACGAAAAGTCATCCAAGGGCTATTTCATCATAGTGACCGACTATATTTACGTTTTGCAGGTCGACGAAACTCTCAAGAAGAAACGTACCTTCAGGAAGTTTACCTTCCGAGGAGTTGACCTGGATCAACTTCTTGATATGCCCAAGTAAGTCACTTTCATGCCTGCAAACAGTAATATCCAACTTTACTAAAAAAATATATTTTTTCAAGCGTACCTACTATTTTACCGCTCGACTGTCTTGATTTTAGGATATCTTCTTATTTTTACTTTGTTTAATAAAGGCAAGTTGATACAACAATGTTTTTAGTTGATTATTTTTATAAATTATAGTTTTAACCCATTGATCATAAAAACATAAGATCTAACCTCTAAATGTACGTGTTTTCAGTGAGCAACTCATGGAGTTGATGCACGCTCGCGCCCGTAGGCGATTTGCTCGCGGACTGAAGCGTAAACCGATGGCGCTGGTGAAGAAACTGCGTCGCGCTAAGAAGGAAGCTCCTCCAAATGAGAAACCAGAGATTGTCAAGACTCATCTGCGCAACATGATCATTGTCCCTGAAATGGTCGGATCCATTGTTGGTATCTACAACGGCAAGACTTTTAACCAGGTTTGCATTTTAGTTATATCATAAAGTTCAATGCTGTTAACCATTAGCAAACTATGTATTTACAATACAACTGTGCAAGGGGTGTAGAAATATTGCAATAATATTAAAAGTATCTATAAATTTGTACTGGAAGTGATATCCAAATTATCTAATATTGTTATTATGATACAAGCGATCTAATATTATGTCCCTTTCAGTTCAGTTCTGGATATATTTTTATTTGTCGTTGAGTGAATTAGGAACTCCTGTGCTAGTACGAAATGAACAATAAAGCCTTCCATATACTCTGTTATATTTTCCAACTTCAGAAATATTAATAAAACTGACCTGAATTTCAGTAAATTATTTGTATTTTACAGTCATCATAAATATAGACATGTTTATTTTTGTTCACATAACCTTGCAGCTCCCAGTTTTGAGGAGCTAATAGAAAATAACTGATTTATGTGTAATGTTAGTGCCTGTTATATAGCCTCCTATATCTTTTGTTTTCAGGTTGAAATCAAGCCTGAGATGATTGGTCACTACTTGGGAGAGTTTTCAGTCACATACAAGCCTGTGAAGCACGGTAGGCCAGGTATTGGTGCTACCCACAGTTCCAGATTCATCCCACTCAAGTAGAGTGGATTTAGGCTAAGACTAAACAAAAATATGGCACATCATACAATAAAGTACTTGTGCTAGCAATCTATTTGTTTCATTTTGTCAACTCAAATCAACACATTTTGACTCATACATAACAATAACTCCCATGAATGAATAGTTTAAGCCTGACAAGAAAAATAAGACCTTGCGATATTGTGCCATTTCGATGGAACTAAAGGGGTCCACACACAGCAGCTATAATGTACATCTTTACATTATAGCACGATACATCTCATTACATCTTTCCATAGAAATCCCCAGGAGACAACACACAGCAGCTATAATGTATATTTTTACATCTTTGTATCTTAAGATACAGAGCGATACGGAAATATACATTAAATAGGTCGATATATCTTGATACATCTTAATACATCTCAATATATTTCCGTATATCTCTCATTATAGAGGGTGTTCAATAAGTTGCTAGTTATTAAACACACAGTACAGTCTGTCTCAGTCTCAATCGCTCAATTAAAATCAGGATATTATGATTTCCTCGGATTTGACCCTTAACGGATTGACTATTTATTTTGAAGACTTGGCTTCGGCCTTTTATATACATTGAAGCATTATTGACCATAGCTTCCCGCCGCGGCTCCACCCGCGTTAATAGCTTTTTCAGTGGAAATGAGACATTTTCCCGCGGTAAAAGTTAACCTATGTTCTTCCGCAATGTCTATTCTATCTTTGTGCTAACTCCGCCCGCTTTAACATTTTTTCTCGTGGGAATGAGAAATTTTCCCGCGGTAAATTGTAGTACTTGTAGCCTATGTTCTTTCCCAAGGTCTATTCCGTCTTTGTGCCAAGTTTACCAATATCGGTTTAGTGGTTTCGGAGCCTATTCAATTATTAGGAATAATCATATATTTTAGGTATTTTTTTACACCTTAGGGTTACATTATTGAATTTTGGTAAGGATTTTTTAAACTCTCCGGAAATTTCCTTACGCTGTATGTGATCTTCAATCCACAATTTTCTGTTTTTGGCGCATGTTGCAATACGGCCATCAAAATCACAATCAGAATCATCTTCTGATGAACTATCTAGTAAATCTAACAGTAAACTAGTCGACGGGTCCATATTATTATAATAATCAAAATAGAACACCCCGTATAACACTTTCGCAGCTGGGAAGTGCGTCAATGGGTACGTGTACCTATGGAATGAAGGAAAATATACCTTACATTACCTGTTGTGTGTGTGATACGTTAAGATAAGGTATAGCTATACATCCCAGGATGTAATATACATTATAGCTGCTGTGTGTGGTGCCCTTAATTTTATAATTAAAATGTTGCCATAAATGTTAAACTATGGGACTCATAGTAGAAAATACACGTGGCGCCCCCAGGGCAAGGTTTTTTATTTCTTTGGTCAGGACTTGCACCGGACAAGCTAAGAAAAACACTGAGCAAGATCGACAACTGTTTTATTGCTATATGCGTTTAGTTTTTGCTATATGTGTTTATTAATGGAGAGTCAATGGCGGGACCACTACCCAATTCATTATTTGAAATCATGGCGTAACCTGAAACAATAAAAGAATTTTCTATGCGGCCAGAACCGCCAGAACATTTTAATCGTTAAACAGCAAAGAGCATTAATAGTTTGCGGTACTTATATTGCTTTGTCTTTCTCAAGGTGCTTGTCTAACTGGTGAAAGTATTTTTTTTTAATTGAAAAAACAGCATTTAAACCTGAAATAATGTAAACGTAGTCGTACGGGTCTCGTTCGTACCATTACGATACGACACGTGTCAAAATGGCGACAAGACAGGTTGCTAAAAAATTATGATTAGTGAGAAGGCTAGGGGGGGTATTACATTGTCAAAGATATTATATGATCAAAGATCTTTGACGCAAAGATTAGAAAGGGCCGCAGTTATGCGTTAGAATGAGATACAAATACACCGCGCTCACTCTTGCGCATAACTGCGTCCCTTTCTAATCTTTGCGTCAAAGATCTTTGATCATAATATATCTTTTATAATGTAATAAATCCCCCTTAGGCAGACTGTACCTAGTAGACGACAAAAGAAGATTAAAATAGGTAGGTAAATAAAACTCAAAAGTATGATTAATATTCGTAGAAATATATTTTGTAAAAATATTATGTAGTTTTTTTTGTGATATTATGCAGAGTAAAATATATTGTTGAATAAATTCGTTATTATTATAAAATTATCTATAAACTATTATTATGCTACACTGTTGTCATAGACAACAAAATGCCATTACCTATGTTGAGAATGATTTCGAACTTTTTTGTCAGCACAGCCTAGAAGTAGAAACCTAAACTAGCTTTTTTTTCTGTTGAACCCACGGTTGTAACATACATTTTCAATTTTATTTTACATTTTAATAAAAATTTATGGATTTAAGACGTTTGGTATTCCACTCTAATCCAGTCCCAAGTCAGTCTATAGGAGTGGATTAGAGTGTACTTAAAAGCGTAATCTAATCCATTAATGGATTTGGCCAGTGGATTAGAGTGGAACAGGGGCATTTTCACGGGTTTTCTCCATGACATTACACCGATCATGGTCACGCACGGCAGAACCACAGAATACCAAATAGTAGTCCCTACAGAAGCTGCACTAGGCGACATTATTCATATAAATTGCAACCCTAGCTCTGTTATAATAAAGTGCAATTTAGATCGCACGGCGCTAGGCGAAAAGACGAAGTTGCTGCATCTTTCTCTCTCGCGTATTGCGCCACTCTACTAACACCTTTAGGGAATGGGGAATTGGGTCCGCAAACAGCCCGAGACCGCTCGGCCGGGCGGTAGGTAGTTATAGCGCGCAAGTACATGGAGTGACAAAGGCCTGGCAGAACTGCCGGTGTAACCCGGTCGAAATATCGGTAAGCTCAATTTAAAACTAAATCATGAAGAAAACCTGTGAAAATGTGTGTTAGTGCATTTAAAAACCGCGAAAATGTAAGAATGTTCATAGTTTAGATGTTGGCGGGTAGCAGTTGTAGGTGCGCGGCGAGGGCGAGCAGCGGGGCGGCGGTGGGGGGCGCGGGGAGACAGCCCGCGCTGGCCGCCATGTCGATGTGTGAGTAGGGCACGGGGGCAGTGGCCAGCCCGCTCGCCAGCAGCAGGAAGGCGGCCGGCGCCTGGTGGCCGCGCGCGCTGGCTGTAGAGGGCTTGTTGTCCGCTTGGTGGATCGCGTCGCCCGCCGCTTTGCCCTGCAAGTGTGGAATGTACACGGATTTACAAAACAATCGTATTATGTTGCAGGCCAGCATGCCTGAAGATGCAACGCCTGTGGAGTTTCTTCGGCGAGCTCTTCTCCACAGAAGACAGTCGAATTTTTGAACTCGCCAGAAAAGATAATTTAAATGACTTAACTAAGTGATGTAACATCCAAAAGTTAAAAAATAAATTCTTTGAACTCTTTGAACCAAAGAAATAAGAAACCTGCTCTGGGAGCGCTACCAAAATTTACACATATTTTTACGACTAATGCAACAATTTCCGTTATAAAATTAGTTCCATTGAAATTCCGCAACGAGGTTTCTTATTTCTTTGGTCGGGCTTTAGTATAGAAATGTAGAGTTAAGCAATAAACGTATTGTTGTATAGAATGCGCTAAACGCACGGACTTATAATTCGGCAGTTGACGAGTAAACATGTCAATACAATATATTTATATCTTTCGTTATTTCACACCTTGGCCATCTACATAACATCACAGGGGCAAAGTGTCCAGTATTCGCTCCTCAACTACTACTAGAATGACTCAGTGAGTACGCTTTTATCATTTACGAGTATTAAAGATCTCAAATGCAGACTTGTAGTTATAAGTACACCTAACAAAAGTACGTGATTCAGTTCCCTCGTACCATGACTGTCCAAAATCAGCAAACAGCACTAAATTTATGTGTCTGTAATACCTTATGAGTGACGGATAGGTGCTTCAAACAGTACTTACCTGGTGTGTGGCAAGGTCCTCCCGCCGTATGACGGACACCTCGAACACGTCCGCCACGGTGTCCCCGGCGGCCTGCAGCGCCTGCGCGTGCCGCAGCTCCCTGGCCGCGTGGTTGGAGCACTATGGAGTATCCTATACACCACTGTAATATAGACTACGCTGTATCTGTGTGTAACAGTACCTGGTGTGTGGCGAGGTCTTCCCGCCGTATGACAGACACCTCGAACACGTCCGCCACGGTGTCCCCGGCGGCCTGCAGCGCCTGCGCGTGCCGCAGCTCCCTGGCCGCGTGGTTGTCCAGCACGATGGAGTAGCCCTCGCCCACGGCGCGCACGGCGTGGCCCGTCAGCGTGGCCACCGTGTAGATGTGGGGTTTCTTCTCGCTTGGCGCGCGTGCTGCCATCTGTACACATATTTGGTTAAAGCATTAGTACATAGTATAAAACAAAGTCGCTTTCTCTGTCCCTATGTCCCTTACCCCTACCATGAGTTGCTAACGTAACTTACGCGCTCGATATCGACTACGTAAACGTGCATTTAGTATGGAGAAATTTTACTTCAGATAACTGTCAATAGATGGCGTAGTTTTAATTCCATACTAAATGCACGTTTACGTAGTCGATATCGAGCGCGTAAGTTACGTTAGCAACTCATGGTAGGGGTACCTATGTATGCTTAAATCTTTAAAACTACGCAACGGATTTTGATGCGGTTTTTTTAATAGATAGAGTGATTCAAGAGGAAGGTTTATATGTATAATACATGCATAATATACTTAAGGATAACCCACAATAACCATTTTCCCGTGCGGAGCCGGGGCGGGTCGCTAGTAGAATATATAATAGTACTGGGTACAGAAGGCACACTCTCTGATAGCAAACGTGCGAATTTAATTCTAGCTACCACGCCACTAACGTTCAAATTACATTGAACGCGTCGAACGTGACCCTGGCTATAATAGCCTACCGTTTATCGTTGCGCTCGTATTAAAACAAAATGCACCGTAAGACCGCGCTGCGAGAGTCCGTATTACTACAGACTAAATAATAGCGTCTTCACCAGCGCGCGCGTTTTTCCTACTAAATGGTCGTGAAATCGGGACCACCCGGCGTAGGTACATTCTGGAGCTCTGGCGCGGAGTGCGCCGGGCCTGGTTAAAGTTCATAAGTAAATTACGAACTAATTAGAGATATTATAACAGACTGATACCTAAAAACAAAAACTAACTTAAATAGTACAAAAAAAGAATGTCCTGTTGAATCTATTGGCGATTTTATAACTTTAAGTCCGTTACCTCTGCGAGCAGGTCTGCCATGGCCATGCGTCCCTCCGCGTCGGTGTTGCCGACCCGCACCGGCAGCCCGAGGCGGCTCTTGATCAGCTCGTCCGCCACATAGGCCTCCTCCCCGACCGAGTTGCGCACGAAGGCCAGCGCGCCTATCGCCTTCACGCGACCGCCCAGCTCGGCCAGCGCCTGCACACATAACAGTATTTTATTTGACAAAAAAGGTTCTATTGACGTGTAATAGATGGCGTGCATGTCGAATAATATGTCAAACGCGAGCTTATCAAACCAATATGAGGCAGCTTCGATCAGATATAAACATAGATCCACGATCTCATACAAAATCAAACGCGAAACACGGCACCGCGTCAACTATCGACATATACATACCTATACAGATATCGTACCGTTGAAACTATGTGCAAAAACAGCCTTTAAGTTGTTGGCTTAATTATAAATTTAGTCCTTAATGCTTAGACAATATTGTACAAATCTATTTGTGCAAGTTACTGACAAATCATCTTTTTCCGCTAACGATATCAACAAGTACGTTTTTCCAGTAATGAAAGAACATATTGATTAATAATTATATCAAAATGAACTCTAGACCATTGCAATAAAGTATGAAATTGCCACAAGCGAGGGGTTTTTGCATGCCAATGCCCTCTAGAAGCGAGTAGTCGAATTTTAAAAAGCAACCTATTGAAGTTCACTTATCCGTTATCGGAAAAAGTTTTGCTATTCTGCACTAGATGGCCGTCTATCCCAATAATATGCCTAAAAATATTAAAAAAGTGTGTTTAAATAACACGTATTTCAATAAATACTAAATATATCGTGATTAAAAAAGCATACTTACTGAAACAAAAATTTTTTTGCAGTTATATTGTGTGGTTTTTGCACATTTGTACTGCACACCTAGGCATTGTCGTCTACGTCAATGCCTAGGTGTTATTAAGCGACTGAGGCAGAAGCAAGGCCACCAAGGCCACACGTTAGATTATGGACTTTCTTTGCCGGTGCCGTTTTTTGAGCGGCGTTCGTATATCTTTTTTATATCTGATCGAAGTGAGGCAGAGAAAAAACTGGCAACAATGTTGTGTCACGTTATCACGTCGTCACGCACTTTGTTGTGTTTTAAGTTTGTTTACGTGCTGAGTTTTAATTCGTTTTACCAGGGACCTTTGCGACTTTTTTTCTACCTTCAAGCGCGTCTATTTTATTTGACATAGGAGTTTAGTGCAGCGCCATCTCTTATGACCACAATGAAACCTTTTTTTGTTTTTAGAACTGTTAAAATGAAAACCTCTCATTGAAGTAAGTAGCATAATTATCAAGGTAGCGGATTCAAAAGCAAGCCACACCACCAGCGGGCGAGCTTAGTTTCACTTCTTTTGTAGTTTTCTTCGCCCCGCTAGCTAGCGATGTGGCCTCCGCTTCAACGGTGTCCAAATCTAAGGAAAAGTACCTTAGCAACTGTTACACGTATGCTTATGACATCAAAATTTAGATATATTTTTTCTAGTTTAATATAAGTATTATGTATGTTTGTTTACCCATGTCTCACCTCTCAAGTAAGGATACGCACGATTATAAAGTTTATTTGCAGCCAAGAGCACACCCATTCCAAACAGTGCGAAAGCAATTAAACAATCGAAGCAGCAGAAGTACCTTTGTTTTACAAAGTTGTTTTTACTGCCGCTCTACGACCACAATGTACTATAAAAAGAGTACAACAAGCGCAAATAAATTAGTAACCGTGCGCATCGTTAGTTGAGACGCGGTATGTATACCTTGAAGAGCCCGGCGACGGCGGCCGCGCCGCACTTGTCGCGCGACATGCCGGCCATGGCGCCGCCCGCCTTGATGTCACACCCGCCCGTGTCGTACGTCACGCCCTGTACCATCGTTAGTTGAGACGCGGTATGTATACCTTGAAGAGCCCGGCGACGGCGGCCGCGCCGCACTTGTCGCGCGACATGCCGGCCATGGCGCCGCCCGCCTTGATGTCACACCCGCCCGTGTCGTACGTCACGCCCTGTACCATCGTTAGTTGAGACGCGGTATGTATACCTTGAAGAGCCCGGCGACGGCGGCCGCGCCGCACTTGTCGCGCGACATGCCGGCCATGGCGCCGCCCGCCTTGATGTCACACCCGCCCGTGTCGTACGTCACGCCCTGTACCATCGTTAGTTGAGACGCGGTATGTATACCTTGAAGAGCCCGGCGACGGCGGCCGCGCCGCACTTGTCGCGCGACATGCCGGCCATGGCGCCGCCCGCCTTGATGTCACACCCGCCCGTGTCGTACGTCACGCCCTGTACCATCGTTAGTTGAGACGCGGTATGTATACCTTGAAGAGCCCGGCGACGGCGGCCGCGCCGCACTTGTCGCGCGACATGCCGGCCATGGCGCCGCCCGCCTTGATGTCACACCCGCCCGTGTCGTACGTCACGCCCTGTACCATCGTTAGTTGAGACGCGGTATGTATACCTTGAAGAGCCCGGCGACGGCGGCCGCGCCGCACTTGTCGCGCGACATGCCGGCCATGGCGCCGCCCGCCTTGATGTCACACCCGCCCGTGTCGTACGTCACGCCCTGTACCATCGTTAGTTGAGATGCGGTATGTATACCTTGAAGAGCCCGGCGACGGCGGCCGCGCCGCACTTGTCGCGCGACATGCCGGCCATGGCGCCGCCCGCCTTGATGTCACACCCGCCCGTGTCGTACGTCACGCCCTGTACCATCGTTAGTTGAGACGCGGTATGTATACCTTGAAGAGCCCGGCGACGGCGGCCGCGCCGCACTTGTCGCGCGACATGCCGGCCATGGCGCCGCCCGCCTTGATGTCACACCCGCCCGTGTCGTACGTCACGCCCTGTACCATCGTTAGTTGAGACGCGGTATGTATACCTTGAAGAGCCCGGCGACGGCGGCCGCGCCGCACTTGTCGCGCGACATGCCGGCCATGGCGCCGCCCGCCTTGATGTCACACCCGCCCGTGTCGTACGTCACGCCCTGTACCATTTATTTTAATATGGTTATTTATATTAAACATACAAGAATAGAATTGCAGTAATATACCCGATGGATTCTAAGAGTGCAAGTAGCTTGCGCATGTTGAGTCTTTGACTTCGTATTACGTGCGAAGTACATACACTGGCAGCATCTAATTAAATCTGTATCTGTGTGACCTACACTTAATTATTTAAGTATAGCCATGACATATTTTACAGTTTTAGTGCTTTCAAACCAAGTCAATTGACTCAACATGCGGAAGCTACTTGCACCGTGTAGAAGTACCATAAAGAGAAGCAGATATAATTATTTATTTTTTGTGAACTGTTTTTTCAGCATAAAAATCATAAATATGACCCACCTTTCCAACAAACATTACGGTCCGGTCATACTCCGCCGGTGTATACTCCAAAAACACGATACAACCTAAAGAACAAAAAAAAAACAATTTAGTTATTCAAGTCTTTTGTTATCTATTTAAACTGTTATAAAAAGTGTTTTTGTTTAATTTTTGTTGTATTATAGTTAGGTAAGCAAACTTAGTGATTTAATTATTTGCAATGTGGCAACACTGACCAAAAACTTGGTTGTACCGGTAGTGTACGGTTAAGGCTGCACCTCGAAAAACTTAAAATCGCAGTAGAGGCTTGGTTTGGCAATGCAGGAAAGTAATAGCGCCAAGTGGTGCCGTACATGTGGAACAGAGAAAGGTGTACTGTTTGCGCGCTAGAACTAAACAGCGTAAGTGCCAAGTTGTTGCGAGTCAATTTATACAAAAAGTACTACATATAATAAAAATGTTTCTAAACTAGATTTTAGTAAGGTTGAATACCATACATGTGACTAAGTTTCAACGTCTATTACGTTGCCGTTTAACTATAAGAAGTAAAAAAAGATAATAGAAGGTGTTACATTGCCGCGAGTTTCTATCGACTAAATTTTCAGAAAACGTGTTTCCAATCAAATGAGTATTTAGATTATATGATCAAGTTATGTATATCTGAAAATCACAATTCCTACTTGTACAAATTACGAGGATCATCGATTCAAAAAACACTAAAATTATCAAGGTGCCGCCTTAAAGGCTCCAGCAGACCGGGTGCGTATGCGTTAGCGTATGCGTAGACGTGCACGTACCATTGAGTTGTAATGTATGGAATTGTATAAGACCAACAGACCGCTTGCGTAACGACGCGTACGTCTACGTTACGCAAGTGGTCTGTTATGTCTTATACAATTCCGTAATTGACACGTATAGTGTGGTGTAGTATGTATATTAGCTGACCGCGATGCCTGGGCACGGTGTCAGCGGCGCGGCTGACGGCGGCGAACAGCGGGTACCGCTCCCGGATGAGCGCCGCGTCGTCCAGCACGGTGACGCTGACCGCGCTGCCCGCCAGCGCCGCGCGCACACAAGCAGCGGCCAGCAGCGGCGTCATGCGCTCCGGGTCCGCGCCGCCGATGTCGCGCGCCACGCCCCTGCAACACGCACACTTTTTATGAATGACCCACGCTTGTGTCGAATTTTTTTTATTATTATTATTTATTTATTTACTTTCAGGCAACTAGACCCATAGATACTATAAATACGAACATTTATAAAACTTAAAAATACTATATATACGATTACAATAAATTATAAGATTATTTTTATTTAACTTGCAATGTACGGTCGCGTTCAAAGGTACAATCATATCACGTGCTTCTATACTTTAAATTAACTTATTTTTCAAAAGCATAGGACATGTAATTTAAAGTAAAATGTTGAGTCCCGTACACTGTATACGTATCACACAAAAATAAGAATAATGAGCCTTTAGGATAAAAGATATTTAAAAGTATAAAATCACGTGATATGACTGCACTTATGAACTTGTACTGTATGTATGTTTGTTCGGGTGGAATCTTTGAACTCAATTTTGAAGTAGATATCTTCAACCGATTGAGCTAAAATGTTGTATACACGTTTAGTTTGGATGACAATGCACAATATGCTTTCTAAATCCAATATGACGGGCTATCCAAGATGGCGGAGTAGTTATTTTTTAATGCACTTCTACAATATGAGTATTAAAGTTACCTGGCGCGCTCCAGCCCCACGGCGGTGGTGACTACAGCGGGCAGCTCGCCCACTGCGTCCGCCAGCACGCCCAGCGCCTGCACCTTGTGCGACTACACTATAGTGTTAGTGTTACCTGGCGCGCTCCAGCCCCACGGCGGTGGTGACTACAGCGGGCAGCTCGCCCACTGCGTCCGCCAGCACGCCCAGCGCCTGCACCTTGTGCGACTACACTATAGTGTTAGTGTTACCTGGCGCGCTCCAGCCCCACGGCGGTGGTGACTACAGCGGGCAGCTCGCCCACTGCGTCCGCCAGCACGCCCAGCGCCTGCACCTTGTGCGACTACACTATAGTGTTAGTGTTACCTGGCGCGCTCCAGCCCCACGGCGGTGGTGACTACAGCGGGCAGCTCGCCCACTGCGTCCGCCAGCACGCCCAGCGCCTGCACCTTGTGCGACTACACTATAGTGTTAGTGTTACCTGGCGCGCTCCAGCCCCACGGCGGTGGTGACTACAGCGGGCAGCTCGCCCACTGCGTCCGCCAGCACGCCCAGCGCCTGCACCTTGTGCGACTACACTATAGTGTTAGTGTTACCTGGCGCGCTCCAGCCCCACGGCGGTGGTGACTACAGCGGGCAGCTCGCCCACTGCGTCCGCCAGCACGCCCAGCGCCTGCACCTTGTGCGACTACACTATAGTGTTAGTGTTACCTGGCGCGCTCCAGCCCCACGGCGGTGGTGACTACAGCGGGCAGCTCGCCCACTGCGTCCGCCAGCACGCCCAGCGCCTGCACCTTGTGCGACTACACTATAGTGTTAGTGTTACCTGGCGCGCTCCAGCCCCACGGCGGTGGTGACTACAGCGGGCAGCTCGCCCACTGCGTCCGCCAGCACGCCCAGCGCCTGCACCTTGTGCGACTACACTATAGTGTTAGTGTTACCTGGCGCGCTCCAGCCCCACGGCGGTGGTGACTACAGCGGGCAGCTCGCCCACTGCGTCCGCCAGCACGCCCAGCGCCTGCACCTTGTGCGACTACACTATAGTGTTAGTGTTACCTGGCGCGCTCCAGCCCCACGGCGGTGGTGACTACAGCGGGCAGCTCGCCCACTGCGTCCGCCAGCACGCCCAGCGCCTGCACCTTGTGCGACTACACTATAGTGTTAGTGTTACCTGGCGCGCTCCAGCCCCACGGCGGTGGTGACTACAGCGGGCAGCTCGCCCACTGCGTCCGCCAGCACGCCCAGCGCCTGCACCTTGTGCGACTACACTATAGTGTTAGTGTTACCTGGCGCGCTCCAGCCCCACGGCGGTGGTGACTACAGCGGGCAGCTCGCCCACTGCGTCCGCCAGCACGCCCAGCGCCTGCACCTTGTGCGACTACACTATAGTGTTAGTGTTACCTGGCGCGCTCCAGCCCCACGGCGGTGGTGACTACAGCGGGCAGCTCGCCCACTGCGTCCGCCAGCACGCCCAGCGCCTGCACCTTGTGCGACTACACTATAGTGTTAGTGTTACCTGGCGCGCTCCAGCCCCACGGCGGTGGTGACTACAGCGGGCAGCTCGCCCACTGCGTCCGCCAGCACGCCCAGCGCCTGCACCTTGTGCGACTACACTATAGTGTTAGTGTTACCTGGCGCGCTCCAGCCCCACGGCGGTGGTGACTACAGCGGGCAGCTCGCCCACTGCGTCCGCCAGCACGCCCAGCGCCTGCACCTTGTGCGACTACACTATAGTGTTAGTGTTACCTGGCGCGCTCCAGCCCCACGGCGGTGGTGACTACAGCGGGCAGCTCGCCCACTGCGTCCGCCAGCACGCCCAGCGCCTGCACCTTGTGCGACTACACTATAGTGTTAGTGTTACCTGGCGCGCTCCAGCCCCACGGCGGTGGTGACTACAGCGGGCAGCTCGCCCACTGCGTCCGCCAGCACGCCCAGCGCCTGCACCTTGTGCGACTACACTATAGTGTTAGTGTTACCTGGCGCGCTCCAGCCCCACGGCGGTGGTGACTACAGCGGGCAGCTCGCCCACTGCGTCCGCCAGCACGCCCAGCGCCTGCACCTTGTGCGACTACACTATAGTGTTAGTGTTACCTGGCGCGCTCCAGCCCCACGGCGGTGGTGACTACAGCGGGCAGCTCGCCCACTGCGTCCGCCAGCACGCCCAGCGCCTGCACCTTGTGCGCCCGCTCCGGGTACGACTCGCGGATCTGCAGCGGCTGCATTAGAAATCATTAAATCAAGTTAAAAGAGTAGTCATTCTCCCAAGTCACACTAAATATAGCCACCAAAATTAAATGATATAAAAATCATGTAAAACAAACAAACAAACAGACAAAAAAGCTTTCGTATGTCACTTTGTCATTCTGTCCATCTGTTTTCTCTCTCATCAACAGATCGCATTTCTCAAACGATTCTCGTGAAATTTTGTGAGCAGGTTCGTATCTAAAATTTATATTTAAATAAATTATATACGTAGACACTCTTTTCCCTTACGCAGAAGTTTAGTAAGCTCACAGGAAGCCCAAACAAAAACCACAATAAATACAATTGTTTTAATTTACTGGCTCGCAAAGTAAAGTTTAGGTAGGTACACGGAGCCTAGCTAATAATTAGATGTGGTGTGTGTGTGTGTGTGTGTGTATTGTGTACTGACCACGTAGAGCGCCTCTAGCGCGGCGAGCAGCGCGACGAGCGGCGCGCGCGGGAAGCGGGGGTGCGGCTGGAGGAGCACGGCCGGACGCGCCGCGCCCGCCGCCATGGCGCGCTTCACTCCCTCCAGCGCGGCCTCGCCCACTGACCTGACACGTCCAACACACGCAATACCAGTATACATCAACGACTCTACTTTTTAGCATAGTTCCACAAATATGGTTTTGACGTGTCTTATAATTAGATGGAGCCGGCTGCACGCACGAAAAAACATGACGCAATGCGGCGTTACCGCGCGGCTGAGGCGTTCCATTTAAGGTTTGAAGTGCAAGCGAGAGCGAACGAGCGACAAAGAGGCACAATCGTTGTCACGTTCAAATATCGTCAGTAAACCGGCTTTACAGTTGTAGCGGCGCGCTTGACTCAGCGAATACCGCGCGCGCTACAATAAGCTGACACTGCAGAGAGCATCCGATTGCAGTCACATGTTGTAAACAATGCCTACGTCACATACGTCATTAGAAGAGCAACCAATCAGAAGCCGAAGCCTGAAACGCGCTATCGAAGTTTTCTCAAGACATTGAATAAATACAAGTTCCAACGAAGTACAGTTGGACCGCGGTCCCCGGGCTCACCACTATACCCGGCGGAAGATCTTCCCTTTGCCTCCACACAGTCAACCGCTTTTTCTATTTTATGGATGTTTTTTTTGGACTTTGCTTTTTTTTTTGGCATTGCACGATAATTGGATGAGATGGATGGGGTTGTGTTGTATGATAATAGGCGAAACTCAAGTGTAATTTTTTTATGTACAGATGTTGCCTGCGTGAGCGCTGCTACTCATACAACGCATAAAAACTACAATTTTTATATAAAAAAAGCAACATAATAATAGGCTATTTGACAATGCGAAAAATAAAGTGTTAATTACTGTAATCAGTATGTAATGTAAGTTTAAAAATGGATATTTACTATGGGAAGTTGAAAATAATAATTAATTTATGTAAAAATCCGTAAATAAAAATGTATTTTTTTTGGCGTTTGTCACGTGACTCAAAACGCTCCTGTTTGGTCGGGTATAGGACATATGTCACTAGCCAGTAAACATCGTTTTCTACTTAAGCAACTTGTAGTAGTAGTACTGGCTAGTGACGTCACCGATGCCATTGCGACGCCATATTGTCAAAGTAGCGTTTTGGCGCGCTACTTAAATATTGAATTTTTATTTTGATATTTTTCAGGAAATATGTACCAGAATTAAAAAATACAACTATTACTGGGATCCACAAACTCTCCTGAATAATAAAAAAATATTTTAAAAACCAGTCAAATAGCCTATTGAATAGAGTACTTAGACGTGTGTCCAGCTCCAGTAACATACCTGACGTCATCGTATGGAGTGAGGGTGCCAGTAGACGATAGCACCAGCCGCTCGCTGCTCACTAGTGGGCATCGCACCACGCTCACGGCGCCGCGCTGCACAGACAACACCACACATTACATTATGTATGTACCCCAATACGCCTGCCAAGCGTATAAAGGCCGATTTACACGTTCTTAGTCTTTAGTAGAGTACTTTAGTACAACTTGAAAGGCAAGTTCTTTAGTGCTTTAGTGCGCTGCGAGTGAACGTATACATTTCTTCCAGTAGAGTATCATTTCGACGCCGTAATGAACGCGCAACGACGTCTCGCATACGCCATGGCTTCTTTTATGGCTGTGTATGCCGAATGCCTAGCCTGTTTATTTTTGTATAAATTGTTTTTAACGTTCCACAAACAATATTGAACAAAATATTCAGGCACAAATTTATTATTCGACCAAAATTAAAACATAAATATTCTTCATTTCTTTCATTCTTATTATAAAGATTCAAAAATAATATTCCGACCATTTGGTTTGAAGATACAACTAAATAGCCATTTTTAAAAATCGAAAAGCACGCACGCGTTTTACGGCACTAGTGCACTCTCCTAAAGATTTTACTAAATTCCGTGTTTACACACTTCAAGGGAAGAGCCGAGTGACGCGCCGGGGAAGCGCGGGCGCGGGAGGGGTATCACTTGAAACAAAAATAGAAAGCGATTCTATTTTGATTCAACTTGAAAGGCAAGTAGAACCGTACTAAAGCAAGTGACGTTTACACGTTTCTACTAAAGGACTATTCTAAAGCACTTCGCTAAAGACTAAGAACGTGTAAATCGGCTTTAAGAGGTATAAAACCCGACCAGAAAAATAAAAAACTTGGCTGTATTTATAACTAATTTTATAATTAAAATCTTGCCATAAACGGGTCAGGCTTTACCTACACCAATATGAGAAGACACAGTCCAGCAGTAGACTGATAAAGGCTTCTGTATTGGTATGTTACTTGATAAATACCAATATTTGGGATAATTATTATAACAACAGTGTAAACAGTACAGAGTTCAGTATATACCACAGAACATTTAAAAGAGGTTAGAAAGGCGATGTGGGCGGGGCCGGCGCGCCAAAACTATGAGCAAAACGCTCATACTTCACGCAAAGAAACGATCGCGCTGTCTAACTCACACATAGCTATAAAAATCTACATCAGTGTGCGTGCATGCGTATGATTCGTTTCCATTTGAAATCGCGTGATTGAGCGGCGCTATGATTGGCTAGATTTGAAATTGCAAATATGTGCGTAAACTTCATCTTTATTGAAGTACAGATGTAGTGGGGGTGAAAGGTGGGGTGGAATCGGCGACACCGGATTTCATACGGACGGCGCATTATCGCCATTCTAACCTCTTTTAAATGTTCTGTGGTATATACAGTAAGTAAATAAGTATAGGTACTTATTGTGTTCTAAAACAAAGGCTAATAAAGAAGAATAAAGCATAGTAAAAACACATTCCTTACTCTTAACATTAATCAATTAAAATGATAATAATATGTTATACAAATGCAATGTGTAAGTATATATATTTATACCGTTGCTAGTGACTGTTTATTATAGCATGCTTTTATACATACTTACTTAAATGATATTTTTGATTCTACTTATTTAAAAAGATGTTTTACAGTGAATACATGAATTTAATCAGAAAATTTGAGGTTTTCTAGGAGTGGCATAGTGGCCTTAATACAGTGGTGAAGAACATTGTCTATACAAATAATTCTGACAATTACCAATTTCTGGCATATCACTCCATAATAGATTATGTTAAGATTAAATGATAACATTTACCGCTGTATACAATCGCTTCTTGCAACTTTATCAGTGATAAGAAAGTGGCAAAGCAATGTCTACAAGTGTGATAGTTTCATTCAAGAGTTTGTTTCTAGGTGTTTCTGATGTTCCATTAAACAATAAAAAGACAAAAAAAGATTGCACTAAATAAGCTCTAAAAATTCTAAACTAATTTTTATGAAACTTGGTACAAAGATAGAATATACCTTGGGGAAGGACATAAGCTACCTTTTACAGCAAAAAATTCCTCATTCTTACGGAAAAATTTGTTAGGCCAAAAGTAATCAATAAAAAGAGAATAAAAGAAAAGATTGCATTGAATAGGCTCTGAAAGTTCTGAAACAAATGTAACTTGGTACTAAGATGGAACAGACCTTGGAGAAGGACATAGGCTACCTTTTAAATCTCATGCCCACGGAAAAAGCTTTTAGGCGAATAGCTAGTTTCATCATAAATTTTGATTACCTGCTTGCTACCAGGGTCCAACTCATGGTGGGCAGTTACAAACGCCTTAAGCGCCTCGGGTGGAGCGACGTCGTTGGTTGTGACAAGCACCAGAGCATCCCAGCCCTTAGCCGCTACATTGTCCACTAGTGACACTTGCACCCCGTGCACCGTCCACGACTGACCGTCGCCCTCTGCACCCATAGCGCCTATGAGAAAATTATAGCACTTTTAAAAATTAATAATATAATTAAAAGAAGGATAAAGAATTAATTACTTACTTACTTAAATTGAAAATTTTTGACATTTTTTATTTATGTGTAGGTATAGATCGGCTAGATATGCTAGATATGAAAGACAAGTTAGAGGAGATTGCAGGGTAAAACTAAAGGCAAAAAAAAAAACATATACTGTACGTACACAATCAATTTTCTCTCTTTTTTATACTGAAGAGATGAAATGAATAACACAGACAAGGACATTGGACACACACGCCCCTTTTACATACTATTACTATTTTGTTTTAGTTGTTTAAGTAGCTAAGTAATTATCTAACCTGCAGTGGCCAGTGAACAATAAAATTATACACAATGTACCTACCTACATTATGTTGGTAGGCCTAACAACGATCACTAAGCCCAGATAAGGTAAAACTAATCTTTTTTAGCCTAGGTACCTACTTAGATACTGGAACTTATGTTCTACGTCTAAAGGTATTTCTTAGTATGAGGCAGAGGCACCCCTAAAATGTTTACTTATTTATTACTTACTTACGTTTTTAGCGTGAAATATCTGGTATTATTGCCGCAAACAATAAACGCCGGCACACACGATTAAACTGACGAAAGAAAATGTTTTCTTGGACCATGGATGAATGGATGCAAAGAGAAAAAATAATGGATGGACTGAAAGTGTCAGTCAGTTGTCATTGTCAGTGTTGTTGTTTTTTTTTTTTTTTAGTTTCTTTCTCCCTTATGGGAAAGGCAAAGGGATCTAAGCCCATACAGCCTAGTCTTTAGTAGTTTCTTGCATTATCCAAGTTTAATGTCTTCATCTTCAGTCATTATTTCTTCAGTTTCATTTCGTCGTCTTTAGTCATTTCTTGCATCTATGTTAAACTTCTTCAGTAGTTTCATTTCTTGTTACGGAATCATTGGAATGCAAGGGTGGTTCTTACATTCCAATATGATACTGAAGTTTAACGCGGGGTATCAAACCAGAAACAGCTAACCACTCATTCAGTGTTGTTGATATACAACGGCACAGAATAAATATAGTATGTACTCTAGGGTGCGTTCCGTGGCTTCGCTGTATATTATATATCCGATGTATATAAAAGTGGAGAAAAATTGAGACAGAAGAATTTTCTCTCATCAAATATTTGAGGTTATAAAAACAACTCGTTCAGTGGCTCGGTTGCAACTCAAACGGGTTAAACTTTAACCCAACAACTACGCCCAAAGCCACGGAACGCAACCTTGTGTGTTGACTGGTATTACCTACTCCTACTGGTAAACGAAAGGGAAGATAAAAAAACGGTTGTTTTGGATAATTTAATCCTTATTTAAAGCCTGACCAGAAAAACAAAAGATCTGCTGCAGCTGCTGCAGCTCTAGGGGTGCGTATACGATCTGTGAACAATATTTTCTCCTATTTTTTTCTGCTTATGGCATGGCATTAAGATTTTCCTTTATATAAAATACAAATACAACCGAACGTAATAGCACGTAATAGTCTGAAACAAAGTCTGAAACCGACTCATTGTGTAGAGGTCTTAGATGTCAAAAGTTTGTTGAACCCACCCGCAGTGTGCGTTGGTGTGCGTGCCCATTTTTATGCATTCCGAGTGGCGCTAAAAGTGATTTTTGTGCATTCCTCAAAGGCCTAAAAGAAAATAATAGTTAAAGCCCGACCAAAGAAATAAGAAACCTCGCCATATTGCGGAACTTCAATGGAACTAAAATTTTATAGTCGTAAAAATCAAAATCATTGGTAAAAATATACACGTAGCGCCCCCAGAGCAGGTTTCTTATTTCTTTGGTCAGGCTTTAGTTTAGTACTACCGGAACTGGGATCCTACATCTCAGGTAGGTAACGAAGCTAAATCACATGTACCTATTATACGTTATTGTCAAAGGCTTTTATTATTTTTTACTAAAATTTAGAAAATGAAATGGACAAGGATAATATTAGAACTTTATGTTAAGTAATATTCTACCGTAGTAAGTAAATTAAAATCAAATGGTAAGGAAACTGGATCTGAGTGTTCAATTCTCGAAATGTCCAATTATCAGATAGTCCCATTCCAAAATGTGCAATATTAAAACATCTTTGGAAATGTACAACATTTTTTTTGTAGCCTACCCAAGTAGGAACGTGTTTAAAATAAAGGGAAGCAGACCAAAATCACATAGGTACTTAGAACGCGTGGCAACTTTTTATTGCGGGTGTTTGTATAACGAAGTACTCTTTCACATTCATAAGTATAGTACTTTAATATTTTTGTTCCAAATATTACGAATTATGTTAAAGAAAAACAACAAAACTTATGTATCCTAGTTTAAGTGGAAATTCATGCCACGCGGCATTCTTTGTATTATACAATAATGTTTAATCTGGAAAATACCCACCTATGTAAAAGTGGAATTTCACTGCCTGAAACTTCAAATAATTTACTTTTCATAATTTTTATCGATCAATAATGATTCTCAGCAATGAGGGCTTCCGCCTTCGTCCTGAGGCAAAGTTTTCTTCTTTGAAAGAGGTTTGTTTGAATCACCATGGATGGATGACTGTAATATTATAAGCATGGATTTAATAACTACTTACTATCGTACAACCATACAACATTGTTAATTAATTTGTTTTAGGACAAAGAGGAAAATATTCCGGTTCCAGGATTCCAGATATTGGCGGAAGGTGCTGCGTTCCTGAGAGAATAGGTACCTACTTGAAAAGAGACCTTGAGACCCGCGGCTCATCTGTATATCTGTATACCTGCGTGTATATGGAAATGTTTTGCTGACTTGATTTTATGGTCGGTCATCTTTGTATTAAAGCCTGACCAAAGAAATAAAAATCCTGCTCTGGGGGCGCCATGTCACTTGTATTGTATAGGTATTTTAACGACTATGGCACAGAATAAAATAATAATAATAAATAAATCCATTTATTTCAAGCAACAGAGGCCCATATCATAATATACCTTACAGACAATAATATGGCAACAATTTCCCTTATAAAATTAGTTCCATTGAAATTCCGCAATATGGCGAGGTTTTTTTATTTCTCTGGCCGGGCTTTACTTCGTATAAACTCAAACAATAGCATTAGTATACTAATTTTAAAAATCCTAACTCGAGTGTTACGAATTCTTCAACTCTTGATAGTTTAGTTAGATAGATGTCGCGCCTGCGCCGCCGAACTAAATGGATGACATGACCTAAGAAATTAAAACCTAATCAAGATGAGTGCCTTCTTGTATTTCACATAGCAAAAGGCGCATGACGCCAAGGTCAATAGAATGCATAATATCAGACGAACACATCATGTCTTGGTGGGCTTCATCGGTACTGGTTACAATTGGTTCAAACTGGCTAGATTTGAATCTTTCCGACTTCGACCTCGCGTCCTCGATGTTTGACGTTGACTAATTTAGCAGACCCTTTTTCAGCTTTCGCACCACCATAAACGGGAATCTCAAATTATTTAAATGCACAAACGAGAGAGAAGGCGTGGAAATATTTTTGGACTTGTATTTAAATTAGCGATGATTTCGAAAAACTACATGTATAATGACGATAAACTTCCTTGTAAAAAAATGCGCTAAAAATGAATAAGTATTGTTATTTTATCAGTACAACAATATCACTTTTTATTATAATTAAAAATTTGCATCTCCCATCTGACGCTCATCGAAGAGTCTGATGGAAAACATCGCCGCTCTACGTCTGAAAAGTTGTTGTATGATGGATGGCGATTGGCGAACAATCCGCACAAAGCCACATTTTATTAATCTATTATTATTACTTTATGGCATTCATAAGGTAAAAAGACTGGTAAGATTATTAAACTGAAAGTGAGAACGTTAACTTTTAAAAATCATTTTTTAACAACCGCGAAAATCTAAGAATGTTCATAACATTTTTTTATTTTAAATCATCGCGTTATTTCGACGGCTCCAAAGCCTAGTTCAAAGAGATCAAAGAATTTATTTTTTTACTTTTGGATGTTACATCTCTTAGTTAAGTCATTTAAATTATTTTTTAGTTGGTAGTACGTCTGCCTTCAAAGGTCGCGGGTTCGTATCCCGTTCAGGGCAAACATTCGTGTGTTATATAATGTAAATGACATAGATATTTAATGAATTGTGTTTGTAAATTATCTTATATACCAAGTAAGCAATTTGTGTGTTTAAAATGACAATTTTGTATAATTATGACAATCTTGTATAGTTAGTGATGTGTTAACAGTTAATCTTTGAATTGTGTAATTGAATGGTATTTTATTTTTATTTTTATTGCCTATTGATTTCGCATACGGTCATGATACTGTTTATGAATAAATAAATAAATGAAATGATGAGTACTTGTGTTTGCCTTGTGTCTGGATATTGTATATTATATACAACGTGAAATTTAACATAGTGATAGTACCTACTCATGAAACTGAACAACTTTCCTTAAGGAACATAGGTTGAAATCTCAATATTCAAATTTAACTTTCCATACAAAGTAGCCGAACACGTGACTGAAGTTAATATAAAAAGTAGATATTTTTTGAGATTTCAAACAGTAATTTTTCCTTTTGGAAAGTTGTTTAGTTTCATGAGTACTGATAAACAAGTTGTTAAATTTAACGGTGTATGTAATACTTGTAGCATTCGATACCTTTTATGAAAACTCCTTTATAATATTTCCTTTAACCCGACTGCAAAGGAAGGGTTATGTTTTTCACGCGTATCTGTGTGTGTATGTTTGTATTGTATGTATGTGGTATTCTTTATCGATTCGTCTGAACCGTGCGGTGGTTATAGGCTAGGTTTTGTTTTTGGCTCAGCTGAAATAAATTCTTGAACCGAAATTGTTTAAGTTCACGTAAAAGACCTTTTTGTTAAAGAATTGTTTCTATTCCAATTTCTTAGGAACTAGTCAGTAATCTAGATTTAATTGGTATACCTATGTGTATAATATCATCTTTGTGACAATAAATTCAACTATATTACCACTCCCAACCCGTGGTTCACCCCATTAGTCCACCTGGGTGTACCAAGTGTGTTTTTTCTTCTCATAGTTCACCTCAAAATAACTGGGTGGACCAGGGGTAATATTTTTTTCCCGTGGTTAACCAAGGTTCACCTGGCTGTACCAGGGGCAATTATTTCCTTCCTTTCCCGTCGGCCACTTGCTATGGATATATACTTACGAACTATTTATAACGCAATGTATTTTGCGTAATTTAATGAAATATGAATTTACTGTAAAAACTACTTAATGCATGTCCGACACAATGTATTTTGTTATGGATAAATAAACTTTGAAACTATACACAAACAAATCAAGTTTAATCTCAACTAACTTATACACAATTTAGGAGTCAGGAGTTGGAAATGGAAACGAAGTTGCAAAGCACCTAGTTACAGTACTATGGGTTTCAGACAGACTTATAGGCATATCTACATCAAGGACATACCTACATACATATTATCTGTGCGCATATTATGCATTAGACTCTGCATAGTTTAAGGGTCAGTTGGCCGTGTGCGAGATGTCCCCATATATTTATTTATTTGATTCTCTTTGTACGATTCTTGGAACAGGAGAACTGGGAGTCGTGTCTGTTAGCCTCAGTTTGGCCGTTGTTGTCCAGTTGTGAGCAGTTCCTGTGACTTCATCGTCGAAACGCGTCGCAGCTAATTCGTTGCTCATACTTCTTAATTAAGACTCGTTTGAAAACTTATGAAATTGTAGCCGTGCGGAATGTATAGAGCGAACGTGCCAAACAATCGAGTGAGGTACCTATACCATTCGTAAGTGAAAACATAACAAGTATTTTTTTTCTTAAAAGTATTTCTAAAAAGGGTTTTGCAATTTTCCAACTTACTTACAGAATAGATTCTTTATTTTAAAATTTCAATTTATCAGAAGAATACGAACTTTTCCTCTCTCTGATCAAAAGTAGAAAATAAAATAAAATCAAACTAATTTATTCGTTATCAGCAGAGAAGTGGGAAAAACGTGCTTCGCTCTTATAACAAGGTTAGGTCTTATTAGGTACAATATTTGCGATTTACATATAACATCGATTATTGTACCTATACTTAACAATCCAATAGCATTCCTCCCGAATGAGGGATTTTCCCGCGGTTTAAGTCATATTACTGTAATCATCATCATCATCGAAAGACGTCCACTGCTGGACAAAGACCTCCCCCAAGCACCCCCAAAGATCTCCACAATGATCGGTCTTGCGCTGCCCGCATCCAGCGGCTATTATTTATTTATTATTACTGTAAAGTTTCATCTAAATCCATAAAGTAGTTTTTGCGTAAAAGAGTATCAAACATCTATATATCTATCCAACCTCACAAACTTTCACGTTTATAATATTAGTAGGGAGGAAGTAAATAAATTTAACCAATATCAAGTCGTAGTCCAGCACCATGGCTTACAGTCCTCATTCTTAGAATATAAATAACTACCTAGCGACCGAGCCGGGGGACTTCGCACAGGAAAATGGTTATTGTGGGTTATCCTTAAGTATATTTTGCATGTATTATACATATTAAACCTTCCTCTTGAATCACTCAATCTATTAAAAAAAACCGCATCAAAATCCGTTGCGTAGTTTTAAAGATACATACATACATAGGGACATAGGGACAGAGAAAGCGACTTTGTTTTATACTATGTAGTGATGATAGCGATAAAAAATGTGGGAAGCATTGCTTATAAAATTTATACTCTAAGTTCTCACTGTTATGGGATTAATGGGATGTTGTACTATGGTAGCCAATCCAAACTAAATAACACTAAATTAAAAAAATTAATAACCCCCGACACAAAACCGTTACTTGATCCTTTCAACAACTAGAAAAGAGCTGATAATCTTCAAATGGCTGAAGATATTTTTTTGGATCATAACGAACGAACAAAAAGAACACTCTCGATTGTGACACCTTGCAAATAAAAAAAACTAGATCATAATCGGAGCATCCGTTTAGGAGCTACGATGCCACAGACAGACAGTCAGACACACACTTCAAACTTATAACACCCATCTTTTTCGTCGGGGGTTAAAAAGGAAAGTAATTAATACTAACAATTTGACTGGATGCAGTCCATGAAGGTAGGTAGGTACTTAAATCTTTGTCGAGTGGCTACGGTACGTTGTACGTGTCGCGTAGCTCACTGCTACTAGCTGCTACGACGAACATTATTTTTAGGGAGCCAGCTACGTACGTTATGTACGGTCCACAAATCACAGATCGTCCGGACTTAACGTCTATGAAAATGAAAGCAAATATTACGCAAATCCTTTTCTGAAAATGAAATATGTACTGTGATGTATAAGAAGTAAATAGTGCTTATAACGTAATTTTATGAATTAATACTTTTAAAATAGTATATAGTATAATATTATAAATGTATAGTATAAATGCATTCCATTACAGTCTATGCTACAGCGCTTGCGTTACGCGACGTTATAGCTCAACGGCTCACATCTGAACTGAAGGGGCTTTACTAAAAATCAACAACACGGATCGTCCGTATGCAAAGCGCCTGAAGCTTCCATTGCTGCTGAAACTGGCGCAAATCTCGTCCTAACTAGAATAAATAATTGACGTAATTAAAAATTATTGTTTGTGTCATGCATGGAGTATAAGGGCGCGCGCGTTTATATAGCGGCGAGGCAGGCTTCGCGGCTGAATCCGGCTGATGCTAACACGCAGTGGCGGGCGTCGCACGCGTCGCGGATACTGCTCGCGATCGCGGAAACCGAATACCTTTACATCACATTCCAAATTCAAAATTACACAAAATGAAATGTAAAAGGACAGAATAAAAAATAACTCAACTTAAAATAGTAGATTCCTGAGACGGAAGTAAATATTTAGTCAAGTTTTGTTTGAATAGTGTTTGGTGAACAAAAAGTGGACTTTTGTAAGTGTTTTGTGCAAAAAAAATTAGTTTGTGCTGTGAAGAAACAGCAGGCGTAAGTATTTGAATTGAACAAGTTATTTAAATAGGAAAAAAAAAGAAAATCATATTAACTGACAAACCCTTACTATCTAACAAGCTTACAATATATCAACGAACTCTCTAGTGTCAGAAGAATAATAATATGAAAAAATTATGGAACTTACAAACTATACAAGGAAATAAAGATAAAATAAAAGATAAAATTCAAGGCTTTTGAAGACTTATACAAATCCACACGGATATACCTAGTACCAGTATACTGACATAAGAACCAAGTTCTTTCCTTAAATTTCAAGTGTCGCGCATTTTCCCTTACCTAGTAGTTTGTTTGTGTTTTACCTTCATATATAACAATAACTAATTAATGGTTTGTTTCATATTAATCCGGACAAAAGGTCATTGACGTCTGCATACAATGCGCACATTTTTTTCAACCGATACAATAAAACTGTAAGAAATTATCGCAAAATACGTAATTTTTCATACCGTAGCAGAAGGCGGGATGAGCGTGTGACCTTGCCAGATATTTTGGCGTTACATTATTTTTTAATAACTTTCAAGAAAATAAAAAGGTCTATGAACTTTTGTCCGGATTTATTGAAACAGACCATAGTGTTTTCTCTTCCATTATTGCTTACAGTTGTTTAAATAAAACCTACATCACAAGTACTTACAAATAACACTTAACGTTTTATATTGTTGTAAGTACTATTTCTATTTAACTACTGTAACTATTTAATTATCAACATATTTAGCTATGGCAGAAAATCTATTTTAGATTAGAGTTCGAGAAGTGGCTGCGCTGGGGAAAATCGTGTTGACCGGTTACAGCCTTGTGATTGTGATGTGAGTTCATGATTGGGATACCGTATGCTGTCCCATAAGTAATATAATCATATTCAATCTTCAACGAACATGCTATTTCAGGATTTCCACGAATTTTCCAAGTATTGCGAATTGCTAATTTATTTATTTTTCTAGTAAGTCAGTCCCGAATTTATAATTCGTAACTATTAATACATATATAAATACTTATAGTTAAATATATAGATAGTTTATGTGTAAAAAAAGGTATAAATAATTATTTTTTTGCTCTGTATTCTAACATACATTAAATAACATTTATGATAATCTGGTCCTGACCTGACTCAATAAGAAACTTGCAACAATGGCAATTAGTAATACCTAGTAATACACTAAAGTTACACTTAAGTATATATAATTCACTAATTATTATTACTCACGATTTCTACAATACAACACAAGTACTCTTTAATGCACATAAAATATTTTACATACAAAAAACAACACGAAAATAATTTTGTGGCAAATTGCGGCATTATCGCTTTAAGCGATTTTTCCAGGCAACCTTTAGGCGAGAATAGAAGACGTACAAAGGAAAAGAAAAGGTGGTTGTGCAAAAACTATTGATAAGAGTGTAGCTATTAAATTAAACGCATATTATACATACATATAAAAATATAAATACAAATATATAAATACAAATATTATACAATACATACCTACATAATATTATACAAACATACAATAATAATAATTTCGACTTCGCGTACGAAAAATTTCTGTGACGAAATAAAGATGACGACGCGCCGCATACTTTATAACAATATGACTCAGGGAAGCTGTAAAATAGTGTGGACACGGGGTGCATGCAGTGCATCAATGGTACGTACCCATGACTTATAATATAATAATAGAAGATTAGAGTACCTATATCAAGTCTTTATAATAAGATATTAATGGTTTCTCATGGTTATAGTTTCTTCCTATGGTAGAATAGAATGGTAGCTAGTACAAGATTTTTTATTCAAGAGACAAGGTTAAGACCGCCACTACTATTTACAGTGTCAAAATTAATCGCGGGCGTCTTCCGTTTCCAGTCTACGCTATCTCACTCATCATAATTTAAACAAACATTTGCGTAATGTTATTTTAATTTGTAGACAGATAAGTGGTAAGTATTCCGAGCTATAAAGTTGATAGTTGTTGGTTGGGTATGGCGCGTTAGTTAGGGTTCGGGTTCCAATCCACCCAGTGAAAAGAGAACAGTTAATATTATAAGTAGATTCACAGAATAAATACTAGGTAGTGTACTACTATTTGGTATTCTGTGGTAGTGTTTAGAGTATGTGAGTACTTGTGTTTCCAAACCATGTTTTATTTATCACTGGCGACCCCCCCGGCTCCGCACGGGAAAATGGTTATTGTGGGTTATCCATAAGTATATTAAGCATGAATATACATATAAACCTTCCTCTTGAATCACTCTATCGATTAAAAAAACCGCATCAAAATCTGTTGCGTAGTTTTTAAGATTTAAGCATACATAGGGACATAGGGATATAGGGACAGAGAAAGCGACTTTGTTTTATACTATGTAGTGATATTTAGTTTTAGTTGCATTCTTATTTTTGGTGGTACTTTTATAAATATAGGTATTATTTTCTGATACTGTCAGTTAATTCTTACTTGCTTATCGTGTGGGCTTAGAGGCTAATCTACGAGTACCTTACAAACCCTGGCTGGTGTTAATAAACAAATACTTAATATTTTAATCTTCAGTAGACAAATTAAAAAGGAACTTGTGGATTCGTTTCGTTTTTATATTAGTATCTCGATTAGGATTGATATTTTTCACGAGTCCGACGTGAGTTTCCATTCGAAGGTATGTGCCATCTTAGCTTCTAACAGTGATAATTAGCTGAGTACCTTTTATCTGAAGTTATCCGGTCTTTGGATTAGCGATCCCTTATATTAGTCGCAGGGCTATCCGGGGGCTCAGGGTTCGGATTATTTTATTGTAATAAACCATTTAATAAACTTAGTTTGTAACTAGATGGTCATTACCTTGTATCTAGATAGTCATTACCTTTTATTCGTATAGGGTCATTCTATACAGTTTAAGAATTTATGTTCGTGTGTTATATTTTTTTAAATATAAAACATAGGTAATATATTTTTTAGATACAGATATAAGCGCTACTTATTCTACCGTTTAACATAAAAATAAATCCATTATTAAAATGATTATACCTATTTTTCTTGTCGACAGCATGTGATGTATCACGTTCTGTCGACTGTTCGTATACGCTTGAGTTAAGTTCGGATGCAATTATAAAATAAATTAAAGCGGTTTATATCACACTAGCTGATGTATGGTATACATTAAAACTTTGACTTACGTCTCCTAGAATACCACAAATATATTGCAAATAATTTTAAATTTACAGCTAATTCTACAAGCGTTATAAAAATAAAATCACTTCTGTCGACAGCTAAAGTTTGATAATATTTGGATTAAAAACATTTTTTTTCGTACGCTTTATTGATATTGAAATGGTAACACTGTAGTCAGTTGTCATCTCGCACAATAAAAACTCCATTAGGGTAACCTTATTTAGAGAAAAACTAAATTCAATAGTGGTTCTACACGGTTGTCGAAGATAAAACATCACTTCGGAAATTGGATTTGAAAAGGTTAGTACCATTGTAAAAATAATTGGATGGTATGACTTTGTTGAAGTGAATGTTTACTGTGATTTCACCTAGTTGAACAATCTAACCGAAAAAACATGTGGCGGTAAACGATGTTTTAAAATAAATCGTCACTTCTGTCTATGTCACGCCTGTCGACAGGATTGTCGACAGAAGTGATGTTGATCGACAGAAGTGACGTTTTAAATGATAACGCGATTCCACATCGAGTAAACAGTTTCGCGTGAGGTTCCGCGTGAGCACTTGGTTGGCTTGGAAGGCAGGCTGCTCGGTTGGTGTGGAAGTAACAAAATTTCTATGGAAGTCCGAGAGGAAATAGCAGCAAAGAAAAAAAAGAAAATAATAGACTTGAAGGAAGCAGTTTGGAAATTTCTAGAGCAAGATGACGTTTCTAGAGCAAATTGGCGATGACCAACTTGCTAAGACCAAGCTTCAAAGCTTGGAGCATCGACGCAAAGTCACCAGCCTCTCGGTTTTTTATAAGGTGTATCATGGTGAGTGTTCTCAGGCACTCCACGAACTTATCCCTCCAACCACATTCGGTTGCCGGAATACGCGGCGCCGTGGGAAATACCACCCACATGTTGTCGAATTCCCCTTGGTTCGCACCAAACGTTTTGCGTCTTCCTTTTAGGTGCGCAGGGCCAGAGAATGGAATTCTCTCCCTGCATCTGTTTTTCCGGAATCGAATAACCTAGGTTTCTTCAAGTCGAGAGTGAATAAGCATTTTCTGGGTGAGCGTGTTCCATCATCGGCCACGTCGTTGCTTTCCACCAGGTGAGACTGTGGTCAAACGAAATCCCATAGCAAATTAAAAAAAAGAGAAAGACAACAAAAAAATAAAATCCGCTGTATCCATTGGCTAGCGTAGCGCCTCCAGATATTCGAAGAATCGTGGCAAGCTCACCGGAGAGGGCTAAGTTGGAAGACAACATACGGCACAACCTCCCCACGCACGAGCCCTCTCAAGCGAGAGGGCTCGTGCGTGCGTTTGTGGCTTTCTCGAACACCACTCCCAGATCCATATGTTCCGATTGCTAAGAGCCTCCCAGCTGGACATGGACTGCAATGGCCAATCTGGAAGTCTTTAAATAGGCTTCGGACTCAGGTTGGCAGCAGTAAGGAAAATATGTTCAGGTGTGGATTCTCTGAGAACCCAAATTTTGAGTGTGTGTGTGGGACGGTACAGTCTATCGCCCACCTAGTGTCCTGCCCTGCTTGCCCTGCCACCTGCTCGCAGCAGATAATGCAGTCGAAGTGGCTAGGTTCTGGGCCAAAATTATCAAAATAATTGTCATCGACACGATAAGAAGAAGAAGAAGATTGTCGACAAAAGTGACGTCACTTCTGTCCACATTTTTTTGTGATTTTTTTAGTATGCTATTAGTACTGATTATGTTTTAAAAACGGAATAGATGAGGGTTTTTAAGCTTAATTATATTTCTAGCGGTACGTTTTGTTTTAGTTCTATAATGGTTACACTTAATTGTGAAAAAACGGTCACTTCTGTCGACACCGGCGTCTTTTCTGTCTATGCATAAAAAACATTAAGTGTATTTTTTTTTTATTAATAATTAATATTGATCTCAGACACCAATTTTCTAATGTTTCTTAGTTACCAACGCATGCTTTGATGTAAGAATACTTGTTAAAATATAAAAATTAAAAACTTTTTTTTTATTTTGCTTTCTGGTAGAAAGACCCACTACTCCCTATTCCCAAATGTAACATCTATCTGGTTTCAATTTCCTATCCTTTGATTAGTGTTCTTTGTATGCGAACCCAAGACTTTAGTCGTAGGGCTGATCAAAGGCAGAACTTACAACTTGTGCCTCAACAGTTTATTCTGATAAGCTTAAATTCTATTATATGCTAAACAAATCTACTTAATTGTTTTTCGCGCTTTAGTTCCTGTTATTTGTGTTACTTATGTTTCACTTGTGTTACTCGTATTTGTTATTTAGTGTTTCTGAGACGGTCTTGCGTCTCTCGGGCTTTCTCTGTATCATTCATTTGTATCTTAACTCTAAGCGAGAAATGTTTTTGAGAAATGTTTACAAACACAGGCAACTAGCAAAATGTAAATTGGGTTATTCAATATATAATGTACCTAAAATGATTTTACAATGCATGTGCTCGAAAAGGAGCGTTTTCTAGGCAGCCAAACAGTGCGGAAAGTAGCACTTTTCCGCACTAGTGCTTTTTACTTTTCAGTTTTTTTTTTATTTTTGCTCAGCCTGTCATTCAGCCAGTCAACCTAACATTTCAGTATTTGAGATATTTTTATTACCAATTGTTACTAATAAAAAGGGAACAATAAAAATAACAATTCAATAAACGCGTTTATAATTAGTATAATTACTTTAGAAATTGATTTTTATTGATAAATTACGTTCAAATATTAATTAAAAATTTGCGTGGCTGAATAAATTTTACTCATTGCCTTATTGCGATTCGACAGCTTTGCACATGCGCAGTAGATGTTTTTTTCAGCGCGAATGTGTTTTGTTTATGAAGCCCGTCATTTTATACGCCTTTTTAATATAACTGTTTTTTTTCTTGCACAATGCATTGTAAAATCTTGTATGATACACGTGCGAAAGATGATTTCCGACTCGTGTCGGCTTATACACTCGCTCGCTTTGCTCGCTCGTGAATAAAATGACACTCATCGGAAATCACATACTTTCCGCACTAGTATCATAAATAACTATTATCTTTCCCCTAATTGGCATCAAGTATCAGGTTCTGAAAAGTAAGGTTCTGTTAAGTGAAGCAAGTCTACCCTTCTTAGTCTACGGGAACGACTACCATTGTAACGACGATTTGGCTTGAAAACTTTCAAAACGTGTTCACTACTCGAGCGAACTCCCTCCCTCCCTCCTCTCCAAAAAAAGCCACGTAGTACGTACGTACTACGTAGTATCACTGTGTTTATTTATTTATTTTATTTATTTATTATGGTTGCCAACAGAGTTTACATCAGGTACATGCTTAAATATTACAATCACTGGTATAAAACTAAATGTAACCCTAATTAAAGGCAACAACGGCATGCATGTATGTATCTGGACAAAGATATGCCACGCCACGACGACGTCATAAAATAACAACAGGTCGACCGGCTTGACACATTCAACCCAGTGTAGGATAACACCCTATTCTGTACAAGTTATATAAAGTACTTAGCTTAGCGTGCCCTCGAACGCACATAAAAAAACAGTTGAGGAAGAAATACAGATTAAAATTAAATTAAATTATTTATTGTGGTTCCACCGAAAAGTAGCAGTAACAATTTATGAAGAGATATTTTTTTTGTGAGGTAGAATAAGGTTCCTGAGTGCAGACATAGAATCAGTGAGTATATCATAATCGTATTTTCTGAAAAAACTATTGTATTGTCTCATGAGCCTATTGATGGGTGAAAAATGACCAAGATTGGACTTAGCCTGTCTTTCGCAGAAAGGTACGTATTTACCTGATCTTGGAATGCGTTCTAGAATTGTATTTTAAGTACGTAAGTACCTATCATCCAATTCAGCACCTGATAAGTACAGTTTACTTTCAACAACAAAAAAATACCTAGATGAGATGGACGTGATATCAGTTCTTACAGAAACATAACAGAAAAGTAATGCAGAATAATAAAATTTTCAAAAAAAAAAGTTAAACTACTTTTATATCTATAAAGACATTAAAAAAAAATTCCGATCAAAAAGCTTGATTCCCTTAAATATTTTTGTTAATAGCTAGTAATGCCTATTTTTATAAGTACACTTTTTATCCCCTTTGAACTAGCTGAACTACATGTTGGTACTTGCATAAATAGCTAATATTATAAAGTAGGAATATTCCCAAGGAACACTTATGTATTTATACAGGCAGGCTTCATCAAGGCCCTATTACTTGATTAAATACGAGACCACTCCCACGTATCTACGTAGTTCACGTAAACTTGGTCTGGCATTGACAGGGTCGAAGAAAAATAAACATGATAGATAGGGAATAGCACATGCTATATACAACTTGTTATCTAGCATCGTTAGTGTTATAGATACTGTTTACGGTATTTGTATTCAGCTATGAACGTTCTTTCTTAGGTTTTCGCGGTTCTTTAATTAATAGACTACTACAGTACGAGTATAATTTTTAACATTTATTTAATGACATAATCATACACAAGACGAAAATATACAAAAAACAAACGCAAAGGAAAAAACATTTTTTTTTTTGGATTGACCTATGCTTGAGTCGAAAACGTACGACGGATCAAGCTTTACCGGACTTGGAAAAAACTAGTTATTTTCTACTAGCGACCTGCCCCGGCTTCGCACGGGAAAATAGTTATTGTGGGTTATCCCTAACTAAATATATTATGCATGTATTATACACTAGCTTTCCGCCGCGGCACCGCCCGCGTTAACAGTTTTTCCCGTGGGAATGAGGCATTTTCCCGCGGTAAAAGCATACGTAAATCGGTTCGGTAGTTTTAGAGTTTATTCATTTTACAAACATACACATACCTACACACAAATACAAATCTTTCCTCTTTATAACATTAAGTATTTAAACCTTTCTTTTGAATCACAGGCATCAAAATAGTTTTAAAGATCTAACTAAGCATACATAGGGTTAGAGCGACTGGCAGCGACTTTGTTTTAAGTATATGGTTTTATTTATACTATGCTATGTAGTGATAGTAAATAAATGTCACAGCAGATTTAGTAAGAGGATAGAACTAAACAAACATAGAAAAACGGATCAAACGTGCATAGTTAGTTATTCGTAATTTAAATAATGATCAATAATTTAAAAAATATGTCATATTATATTTACGAAGCAATGCTTTCGTTTAGTAAAATAGTATACTTTAGTGTTGTTATTAGTTAAAAGAACGGAGATTACTAACTACCTACCGTTTTTACTAAGATAAATGCAGTAACTAAGCATAGTGAAATATTAATAACTAGTCTAGGATTTTACTAAACAATATTATTTCGATTACGACTATTACTCCTCCATATCTTCTAGTTAACTTTAGTTTAAGTTTACTTTGAGATAAAAGACATTCTTCTCGTCGGTACACAGAATATAAGTCTGTAGTAAAAAATGTGTATCTGTAGATAGTAGGCGATCAAGAGTGGCGCGACTGCCTTTGACTGCTTTCTCCAAGTAAAAGACATCAACGCGCACCCCAGCTGACCTTAGAAGGATGTATACGATAAGTTATATTGTATATCGTAATTTCTAGTTTTATTATTATAATATATACTAATGTAAAATTAGCCGTATGAGCTTCTGAAATAAAGGCGGGAATGTAATTTTTAAACAACAAAATTAAAGTACCAAATAATATTACACTTTACAAATCTTAACCTCTAAATTATTCTGTTCTCATTAGTTTAATTTACAGTTTAATATATTATGTAATTGATCCCGACATTTTTATTTAATTAATTATAATTACTCACACATACATAATATACAGTTCCTTTCCTATGAATTGCTTATTTTATTAAAATATCCATTTATAAAAGCACATTTATTAGTAACGTACCTATTAATAATCTAATTTAGTGTTAATCTTTTCGGGTCGGGCTAAATCTTACCGAACAAAAAAGAGACATAATTACTGCTCTTCAAACTCAATCTAAACAGCAATATTCCCAATTTAGAGTTATATAAACAAGGATTAAATATAAGTCATAGCTTAATTATAAAAAACACTTTCAGTTACTTGTTTCACTTAATATTTATTAGGAAAAGCCCATCAGGGGTCATTTTTATATTGCGTACTAGCGACCCGCCCCGGCTCCGCACGGGAAAATGGTTATTGTGGGTTATCCTTAAGCATATTATTATTATGCATGTATTATACATATAAACCTTCCTCTTGAATCACTATATCTATAAAAAAAAGCTCTTCCGCAAGGTCTATTCTTTCTTTGTGCCAACTCCGCCCGCTTTAACATTCTTTTCCCATGGGAATAAGAAATTTTCCCGCGGTAAATCGTAGCCTATGTTCTTTCCCAAGGTCTATTCTATCTTTGTGCCAAGTTTCACCAAAATCGTAAGAATCTCTAACATTTTTTTGAAAATACACTATATCCTATGTTACTCAGGGTGAGTGAATGTAGCTTTCTAATGGTGAAAGAATTTTTGAAATCGGCATAGTAGTTTTGAGTTTATTCATTACAAACTTACACACACACACACACACACACACAAATACAAATCTTTCCTCTTTATAATATTAGTATAGATATAGATATAGACTAGTATAGATCAAATGCAAGTGTAACACAACATGTAAGCACATGTAAGTATGAATTCCAGTCAGTTTCGCGGTCAGTTACACAGCGAGTAGCTCTTTGCCAGCGGTAACCTTTGGGTCGTTGCCAAGAGTTCCCCGGTTCCCCCTCGCCGGAGGAAGCTTGCTACAGCCAACCTCACAGACATATTGCTAAAATAAACTTTATCCCAAGAAAACAGAGTGCTCGAGGAGCGTTACTTTGTTCAGCGATTGCTTTCAAGTCAGTTTTATGAATTACTGTATTGTATTATACATATACGAGCTCGTACCTATCATTTCAGTTAAAAATAAAATAGTTTTGATGTTAAAAAAAGTTTATCAAAATAAAAAATATTTCGCAAAAGATGTCAAGAAAGTTTACATTAAAACGTTATTGATGTTATTACTGAATTCTGAGATGTTCAGTACTAGTTTCTGCCCGTAGCTATGCATAGATAAATAAAAAATTACACGGACATGAGGTACTTTGATGCAGGAAAAATTTACTCATGATATCATATCAATCGGGCTATGAATTATTTCCATTCAAAATTTTTCCTCTTACTGACCTACCAAACAATAATATTTACGATATGGACTTTATTTCATTCACTGAGGAGATACGTCATCGTTACAAGTGTGATCTAGTACCTTACCTATAGCACCTTAGTTAGTTGGTATTTTAAAGTATGTATGAAATTAACTACTTGAGGAGATCATGAGGAAAATGTTGACGTCAAACCTTGTAGCGTCGTCAGCGTGAGGTAAACGTGATACATACAGACAGTATATAATATATATTTCATTAAGAACCTGCTTATTTAACACGCTTTTTGTTTTGGATAACAAACAATAAGAGATGGATTTCAAGATATCATTTATGTAACAAGAAAGTATTTTCAGTGTCTAAGTATTTGGCTGGAAGTCGATGGCTGAAAGAGATCTCTTTGTAGAGATCAGTTCAGTTTTGCGATGAAAATTGTAACGAATTTTGAGTATTATAATATCCTTAAAGTACTAGCTTTCCGCCAAATGCGACTCCGCCAACGTTAACAGTTTTTACCGTGGGTGGGAATGAGGAATTTTCTCGCTGTAAAAGGTAGCCTATGGAGTAACAAAGGCTACATTTTTCTGTTCTATCTTTATACGGTCTATTCTATCTTTATACCTATTTTTATTAAAATCGTTTCAGTAGTTTTGGAGCCTATTCAATTCAATGCAGAAAAACAACAAGTCAAATCTTTCCTCTTATATTATTAGTATAGATCTATCAAATATCGTACTTTTTCCCGCTCAGCTTAAAAGCTCAAACCATCTCACCGAATGACTAGCCTAAACTAGGTGTAAAAAAATGTTTTGAGAATCAGTTTCACTGTTTCCCTTTTAAAAAAATTAAGATTATTATTATTATTCCATTAAACTTACTGACCATGGCCTATACAATATTAATCGCTGTATGTAATACAAATGATTAAAATATCAGTCCGACTAATTATCCTGTTGGATTTCTAAAGTCAACATGTCGTTTAGTTACTATCTCGAGAACTAGTTTGCAATGGAAGCACGCAAGGAGGCTTAGCATAGCCACGGAGAGGGCAAAGCTCGGCGCAACTGAGAGGTTGAAGACGGCGGCGGCGGCGGCTGTGGGCGGTTTGTACCAGTTCAGGGCGGTAAGCGGGAATCCCACTGCCCGCACTACCTTAACGTTAGCGTGACGCGTGAACTCGCTTACTCAACATCGCCAAGGATACTCGTTTTGAATCGCAACACGATCAGACTTGGGTCATTTTTTACAGTTACTTTACTACCTATGCTACAAAGTTATAATAATAACTAGCGACCCGCCCCGGCTCCGCACGGGAAATGGTTATTGTGGGTTATCCTTAAGTATATTATGCATGTATTATACATATAAACCTTTCTCTTGAATCACTCTATCTATTAAGTAGGTAAGGTATGTTAGTAGGTGTATATAATTTTTATCATACATTTTTTTATTCTCTTCATAAGTTAAGAAACGAGAGAAGACACCATATCACTACATAGTATAAAACAAAGTCTCTTTTTCTGTCCCTATGTCCCTATATAGGGATATAGAAACATACATAGGGATGTATGCTTAAATCTTTAAAACTAGGCAACGGATTTCGATGCGGTTTATAATACTTACATTATATCTTCTTCTTCTTCATCAGCATTATTCGCCCACATGTTATACAAAATATTTATTACCCTTTAAAAATTCTGAATCCCGAATCTAGACTTATACTGGATTCGTTTCAAACATATAATTAATATTATGCTTTAAATACTAAACACAGTAAAATAAAAGTACTATACATTTAACGTATACGACGTACGTACATGCCTGCAGAGCGGACCCAATATTTAAAACATTATTGTAACAAAAAACTAAGTTGTAGTATAGTTCTCTTATGGAGCTCTATTTAATCATAAATACATAAGGCAAAAGGCATAAGGTAAAGTATATTGTATTGTATTGTATAAGGCCATTAGGGCTTAGTACATACTCCTATATGTGCTTGGTATATTCTGTCTGTGCTTGGTTTCTTAGGTAAAACCATTTACTATGTAATTAGACTACCTTATAGGAACTTTGTTAGCATAATGTGTTTGTCAAAGCCAAGTAGGTAAAGTGTATAAAAGATCTTCGGCTAATCACATACTTAACTTATTCCTTAAAGCGCGCCTTGTTTGGTTTACCATAAAGAGGTATTTCGCACCTACGAGACAATCCTTGGCGAGTTACTTACTGTTGTTGTATTTGTCAGCTACCAACGAATAATGTAATCATTGTTCTTGGAATATAATGTACTAACTACAGTACAAATTGTACACCTTGTTAGCTAAATAGCGCCAAACTCAAGCACTATATATCCATCCGTGGCCCGTGGAGCTATGTATTCAGCTTTTTAATTGTCCCAAAAATGTTTTAGCTTTTGGAAATTTTAGGCATTTGCTGCTTACTCGATTATCTATATATTATAATAATATAATACAACTGTAGTCTTCAAAAAAAGATTCTAAAAACCGAGTCAGGGGGATGTAAGTAGTGATATAGAACATATCCAGATTCTTTTCTATTGTTTCTTTGTTTGTAACTGTAGGACCATTTGAATGAAATTTTGCATGATGGTACCTTCTTCTTCTTAATATTCTCGGTCAACATCTTAGATAGTTTTTACTGCGGGAAAATATCTCATTCCTACGGGAAACTGCACGGAAAAGTCAAAGAACAACACGGGCGTAGCCGCGGGCGGACAGCTAGTATAAAATAAAATATAAATATACGAAAAAATACACAGCTATCCCAGCCTTATCTCATCATTTGAGCCCAAACTAGCAGGAAAAACTAAGTTCTGAATTTTGTTGCAGGAATACTTCAAGAGAAAATTATGTGGTTGCAGACTACCAAGACAAACCATCTCACAACCGTAAACCTACTTGAGGGAGTTCCTTATAAGAAGTTCTTCCGGTAGTCTACCGACACCTGCCGTCTCTTTGCGGAGAGGAAAATGACGGAAAACAGGTACCTACTGGTTCAAACTAGATCGAAACATAAATTGTGAATTTTGCCTCGTTCCTCATTTGATGATGTCATCCTCTAAGATAAATACAATTTCCATGTGTATTTTCTGAAATGCGTACTGTCTGATAATATATTTTGTAAGAAAATTCACTGACATTGATTCTAGAGCATGAAAGTTCCCGCCTTAGAAAATAGTTTTTAGATAAGACGATCATGATAAGATGACAGAATTTATTTTATTAATAATTGAATTCTTTTTATTTCTTCCATTGAACCGAGTGATTAAGTTTTTATCCTTATTCTTTTTCCATTGAGATTGGAAATGACGTGACAGTTTTTTTTGCCATATTTTTTCCAGTGCAGCGGTCTTACGCTTTAATTTTTTCCCATGAACTATCAAGTAAGTACCTACTCCTATTGCAATGGTGTTTCCACGATGGCAAAAATGGCCACTAAACTCAATGATGTCATCATTTATGCGTCTCAATCGGTTTGTTTGACCTAATTACTGCCGAAAAATATTAATTGACTACTTAAACTAGGTAATTAAATTCTACTTGATTTTAAAATCAAAGTTAAAATAGCATCATCAGTTTAAAAACAACCCTTATTGAAGTCATTAAGAAGTTAATAAACCAACCAATAGCTTTCTCAACATCCTTTCCATTGGCTATTTAATAGGGTATCTTTTGAACCATTACGATGTCCAACCGCCACATATGAAATATATCTATGAAGTTTGCTCCAAACTCAAATAGCCACTATAATATAGCCTATTAAAATATGCTACTGCTCATCAGGTTTACGGTATCAACCGTGGACGGAGAATCAAAGAAGAATGGCATCCACATGGGAGCATCGATCATCTCGAGGCCGCTCCGCACGTCAGGAGAGCTGGGCGAGCGAACAGTCTCCGTGGTGGCACCGACCAGGGAGCGAAACAACTCGGAGACCTGGCTCCACGACGCCGGCTGGAGGAGGAAGCGCTCCCTGGCCCAGCTGACTAGAGAAGCCCTGCCGAGGATGGAGAACTACAGGAATTCGAAAAGAGCCCTCAAAAGGCCAAGCCTCGGAGAGTTGCATGGAGACCACCTAATCACTGAGGAGACTCATGTAAGTAAAATATTCGCTTTATGCCAATGCTGTTTTGTTTGAAAGGGAAGTCTTTAATTAATGTATGCAAAGAGCGGGTGTATTAATAGTAGTTTAAATTTAAAAAACCCTGCTTAAACTTAAAAAAGCATTTCTTAAAAACGGTATACCATGGATGAAATGTTTTAACTTGAAAAAATTTTTATTTGTCATAGGACAATATACTCGTATCGTTGAGACGGTTGAGACAATTTGAAAACAATGGGACTCTTTACTGCAGGAAAAGAACATCTATACCAGCAGGCGGATGGATAGTATCTTAGGTTTATTTTATAGTAGCCACTCATCTGGGGATGCAATAAGCATTTGTTTATTCTCATTATTTATATTAAGATTACTGCAATACATTTCTGGACAATATGTGATTTGATTGCACAGTAGGCAACACATGCGGCTGGACATATTGACCTTGAGGGCGTCGTTATTTCGTAGCAGTAGAAGCGAGTTTCGTAGTGCGAGTGTTCATGTGCTGGCTTCTGTACATCATGGCTTTGATAGTTTCGTCGACTTCCTGTGATTAAACAGTCGTTAAGCGATATTTAAATGTGGTGGTGTTTGCCAAAATGTCATTATAATTTATAGTTGAACAAGGTTGTGAGCGACCCATGATCATGGGGCAAAGTGTACCTACTTTTATTAATCTCTCCTGTTCACATACACTTTTTCATGGCTATAAATACAATACAATCAATCATTATAAAATCATTCAAAATGATGATATCATTTGGTTATTGTACGTAACAAATTAATAATTTTTATAATAGTTTAGTCAACTCACATAATAAAATAGGAAATCACATGTCATCAACCATCAATTATCAATTAATATTATAAAAAGTAGTGGCGCAGACTACTTACTTTTTGGGTGCTTTTTTAAGGTCTATGTCAATAACGAAAGATTTCAGGAAACTTTTTTATAGGAGACAGTAGTTTTTAAGTAAATAACCACACCACAGTGGTTTTACATCAAACTTGATAGAGCATCATCAAACTAGTCAAAAAGTTTGAGTCAATTTTTTTTGTGTATATTTCTATTATTTTTATTATTTTAAATATTTAGTTTATTGAATTTTAATACTTTGATTGGATTTAAACCTATTTTACCTACCTACTTACACGTGTACTGACAAACGTGCAAGGTAATTAAGAGGCGTAGTTTTATCTAGTATTATAAGGAACAAATGTACGTCGATGGTGTAATTAAAAGCAAGACGTAGGGCAGTTGGTCGGTGTTCGTTAATGTTTGAGCGGCGTTCAACGAGAAGCAGTGTAGTGCGTACCGGTGAGATCCGGCGCGGACCGCCGAGACCGACCTCCGGCGCGCGCAAGACGAGCAAAGCCAGCGCAAACGCATATATAAAGACCGGTTTTTTTTCCAATGGGAAGCTTTCCAGTAGTAAATTAAGAGAAAAACATCCTTACAAAGCGGCTGAACAGTTGGCACTAGTGAGGTAATAAATATCGAAGTACTGGATTACATAAAAACGTTGTTTGAAAAATGTTTGTTGACAATAATCCAACCAAAAATATAGCTAGAGCCTTAAAAATAAATTTGTGTAGAACTTTATTATGTTTATTTTTTTCTTTAAAGTCAAAGTAATATTTAAATAATTTTGTACTAACTGAGAAGACCCCTAAAACATTCTCAAACGCCATATTTCAGTAGGTATTTAAACATTGTTACGCTGAATTCGATTTGTAACAGCCACAGCTGGTAACAGCATTGAATACCTACTGAAATACGTAGAACTAGCACCTGCTTACCTACTTACTATTATTTATTCAGTAGCTATAGAAATCTGAATGTCTGTTGATTGATGCTAGTAGTGGTGTGCAGATGACAGCCAAGGTAGCAGAAATTAAATGGGTGACGTCACCCCGGGAGACAGCCGGTGTCCATCACACATAAAGCCTGCTGGATATGAATGCCTCCACGTGGTGACAATTATTTACAATCACGTTTGCCACACACGTTTGCGTTTATAGATAACATTGGAGATAATAAACTTTTATTATGTAGCAGAATGTGGATACAGATAAATATACCTGCAATAGGTGAAAGAGAGGATGCATTGTAGGTAATTCCATGCATCAGCATTTTCATGTCAGGAATGATTATGATGACTGAATGAGTCAACGACATTACATCATCATTCGTTATTCCTAAAAGGAATGACACGTGCCCGAGATACATGATTCTTAAAATTTGACTAATGATCTTACGAGCATGTTGAGTTCAGGTCATGATGATTGTTTTTAAATTATTTTAAAAAGTCAACTTGCGACGTACGAGTAATTTCAGTACTTATAGTAAACAAGATGATTTATATTTTGAGGATTACATTTTGTATTCTTATAATTGAATAATCATTCTAACAGTTTCTAAAATGACTTAATTAATTAAAAACTAAACAAGGAAATTATAACGTTAAATTTTTAACTAACATGTTTTTTATGGTTTATCTAGCGATTTATTGGTCTTCTGTTTGAATTATGAATTCTTTTGACTAACTAACTACATAGAAATAAAGATATAGGTATGCAATGTAACATTATTATTATTGTTTCAGGAGGAAAAGGATCAAAGAGATACTAAGTCGCCGACGCCGGCAATCGGCATCAAACTAGGATGGATACAGGTAAAGAAGTATAAATGTATAAATGTTTGACGAATTAGAAACAGAAAACATAATATTATACAAATTACTTAAAAACTGAAACATAGCTATAAAATAGTAGGCAATAACGAATGAACTGACAAAAAATCTTCGATTATGCCTTTGTCCAGCAGTGGATAGCTACCGCTCGACGCGATGATGAAAGTATTAAGGGAAACTGAACAACCCAGCTTACCCTATATACCGTATTGAAAGTTTGAGCAGCTGAAAGAAAAACAACCTGTTGCAGAACGTCATCCAGATTCTAATACCCAGCGTCATACATTAGAATCTTGGCATTTGGCATATTTCCCACAATCTCTACTTCCGCCTTGCCGGACGTTCCTATGACCACACCATGACTATGACTGACTAGGAATACTCTGTGGTAATACTGAAACAAGTGTTTGACGTCACTTAAGTGCAATTTGCCTGTGAGTAACATCACACCAAATAATATAATAATGATACATTTTACGGACATATTAGGCGTCTTTCGGATGTACCTGTATCATTACTGATTATAATTACTAGATAAAGGTAGTCGGCCAACTAAAAACTTTGACACTCGTTTGCACTAAACTTAAGAATGGCTTAAGTTTTTAGGTGAGATTTGGTGGAATTTTGATTGATGGTACCTTCAGACTTTTTTAAAGTGCTTAGTTTTTGCCTACCTTTATGTGCCCATGAGACTGTTAGTGAAAACCAATTATTTTTTTAAGCTGTAGTTAGCTTAGGTCTTTCTTAACTACGAAAAGCCTGAGACAATGTTAGTGCAAACAGCTAGGTGTTAGCATCACAGACGGCTAAAATACTTTTCTTTTAAAGAGCTGGTGAGCTGGCCAATCTCTGCGTCCAGCAACGCTGAGGCATTTCATTCCTCCGAGTCAGACAACATTTTGTTTGTTCGCCATCTTCGCAAAAACTATTTGCAACGAGAGGTCATCTTGACTGTCTGTGAAGTCCTTTAAAATGACTTAGAATAAATCAGCATATGTGACGTTCCACGTGCAAAGGTACCTACCCTTATGGATGGTCCTTGTAATCCCTGAAATCTGCAAACCCAAAGTACTTACAAAATACAAATACAAATATTCTCTTTATACTAAAACCCGCCATAAGCTCCCTTAGCCCGTGGAACGTCATATATTTGAAACAAATGTGTTTCCTTTAGGGCGTGTTAATACCATGCCTGCTCAACATCTACGGGGTGATGCTGTTTCTGCGCATCTCTTGGGTGGTGGCCCAATCGGGCATCGGGCTGTCGCTGGTCATCATCGCCATCTCCGCCTTCGTGTGCGTCATCACCACCCTGTCAATGAGCGCCATCTGCACCAACGGGGAGGTCAAAGGAGGTAACTATTTGATTGTGATCTTCTTCTGGAGCGTTACGATGGCCAGTACTTTTTGGGTACAACGTCATAGAAAAATATTCACCACTTTTAGCTGACTTTTAGTGTAAGTTGCTGTTTTTTTCTATATAATAAAATTGTAAAGGTCAAACAAAGGGTCAAACATCTGTAAATAGAAAAAATAGGTAGGTATTCTAAAAGCCGATTCAGGGGGATGTAAGAAGCGAAGCGAAGCAGATTTTTTATTTATTTATCTGTTTATACAGGCTAATCTCCGAAACTGTTGAACCGACTTGAATTAAATTTGAATATGGTGGTACCTTATATCCCCCGTCAACATCTTGGATACTTTTCCGCTGAAAAATATGTTTGTTTACCAGCAGTAAAACATACTATAGGCACTTGCGAACTGGTTTTGCTATGTGTAATCGAACTTCGTTTATAAATAGCAAAACCGTTTCATAAAATCTTAACAAAAGTTCGCAAATCCTTAATATGTGTTACTAGTAACCAATTTTTTCAGAGTAATCGAGAAAATTTAAATAGTTCCCGTAGGATAGTTAAAAATTACTGCGGAAAAGTGGAAATACAACGCGGGCGTATCCGCAGGCAGACAGCTAGTACTAAATAATTTTATACTTTTGAAAAACTGCTCCACTAAATAACCGTACCGTGCCCCCAGGGGTGCGACGGATAATGCAGATTCTTCGTTGTGGTTTGCGGTGTGCCCCTTTAGTGGTTAGGGATGTAGGGATTTTTTTATTGACCTCTCGTGCTCCTTTTTAGTCATTCATTGATCTTCATATTGAGTTCCGACCTTAGAGATCGTGTCAAATTCACCTGGTTGGTTTGTCACCAGGGGATAGTTCAGTTCAGTGGAGCAATCGCCAATACTTTCAAATTCCAAGCGAAAAATGTTTTTACAGGAGGTATCTACTACATAATATCTCGATCGCTGGGCCCCGAGTTCGGTGCATCTGTCGGTATAATATTCGCGTTCGCCAACGCCGTGGCCGCGAGCATGAACACGATCGGTTTCTGCGACTCGCTGAACGACCTGCTGAAGAGCCAGGGCGTGCAGATCGTGGACGGAGGCCAGAACGACACCAGGATCGTGGGCACCGTGGCGCTGCTCCTCATGTGCGTCATCTGCGCCGTGGGCATGGACTGGGAAAGCAAAGCACAGGTCAGATAATATGTCAATATATTCAAAAGATGCAACGCCTGTGGAGTTTCTTGGGCGAGCTCTTCTCCACAGAAGACAGCCAAGTTTTTGAACTCGCCAGAAAAGATAATTTAAATTTGACTTAACTGAGTGATGTAACATCCAAAAGGTAAAAAATAAATTCTTCGTACTCTTTAGATTTTTTTCTTCTCAAACACAGGCATCCAACGACGTTTTTGATGAATTTCAAATAAACTACTCTCCGGAAGCATTATATTTATTTTAGCAAAAGTTTGTGTGGGATGGATTACTCTTTCACGCAAAAACGACTAAATAGATAGACTTTAATGACTTTACAATAATATAGCTAATACATAATAACACATAGGCTACGGTTTACCGCAGGAAAACACCGCATTGTCACGGGGAAAACTGTAAATGCGTGCTGCGGGGCGGAAAGCTGGTAGCAGTTATTTTATTAAAATACTAGCGACCCGCCCCGGCTCCGCACGGGAAAATGGTTATTGTGGATTATTCTTAAGTATATTATGCATGTGTTATACATATAAACCTTTCTCTTGAATCCCTCTATCTATTAAAAAAAACCGCATAAAAATCCGTTGCGTAGTTTTAAAGATTAAGCGTACAAAGGGAGGGACATAGGGACATAGGGACAGAGAAAGCGACTTTGTTTTATACTATGTAGTGATGATTTACAGTGCCTTCATGGATGGGTAAATGCTGTCACATGATGCTACTGCGGGTTTAAATTACTGTGATTATATAAACCGCAACCAATTAACTCTTAGGGTCTTGTTTCGCGGGACATTTTCTGAAATTAACTGTCGGTTTAGCGTAGCAACCGGTCACCTCGCGACCAATTCAGGAAAACCTACCGAGCGTGTGAAAAATTACTCATACGTAAATCAGATTCTCTTTGTCCTTATACACTACGTAAATTGACTTTAAAATGTTGCTTTTATTGTGAATTGTAAGTACATATATGTAGATAAATCAAGGAATGTCGAATGAATGAATGAATGATGATGAATGTTTGTCGTCAAGGAATTTAAATAACAATACTTAGTTTTATCAAAGTGTTCTCAGTTATACTTGTTTTTCATTAGGCTCAGTTTATGTTTTTCGTAATATCATTAAGCTGGACACGTAACGCTTGGCCAATCGATCGATCCGACAGTAAACAATCATCCCTCTAACTAAAACATGCTACTACGGTACAATTGCAAAATTACCTAATAATTACCCACCTACATGTATGCTAAACATCTAATGGGGAGGGAACTCCTTTATTTAAGTAACCTGTGTACCATTAACTGTATAGGTATTAGATACATAGGTGTCTACAATATAGATTGACATACCCAAATGACGTATTAATAACTATCAAAACAAAACAGGAATTGTTGAAGTTAAGCTCTACTCACAAGACAAGATATGTAGAATTAATAACAGAAAAATATGTATGAATGAAAGAAGGATTTATCTTCTTGTCTATGAACTAGCGACCCGCCCCGGCTCTGCACGGGAATATGGTTATTGTGGGTTATCCTTAAGTATATTATGCAGGTATTATACACATATAAACCTTCCTCTTGAATCCGCATCAAAATCCGTTGCGTAGTTTTAAAGATTTAAGCATACATAGGGACATAGGGACAGAGAAAGCGACTTTGTTTTATACTATGTTGTGATAGGCTAACCAACTTAAAATTTTGTGTGTTCTGTTTCACATGACGCCATCCCTTTGCTGGTGGAATATCCCGAACAATAGTTATATATGATTAATTACTTCGCGCAACCTGTTATTAAACTAGTCATCGCGAAATTGGAGGAAAATTAAAATGCAATTTACTGTCCTTATCCAATCATACTTACCACACAATTTTCCTTTAGGTGTGTTATCTATCAAGAACGAGTATATCTATGACTCCATAGAAAATATTTTATGCTTTTTATAAGAATGATGCTTTAATAGGAGGCTTTTTATATTATTATTATTTTTATATTAAATAATAATCAAGGTCGGGTCAGGAGTACTGTAAACCGACAAGCATGCATGAGGAGATTAATGAATGTGGATGAAGCGAAAGAAGTGTGTCTGGAATCTGGATCGTAGTAAGTGGAAGGAAGTGGTCTCTGCCTACCCCTTCGGGAAAAAGGCGTGACTGTATGTATGTATGTATCAATAAAAAATATAACATTCAGTATTTTTACCCAGACCGAATCCTTCAATTGCACTTTCCAATGTACTTATTTACAAAATAAATGTTAAGTTTAATCTAAAGTTCTTTTAAGTTTATGTAATATCATTTAAAAAATATCTGTATCGTTAAATATTTGATTTGACAAAGATCATTTAACTTACACTGAAGTATTTCACTCTCATTAGGTAGGTACATAGATTATTAACAACATACTCAGCGTTATTCATCGTAAAAGTATTTTTTAAAGAGCGCATGTGTTTTAGGTCATACGTAACGTAGGACGTTACTTTGTTTTAGCATTCACAACCTACATTATCCTTCATTCTACGGAAGTACCTACCTGTAAACGAAATAGTTAAACGCCGCTATTATCTCAAGTGGATTATCAAGGCAATTGTTTATAGTACTATCTCTGCACCTTAATATACCTATCTCTAGTTTTCACCTAGTCCTAGTTGAAATGCAGTATTGTAGTACTCTTTATTATACTGTGGTATTGTAATCTAAATGGCACTCGAATGCTAAGAAGGTACAAACTGGTTCGGTTTACGATTTCAAGTGCATCTGAGTTGGAACCACCACGTGAGCGGTTGTAGTATGACGCTCTACACTACATAAATAATATATATACATTTCACATTACTAACTTTTCGCCCCGCGGCTCGCCCACGTTAACGGTTTTCCCGTGAGAAAGAAGTATTTTCCCGCGGTAAAAAGTAGACTATGTGTTATTCTGATGTATAAACTATTAATTGCATAGTTTTATTAAAATCTATTCAGTAGTTTTTATGTGAAAGAGTTACAAAAGAGTAACCAACATACATCCATACTCACAAACTTTCGCGTTTAATAGTAGGATAAACTATTGTTAGAGCCACGTCTATGGCCACGTAGAGCTTTTAATTGCATTATATTCATATTTGCCTGCAGCGGTTACGATCGAAATTTTACTGACCGTTACTTTAAACGAATATTAAATAATGGTATTAACCCAAGAAAAATCAAAGGGGTTCTATTTACATTTCAATCTCTGGCAGGAACTCATTGAAATCTGCAAGAATTAATGATCAAATTCTTTGTTGCACAAAAAAATACTAATACGAAGATGAAACTCTCATAAAACGTGACAAATCATTTTTACTATTTTAAATCGACGCAATAACAAGAGTTACCAGTTTCTGAGGCAATAATAAAATATTATTATAGCCTTGACATAGGCCAAGGATTCGAATCCCGCATCTCTGGCACGTAGTGAATGAAATATGTTGAAAGAGTTAATAAAGCATGGGACCCTATCTTCCTCAAGCAAGACAAGTTGTTAGAATCACACTCACAATGAAGCAGGTATTTTAAATCTGGATTAATATTTTTAAATGTGTCCCTAGAACTTCCTGATAGCCATCATCGTGGGTGCTCTAGTGGACTTCTGCGTTGGGACCTTCATGGGACCCAGAGATGATAACTCGGAGATAGCTAAGGGATTCGTCGGTTTGAGCAGTACGTATAGTTTACATATTAATACCTATATAAGTAACGATACTTGTTATTATGAGTGTCATGCAATGAATACCTCAGGCAAAAGTACAGTATGTTTCTTAGTTTATCTGTCTGTGTGGTTGATCCGCTTTCGTAGATTTTAGTATACCTATAGATCATTACAATACGCGGAGAAAATCTTATAAATGAAGCCATTGTGAACATTCTAATGAATGATATGTTTTTTTTTGTTTTGACCTTTGCTTGTGTCGAAAAAGTACGACGAATCAAGCTTCACCGAACTTGCGGGCTCGCGGAAGGCTCTACCCCAGAGTAGTCATGTACAACGCGTCTAGGGGCGGCTCGAGGGAGCGTCGAACCTAGACCTAGCGCGTTGATACGGAAGAATGATTATGTGTTTTCCGTAGCGTCAACATTCGCGAGTAACTTCGGTCCGGACTACCGGTTCAGCGAGGGTCGGAGCCAGGACTTCTTCAGCGTGTTCGCCATATTCTTCCCCTCCGTCACCGGCCTGCAAGCTGGTGCCAACATCTCTGGGGATCTCAAGGTCAATATTTCTGTAATATTTTTTATAAAGACGTGTAAAGAGGTGCCTTGCATGCCACCTGATTCTCGTCACATTTACCATTTCTTTTTTTTCTAAATTCGAATATTCAATTTTCGAATTCATTCGTTGTTCATATATCATTTCGTCCATTTTGTCATTGACTTTTTCCGAACATACAGCATCGAAGAGCTTAGGTCAAGTGACAAAGTTAAATAAATAAAATAAAATTTGTCGCGGAGACAAAAGGCGCCAGGTGTTTTCGCCTTAAACACAGCAGTAGCGATATCACTTTGTAGCATAGCTAGTTACTTGCAATTACCTAGGGGTGAGTGTCGGCTACTGCCGCTATTGTATGAGACACGACAAGATGACGTCAATTGCCTCCATTAGCCCGTACTTAGGGTGCGGCTCCACTCTTGTTTACTGTAGTAGCTTTTTATTCTGCAGGTTCTGGTTTCAATTTTACTTTATTATCTAATTAGCTTTCCGCCGCGGCTCCGCCAGCGTTAACAATTATTCCAGTGGGCATGAAGCATTTTCCCGCGGTAAAAGGCAGCCTTTGTTAGTCAGGGTGAATGTAGCTTTCTGATGGTGAAAGATTTTTTTAAATCGGCACATTAGCTTTTGAGTTTATTTATTATTATAAACATAGGTACACACAAATACAAATCTTTCCTCTATAAAATATTTGTATGATTGTACTAAATACATGCATACAAGCCAAGGATATTTTTATAATTAGAGTTTACCTGTGGATACTGCCGTAGCGAGCGTAGTAATGCTACGGCGTAGCAGATGAATAACTGTATAATTCTAAGACAAATTATGATTTCATTTAAGGCGACTACAGGAACTAAATGCGCCCCCACATTTAAAAAAATAATAACTCGTAAAATAATCAAAATTTCAAAGTGTGCATTTGAAAAGTGGCCGTTTTCCGCAATCTTTCCATCAATAACTACTAGCGAGATATAATAAATAAAGTTAATGGCTTCAATATATCCTACAAAACACCGTCTAGATCTTGGCCGTTTTAGATTTTTGAAATTTTGATAATTTTTCGAGTTATTATTTTTTTAAATGTGGGGGCGCCACTTAGCACCTGTAGTAGGCCCCTTAATAGAAATGTTTTTTTCCATACGGCATTATATTTATTTATTTATTTATTTATTTACTTTATTTGCGATCAAATGGTACATTTCAAGGTCTTAAGGTAATACATAATAAGTATCTCATTTGATGCCTGGGTAAGGCACTGCAAAAGTACATTATATTCAACATGCATAATTAATATTAAGTTAAGATTATATTAGTTTTTTATTATTATTAGATATTTTTTTTAATGTCTAAATAATATTATTACATCATTGTTCATAAATTAATACATTATTTGTTAGCCACTTAGTCAATTTTCTAAAAACTTTTATTGTTAGTAATAAATAACCTTGATTCTAAATTAAATTGTCACATAACATTACAAAAGTCAGAACAAAACATAACAAAACATACAATTGCAATATAGGGAAAAGAACAGTTTGGTTCTTTTTTTTACTGAGCATTAAAGAATTCAGAGACACTGTAAAAACATTTATCTATTAAAAACTTTTTTAGTTTTTTATAATAGGTATCAAAATTGCTTTCTGATTTTATGTCAATTGGCAGATGATTATAAATTCTTATCGCGGAGTAAAGTGGCCCGCTTCTATATAATTGCATCCCGGCGCGTGGTATATTATAATTGTGAATGTATTTTGATCTTAAATTCCTGTTTGGCTGGGTGTCTTTAATTAGAGTAAACTGGTTTTCATTTCTCCGAATAAATAAAGCTGATTCTAAGATATGAAGGGATGGGAGTGTTAGAATCTCGTGTTTGACGAAGTGCGGCCTACAACTATCAGTTTGTTTTATATTAGCGAGAACACGTATACATTTTTTTTGCATTATAAACAGGTTATTAGCGTCGGTACTGTCTCCCCATAGATTAGTTCCATAACGAAGCCACGCCTGCGCGTACGCGTGGAATGCTGACATAGCTGTTTTAAAATTTGTGGTTCTTTTTAGGATGTTAAGTGCATACAAAAATCGCGAAAGTTTAGTTTTTGTTTTTGCAATATGAGATTTCCAATTTAAGTTGCTGTCTATGGAAACACCTAATAAGGTTTGTTCGCGTACTTCTTCGATTTTATAGTTATCAACTTTTACGTCAAGTTGTAAAGTTTTTCTTTGGGGGGGGTGAAATTGAATAAGTTTTGTTTTTTTTAAGTTTATTTCCAAATTATGCGCTGTTAACCAATTTATTATTTTGTTTAGTGTGTTAGAAATTTCTTGAGAACAGTTTTCTTCTTCTTCAATTTTAAAAATTAAGGATATGTCATCTGCAAATAAAATACAATCATCGTTTACAGAGCTAGGTAAGTTATTAATATATATTAAAAATAAGATACACCCTAATACGCTGCCCTGGGGGATGGAGCCTTTCACTTCCCTCGTGTCCGATTTGACCATTTGTACTTCGCGCGTTTTCTCATTATAATATTCAACCTGCACGTATTGTGTACGGCCTTGGAGATAAGATTTTATCCATTCGTAGGCAGTTCCACGTATTCCTGACTTATACAATTTACTTAGTAATATCTTATGTGAAACGCGGTCATATGCTTTGCTTAGGTCTAGTAATAAACCTACTGTGTATTTTTTATTATTTATATATTCTAAGATTTTTTGGACGTAGGTAGAAACTGCAAGAATGGTCGATCTATTTTTCCGGAACCCAAATTGGTTTTCATTAAACACACGGTATTTTTCAAAAAAGGAATACATTCTTCTATACATTGCTTTCTCAAATATTTTAGATATCGACGGCAAGAGGGATATAGGCCGGTAGTTACTAGGGTCCTTGTTATTTCCTTTCTTATAGATAGGTTTAATAATAGAACATTTCAGAAGATCAGGGAAGCATCCCTCTTCGAAGGATTGGTTTATAAGTTTAGTTATTGGGGGGGTTAGTTCATCGACACAAGCTCTAATTAAAAAAGCAGGTATGTCATCTGTCCCTGAACTTCTTTTGTTTTTGAGACCTCGGATTATAGCGCGAACCTCTCGTTCGTCAACCGGGCGTAGGTATATTGATGTTTCAAGGGTAGGTTCTGGGGGCAGGTTGTTAGCTTGCGTTGTGTTATGCGCTTGCTGGTCTGCCGATGACTCACCAACACCGATAAAGAAATTATTCAGTAAGTCTGCCACAGCTTGTGGATTGTTGATGGTTTGGTTTTGGTTTAAATCAAGTGTAATGTTTTTTTTACTAATTTTGCCACAGTTTTCGGTATTATTTACTTGATTTATTATTTTCCACATCGCTTTTGTTTTGTTAGCTGATTGCTCGATTTCTTTAGCGTAATTAATTTTTTTTGAATTATTGATACATTTGCTCAAAATTTTACTATATTTTTTATAATGATTTCTTAAGATTTCGCTTCTTGGTGTTATATTTAAAAGTGCTCTAAGGGATCTTTTATGAATACTAGATCTTTTTATTCCTTTAGATATCCATGTTTTTTTTCGTATTGGTTTTGTTTTTCTTTTTATCACAGGTATGCTTTTATTGAGAATTTTTTGTAATGTTTCATTGAATTTATTGTAGTTTTCGTTTATATTTTTACTCGGTAATATTATATTATTCCAATTCACTCTCCCTAGTTCGGATTTAAAAGCAAGTATATTTTTATTATTAAAAATTCTAGTTTGCTTTGACCAAGGCCTATTGTCTGTATGTAGCTTTTTATTAATTCTAGTTTCAAATACAACACTACGGTGGTCTGAGAAACCATGTTCAGTTACAAATATTTTACTACTTTTATCATTAGTAAAAACTAAGTCCAGACATGTGGCTGAGAAGGCTGTTATACGAGTAGGTTCTTTTACTAAATTTTTACAATTTCCTGTGAGCATTAAATCCGATAATATTTGTTTGTTTTTCGAGTCCATTAAAAAATCTATATTAAAATCTCCACCTATTATAATTTTACTACTAGTTTTTTGTCTCAGTTTTTGCATTAATGATTCTATTAGCTGAAAGAATTGTTCTATTTCCCTATCCGGTCTATAAATACAAACTAAAATTAAGTTATATTCAGTTATTTCCACGCAACAACATTCCGCGATAAATTCTTTTGTTAGATCAGTGATGTCTCGGCGCTCGACGTACTTCACTCCGTTACGTAATAGGATGGCCAGTCCGCCGCCTCCCCGCACTCTCCGGCAGTATGAGCTTGCGGTTGAGTATCCTTCTATTTGCAAGAAGTCGGCGTGCTCATATGGAATCCATGTTTCTGTTAAACAGATCGCGTCGTATTGGTGTTCTTTTAAGAAGGTTTCTAGTGCGTAAAATTTGTTTCCAAGACTTTGCATATTTTGAAAAATCACGCTAAAGGCTGTTTCGAAAGGGCTCCGCGTTCAAGTTTCTCGTTTGTGTTTTGTTTATCCCTTCCCTTACGTTTTCCTGCATATTTTTCTCATAATTATTATATTGTGTGCTTTGTTGAATAGTTGGTTTATATCTTTTTCCTTCTATGTATAAGATGTTATCGCGAATTATTGCGTGTTTGCCTTTTTTCCGTGCCTCATGCATCATCTCTCTTAGTTGTTTTTGCGCTTGTTGTTCTTCTTTAGTTTTATAATCTGATATGTATATTCCTGTGTTGCGAAAATTATTTGAGTGGTTTAATATATATCGTGTCATTCTTTTACTAATAAACTCAATGGATATCGGTCTTTTAGTACCTTTTCTCCCTAGACGTGCAATATTTTCTATGTACGGGTTTATATCTACCTTCATATAGTCATAAAAAATTTGTGATATTCTTTGTATTAATTCATGTTCTGTTTCGTTTTCATGTTCATATATCCCATACATTATTATTGTTTTTGACAGTTCTGTATTATTTGTTTTATTTTCTTTTCCAAAATTTTCTAATTTATTTTGTAGGGTATTTAGGTCCTGCTGTATTTGTACATTCTCAGCTTGTAATTTGTTTATCTTTTCGTTTAAGTTTGTAATATTTTTATTGGTTTGTGATTGTGTTTCCTTAATTACATTGACCTCCTGTAGTGTTTTTTTTAATTGTTGTGATAAAATTGTTGTAACGTCAGCTTTTAATTCCTGTACTATTGTATGTTTCATTTGGGTAAGTTGTTTCTCTAGTAGCTTACTAAATTTGTCATAGGTGATAGTTGGCTCCTGTTGACTTGCCTGGTTGTCGGGTTCATTAACGTCCGCTGTTGTTAGATTACATTCCGACGTTGTGCTTTCGTCTTGCACTAGTTGTTCATCAACGACCGATAATTTCGTGTCATCTAATAAAGTAGATTCGCCCAAAGGTGTGTCGTCATTTCTCGGTCGACGACGTGTAATTCTGGCACATTCTGGGCAAATCCATCCTCGATCATTATTTAAGAGGTTGTTGTATTGGTCCTTTGTAATAAAGACGCAGGGGTAGTGATAGTTATTTCTACATTTGTTACATTGTATTACTTCACCAATATTTATATGCTTCTGACACTGAGCACAGCGCCTCATATTAAGAGTTTGGTAGTTGGTGGGTAGTATGTAGGTCACAACAGATTTTTATCGTACTCTGAGTATGAAGCACTATTACACTTATTTTTAGTCTTAACAATCAACGAACATTATCACTTATATATTAACTATTTTTACACCTATTCCTCAACTATTTAGAATAAAAAAACACTTCGAATTTATTTATAAAAATAATTTTGTGAGCAGTAGCTAGTGTTACCGTTACACGTCGCGGATGACTGGTATATACTGCTATCAAGTTGTCTTTATGTGTAAATTTTATAGGAAAGTACAGTAGCCAGCACACGCGGCTGGACATGTTGACCCTGAGAGCACCATGTATGGCGTATCCGTAGCGGTAGGGGTGACGAATTTGCAAATGTCCAACCGCATGTGCTGGCTACTGTACTTTCCTATAAAATTTACACATAAAGAAAACTTGATTTACAGAGCGCTTTTTTTGTATTTCTTTTTTGTAATGCATTTGAATAATAAGATCTGTAGTGTAGTGTAGAGAGTACCTACCTAATCATCGCCTTTTATATTCATACTAAGAAGAGTTAGTGTTTGTTGATGTAAGTAGGGCAAGTGTTGTAAAATGTAACTGCACACGTGTACGCGCCATTATTGGCGCCTCGCCTACGTCACGGTGACGTCAAGGGATCACACTCGTCAACCCGCCCACCTAGCTTGGCCTGGCTTTTCCATCAGGGTATATCATTGGAATGTCATAACTACACCATTTCAGATAAACGAAGCGTTGATAGAACATGCCTCCTGTTGTTATTGGTTCAACAAGCAATTTAAGTGCCCACCTAGTTGCCAAAACACTAATAATAATAACTGGAATCGAACTGGAAGCCGCTCCCAGCAGAGAGTCAATTTGTTTAACCCCCAATACATGTATTCGGAATTTTATTACGTTCAGCGAAGTGAACAAAACAAATCAACTCATTAAAGCCAATTGAAACCGTAGTTATTATTGGTGAGTCAGTTCTATTCTGGTGCGATTTGCAATCGAGAAACTCGGGCAACTGTCAAGGTTTCGCAGAAAGGGGATCGATGGCGCCCGCTACGCAGACACGCGTGATCGGGGAAAAAGTCCTCTAATCTAAGTCAAAGTCAAAAGGTTATTAAGTCGAAGATTTATAAAACTATATTTCGACGTCAAAGCTATTATACCAAGGACCAGAGCTGATTAAAGGTGGAGTTCGTCTTTGTAAAAGACCAACCAGAAGAAACTACACATCATCGTGTCGCTTTATCTTTACAATCTACTAATAATCACTACATAGTATAAAACAAAGTCGCTTTCTCTGTCCCTATGTCCCTCCCTTTGTACGCTTAAATCTTTAAAACTACGCAATGGATTTTGATGCGGTTTTTTTTAATAGATAGAGGTATTCAAGAGGAAGGTTTATATGTATAATACATGCATAATATACTTAAGAATAATCCACAATAACCATTTTCCCGTGCGGAGCCGGGGCGGGTCGCTAGTTATATTATAAACGCGAAAGTTTGTGAGTGTGTATGTTTGTTACTTCTTCACGTCTAAACGGCTCAATTGAATTTAATATTTGGTATGGAGTTAGCTGACACTCTGGATTAACACATAGGCTACTTTTTACCGCGGGAAAATACCTCATTCCCACGGGAAAATTTGTTAACGTGGACGGAGCCGCGGAGCGGAAAGCTAGTAATTTAACATCTTATAAATAATACGTCATGTCATGTGACAACATACCTAATTCTGCAGAGCTGGAAGAGCTTTGGATTAGATACCTTTCTTGTTGAGTATCCTCGACGAGCTTTTATAAAAGAAAGCTGCCGATGCCCACTAGTCCACTAGTCTAATTAATTATCCTTATGGAGCCACGTTCCAATCAATTAATTAGATAACAAAGTAGATAACGTCCAATGTTTTTCACAATTTGTGACAGTATACAAACACTACCCACGCTTTGTACCTAACTTAAACATACTTTTCCCCCCCTCTGTTCAGCCCTCGGTAATAATTATCTCCCTAGGTAAAAAGTGAATAAATATGTACAGATATCAAGATATTAATGCTTTCTTCCCTAGGACCCTGCTTCAGCGATCCCTAAGGGTACGCTATTGGCCCTGCTCATCTCGATGGTGACCTACGCTATCATGGTGCTGCTTTCCGGGGGCGGAGCCCTACGGGATGCGTCCGGGAACCTCACCGACTTGATCATCACTAACGGCTCCGCAGTGAACACCAGTCTTCTCAACAGCCGCTGTTTTATCGCCAACACTACTTTAGAGGGCGATTGTCACTACGGCCTTCATAACAGTTACTCCGTGAGTAATTTCCCACTTATGAGTCAAACTTAAATTAATTTAATGCGTTTCTAATATGTCTATTAGTTTAAAAACAAGCCCAATGGAGATTAGCGGAGTTCCCAACGAATTTTCTATTGCATTTTCTATTTCTATTACATTTTCTATACGTACATTGTAAATGGTTTGTTGTAAATATAATTAAAAACAGAAGCCATTTCGTAAGATTTATTTAAACGTATCATCTCCTGCATGCACTGACTCTTGCACACCGGAGGAGCTCATGGAAAGCTCGGTTAGAGCAATGATGGTGGCAGCGTAATAGCCCTCCCTTATATAAAACAACCATCGACACGACAGAAAAAGAAGTAAACAAAGACTGTTTTATCGTGCAGGTGATGCAGCTGATGTCAGCTTGGGGTCCATTTATCTACGGCGGGTGCTGGGCGGCCACTCTCTCCACCGCGCTGACTAATCTGCTGTCGGTCCCGCGGCTGATCCAAGCCCTGGGCGTCGACCGCATTTACCCTGGACTCATCTTCTTCTCCAAACCCTACGGCCGCCACGGGGAGCCGTACAGAGGCTACGTGCTGACATTCTTCGTATCTCTCATTTTCTTGCTCATCGGTAAGTTTATTCAGTTGAAATGTAAAATGATTTGCAGTTTGATTTATTTCTCTACAATTTATTTATGTCTTCACCACAAAGAGCATACTGCAGTTATTTTAAGACGCTACAAACAGAGTGATTGATTACTACAAAACCCAAACATTCAAAGCCAGAATCTGCAAGTTGTTGGTTTTGAGATATTTCAAAATTTTCTAATGGACCAATTTCCGGTTACAGCGGATCTGAACACAATCGCGCCGTTGATCTCCAACTTCTATCTGGCTTCTTACGCGCTCATCAACTTCTGTACATTCCATGCTGCCATTGTGCGACCGCTGGGATGGCGGCCTACATTCCGGGTAATAAACCACTACTTTAACTTTCATATCTGTTTTGATATGTTACTGCCTTTTTGTGGCAAACCACAAATATTGTGTTTGTTGCAGTATTACAACGGGTGGCTGTCGCTGTTCGGGTTCCTCACCTGTGTGGCCATCATGTTCCTCATCAGTTGGATAATGTCGCTCGTCACATTCGCCATTTTCCTAACGCTGTATCTCATCGTGCACTATAGAAAACCTGGTAAGATGTATTTTTATACCTGTAGAGTTTCGAGATCAGAAAGCGTTGTGCTTGGAATCGGGAAGGCGTCGCCGCCGGTGCGATCATAACCGTATACCATTTTCCAATACCCCAAAATTTGGTACGTTTATTCGGTGCTCGTATTGGTTTAAGAAAACATTTTAGGCACACAAGCGAAAAAAATGAGCCAGCGTTTCCCTGACCCTCAAGCTAGGATCCGCAAAACCAGATAATTTCGCCGACATCTTCATCACTATAGTTTGAAGCCAATGATAACATAAAGTAGGTACCTACCTACCTATGAATTTGAGACATTTCGTTTGTTTGCTGTAGTACTCAGAGTTATAAACATTTCCAAGTTTCGCGTCAAGGGAAGTAGCCGAGAATATCTCTGTTGACTCAAACCGTTCCGTTGGACTTATTACATCACATGCTCACGTTTTCCACATAACGATCTCATACAGTTTGTAGGAACTTCGTTCGTGCCCGAGTTTCCCAAAACTATTATTATTACAGTTATTCCCTAAAATAAAACTGTGATTCATTTCATTCCCGTCGAATAAAACGATGATTTATATTGTAAACAAATACTTTCAAGGAGAAACTGTTAAAATGTTCCACGAAGTCTTTGTAGATCTTTATATTATACCGTTGGTTTTTATGAACCGCATTTAGAATCTAGCTAAAATACCTAGTAGAGTAGAGCTGAAATGAAATAAAGAATCATTTAGATAAGTCGAATAAAATCGAATAAAATAGTAGGTAAATATTATGCTGGTTCGATGTTCGGTATCGAATACAATAGTAGGTAAACATTATGCTAGTTGAGTAAATTGCATCAGACGATCCCCCGACGGATCCCCGAAATTCGTTGTGGAGTGGAGGTCTAACAGTGGGCGCCTTTCTAAAGAAATTAGGATGAAAATACGTTTGATTGACGTTATTTGTTCACACGGGCCTTAATTAAATCGACGTCGTCGTCGCTCTCGCTATGCCGCCGCCGGGCCGTCGTCGCAAGAGCAACACAATTTTTCGCCTTACTCACAAATGAAGTGGTTGTGCAGACGTGAACTGGGGCAGCAGCACGCAGGCGCAGATGTACAAGACGGCGCTATCGAGCGCGCACAGCCTGGCCCGCACCGGCGAGCACGTGAAGAACTACTGGCCGCAGCTGCTGGTGCTGACGGGCCGGCCGCAGACCAGGCCCGCGCTCGTCGACCTGGGCCACCTCATCACCAAGGCCGGCTCGCTCATGATCCTCGGAGACATCTCCGATGTACGTTGTAATCTTCCTTGTCTTCTTGCTGGCCAAATGCATCCCCTTTGATACTCTATGCCTTGCCTGGGAAGCTATTTATCTTTTCTGCACACGTTCTGTTTACTCCAGACTACCATCCAAGTCCAACTGTCAAAGTCTACGTGACGATATTTTTTGTGTGTGGCGCCCTCAAATTTAACCTGCTTTAATTTTCAAAGTGCTATTTTTCATTGCTTTCATAGTCTTATAATTAATTCGTTCTTTCAGACCAAGCTCTCATACAAAGAGCGCGGGGCTCGCGCTAGAGCGAGTGACGAATTTCTTCGCGGGCGAAAAGTGAAGGCGTTTTACTCGAACGTGTCCGGGTTCACGTTTGAGGCGGGTGCGCGTGCGCTGGTGCAGGCCACCGGCGTGGGCCGCCTCGCGCCCAACGTACTGCTCATGGGGTACAAGGCCGACTGGGCCTCCGCCCCGCCCCACGAGCTGGTTTCCTATTTCAACGTCTTGCAGTGAGTATCACCCACTGTCATCGAATGAGCCTTTTTTTTCGGGTGGACAGAAAAGTCAGATAATTTGAACTCGAAATCTGACTCCTCCTCCTTAGACATTCACTCTTTACAGAGTGGTCGTGGTTGGCGATGATGCTTTTCGTTAGCGAGTGAAGCTCCCGCGATGCGATGAATGATGAAATCTGACTACATTAATCTTAATTTTTCATTAGGCCCAAATGTATAAGTCGTCCTGGATATGAGGCCCATAGATCTGTGCGGCCTAAATACCTATCCAACACTATTGGCAATAGAAAAAGTACTCAATTCAAAATCAAATAGTTTAAGTCTACTTCATTGTGGAGACCTTTGTCAGGCAGTAGACGTGTTTTAGCTGAAAATCGTTTCATCATCATGCCTGAAACGCGCAATCGAAGTTTTCGCAAGACATTGAATAAATACAAGTTCCAACGAAGTACAGTAGGACCGCACCGCGGTCCCCGGGCTCACCACCATGCCCGGCGGAAGTTCTTCCCTTTTCCTCCAACTGCAAGTCGGTCAACATCCCCGACATTGACTTCAAAAGAAAATATCAACTGTGTTTCAGCACTGCGTTCGAGAACCGGCTAGCCGTGGCCATAGTACGCGTGCAAGGCGGGCTGGACTACAGTCTGGCTGTGGCGGAGGAGCCCCCGGCCTCCGGGCTCACGGCCACCTCCAGCAGCAGCGCCGACCTCAGGGTCCGCTCCCCGCACCACATGATGCACGCTGACTCCGACCTGGACATCCGCTCCGGAGACTCACAAGCTGCCAGCAAACAAACCCTCACCAGTAAGCAACAATCAGCTCCTTAGCTTCTGCAAGCGCAGATACTTACTAGCTGGCAAGGGCACGGCTAAGTAAGCCTCTTTGTTATTTAAGTTTAAGCCTAAGGCGGCTCAAGGATTCCGACACCAGGGTTTGTGGGTAGGTTAACCTCGAAACCCAACGATAAGCAAGCAAGCATTTACTCTCTCCGAAGTACGTAGTTCTTTTGAGTTAAAAAGTAATAGGTTTTACTATTCTGATGTACATGCTATAGATACACAACACAAAAACACTGTAGGATAATAAAGAAATACCTTACTTATTTCCTACAGATCTTCTTCAATTGACGACGTCGAGGTCGTTTACGATATCAGAGACGAATGGCAAAGAAAAGAAGAAAGACAAGAAGCCGATGGACATTCACCGACAGATCGTCTACAAAACATCCTCCGGCATCGAGCTTTCCAAAGACCAGCTCAACCAGATGACCTTATTTAAGACGAAACAGGTAGCGTACACCTAAACTTCACCTCTGAAATAGACAACCTAATCTAGTGGGTCTTTGGAGGGTGTGGTGTGATATTTCCGTGCATAACACAGTTTGGAATAATTTGAGCATTAATTTTGTTTGAAGGTTGAATGGAGTATCCAATCGAGCAAATGACTGCCGACATCAAGTTGATGTGGAGTTTTTATGGGTCCTTAGAATTGCCGTCAAAATCTTACTTCGAATAAACATCTTTTGACATTTGAATAATTCTAGGTCTATGAATGCTGCCAATTCAGAGGGGTGGTTAATTTTGGTACAGAGAACTAATTTCATAAGGAAAATTGTTGCCATAATCGTAAAAATATACACGTGGCGCCCCCAGAGTGCCGAGTGCGAGTTTTGCAACCATAGTAAACGCGCTCGATAGCGACAGCGTAAACGCGATTTTGTATGGAATTGAAACTACGCCATCTGTAGACAGTTCGCTGAACTAAAATTTCTCCATACTAAATGCTCGTTTACGTTGCAGTTATCGAGCGCGTTTCGTGAGTAAAAAACTCGCACTTGGCACTCAGAGCAGGTTTTTTATTTCTTTGGTCAGGCTTTAAATACGTGTTTGTTGCAGGAGGCGGGCACCATAGACGTGTGGTGGCTGTACGACGACGGCGGGCTGACGATCCTGCTGCCGTACATCATCTCGCAGCGCTCCTCCTGGGAGAAGTGCCAGCTCAGGGTGTTCGCGCTCGCTAACAGGAAGCATGAGCTGGAGCTCGAGGAGAGGAAGTCAGTACCACACATACCTACCTACCTACACTCACTCACATACATCACGCCAAGCGCCATTACCACAATCAAATCATAGTAGGGAAATGCCTCATTCTGAACAACGATATAGACAGACAAAGGTGCTTAGTAATTTAAATAATACGTAGCACATCGACGACATAGCCTTACGTCGATTACGTAGCAGGATAGGGAACTTTTATGATTAACATGCCTTGAGTGAGATACATATTTTCATTTACTTACATTGCGTCAAATATAGCCGGTAATGTTAAGAGTCATGCATGCAATAAATCATGGCGAATGAGATCACAACAAAAACAATGCAAGGTAAATCATGCAATTAATAAATAATTCTCAAACGAGTTTGTATTTAAATTGAGAGATTACATTGAAATTCATCTCGAATATGACCAATTGATGAAACTCTTTGTATCATTAATGTGGCAATTGAAAATCTATTTTTTTACAGCATGGCTACACTCCTGGCAAAATTCCGGATAGATTATTCTTCCTTGAAGATGGTTCAAGATATCACGGAAGCCCCAAAAGATGAGACCAAAGCACTATTTGACGACGTCATCAAGAAATTTACAGATGAATCCGCCAGTGAAGGTATGTATCAATCAGCTATTCTATTCTAATTCTAAAAAGGTTGGCCAAGTAGAAAAGTTTGGGTCTTGGTTTGAGTTCATCCAGGGTTATGACGTGTTATGTTGGTTGTTTCAGAAAGCCGCATCAGCGAGTTGGAGCTGCAGATGCTGTCCGCCAAGAGCAGCAGGCAGCTGCGGCTGAGGGAGCTGCTGCTGGCCAACTCCAGCGAGGCGAGGCTCGTCGTCATGTCCTTGCCTATGCCCCGGAAGGTAACCACTTACTGTCTGTTAGAACTGCCCCTATACAAGAGCAGCAGGCAGCTGCGGCTGAGGGAGCTGCTGCTGGCCAACTCCAGCGAGGCGAGGCTCGTCGTCATGTCCTTGCCTATGCCCCGGAAGGTAACCACTTACTGTCTGTTAGAACTGCCCCTATACAAGAGCAGCAGGCAGCTGCGGCTGAGGGAGCTGCTGCTGGCCAACTCCAGCGAGGCGAGGCTCGTCGTCATGTCCTTGCCTATGCCCCGGAAGGTAACCACTTACTGTCTGTTAGAACTGCCCCTATACAAGAGCAGCAGGCAGCTGCGGCTGAGGGAGCTGCTGCTGGCCAACTCCAGCGAGGCGAGGCTCGTCGTCATGTCCTTGCCTATGCCCCGGAAGGTAACCACTTACTGTCTGTTAGAACTGCCCCTATACAAGAGCAGCAGGCAGCTGCGGCTGAGGGAGCTGCTGCTGGCCAACTCCAGCGAGGCGAGGCTCGTCGTCATGTCCTTGCCTATGCCCCGGAAGGTAACCACTTACTGTCTGTTAGAACTGCCCCTATACAAGAGCAGCAGGCAGCTGCGGCTGAGGGAGCTGCTGCTGGCCAACTCCAGCGAGGCGAGGCTCGTCGTCATGTCCTTGCCTATGCCCCGGAAGGTAACCACTTACTGTCTGTTAGAACTGCCCCTATACAAGAGCAGCAGGCAGCTGCGGCTGAGGGAGCTGCTGCTGGCCAACTCCAGCGAGGCGAGGCTCGTCGTCATGTCCTTGCCTATGCCCCGGAAGGTAACCACTTACTGTCTGTTAGAACTGCCCCTATACAAGAGCAGCAGGCAGCTGCGGCTGAGGGAGCTGCTGCTGGCCAACTCCAGCGAGGCGAGGCTCGTCGTCATGTCCTTGCCTATGCCCCGGAAGGTAACCACTTACTGTCTGTTAGAACTGCCCCTATACAAGAGCAGCAGGCAGCTGCGGCTGAGGGAGCTGCTGCTGGCCAACTCCAGCGAGGCGAGGCTCGTCGTCATGTCCTTGCCTATGCCCCGGAAGGTAACCACTTAGGCACCTATTTTACGGAGACAAAAGACAAAAGACGAAAGAGACGCGGTTAAGCGCAAGAGTGATCGCGGTGTATTTGTATCTCATTCTAACGCATAACTGCGTCCCTTTCGTCTTGTCTTTTGTCTCCCGTGAAAAAGCTCCAGTTACTGTCTGTTATAACTGCCCCCTATACACACTTGCATTGCCAGAGACAAATGGGGAAACTAGAGAGCCATGGTCATTGCTATACTTACTGGGTTGACTTGGTTTAGCAATTATTTATTTGAAAAGTTAAGATGAGGAATCTCTGTCTTTTTAGATTCCTTCATGTGGTAAGTCGAAATTATAAGAAAGTGCCCAAGTCAAGTATCGTCTTTTAGCAACACATATTCTAAAAGCTAATTAAATTGATGTACTTAACAAGAGAATTGGACTCTGACGATTCTTGGACGCCAAGTTTAAAAGCATAGGTCTGCTATGACTCATTTGAAATCCCGTAATTCCTTCCTTGGTGTTAGAGTAATGGGTAATGGTGGTTGTTGCATAGGGCTCGGTGTCTGCGCCGCTGTACATGGCGTGGCTGGAGATGCTGAGTCGCGACCTGCCGCCGGTGCTCTTCGTCAGAGGGAACCACACCTCTGTGCTCTCCTTCTACGCATAGAAAAACCACGCCTGATACAACACTCCTCAGAAACGATCAACATTAGTTCCACGGAGTAGCGACAGCTAGTGGTGAAAAGTAGAATTTGGAAGTAGTCGCCTGCGGATACACGGCTAAGGCTGATTTTCCACCAGAGCTGTGCGAGGTAGCTAAGCGGTGTGCGAGGAAATAATCCACCAATAGAATCACTTTATTTTCTTAGCCTAGTGATTCTATTGGCGGATTTTTTCCTCGCACACCGCTTAGCTACCTCGCACAGCTCTGGTGGAAAAGCTGCCTAACATCGTTATGCCATCTCCTCTTCCCTCTCTACTCCATGGTTAGTTCATAATTTGAAACCTTTCTCCAGTAGTCTTTCGGGTGATATGTTGATGACGATGACGAGACGAGATGCGTTTGTTTTGTTACTTAAATATTGTTTTGATGTTAAGTACTAAGTTTTATTTTAGAAATCATTCATGCATTTCAATTTTAAAGCATAAAATTGTTGTTAATGTATTTTATTAATTCACATAGAAGAATTATAGAACAAAATATTTGACTACTACAAATAGTTTTTAATATTTATATTTATCCAAAGAACCAAAGCATAGGATTATAGAGGAACAAATGGGTAACTAAACTACTTAAGGATATTTAGGATAAGGTTTAAGTTTAACTATTATGTACTTTAATAAAAGATAAGTATTTAAAAGCTCTCATGTTATGATAGATAAGTATTCGTAGGAGGCCGCGAAACGTTAACAAAAATATTGCATAATTGTTAAAAATATCACAAAATACGATGATGAGTGTTAAATAAATGAATAATAATGCAATGATTTGTGATAGTAACACAAAAGTACAAAAATACAGCAGCGTAGCGGCAGTATACGCGAATAAATTCAGTGATATTATTGTCAGAACTTTGTCATCATTGACATCTGGTATTATTAAGGCTTATTATTTTCGAGGCGACTAAAAACTGTAACGGTGACAAACTGTTAGCAACTAAAAAAATAATTTGGCAGCATTTAAATTATTTGGCTTTAATTATCATAAATAAGCCGCAAAACGGGGCTATCATAAAAATCAAATAATGGCAGCTTCTATAAGGTAGCAAAAATATAGGCTATAAATAAAAAAATAAAAATAATGTCGACTGAAAATATAGGCAAGGTAGTATAAATAATAACTTGGCGACTAATAATATTAGTAAGGTGTCATTTGTAATTGTCAACTGTTAGTTTCCATCTACTATAAAAGCTCGTTTGGGCATTGATTTTTACATAACAGTAAAATATACTTATAAAAGATAAGATAATAATTGTGCATCCTGTTTTAAACTTTGTTTAGAGCTCTTAAATAGTTTTGAAGCCATATTTAAATGCCTATTTGTCTTTTTTATCTGCCATATGCTATATGGCCATATGTTTCTGCTTGAAAATAAATTTAGTTGCCAAAACAAATACTCGATGCCAGTTTCAATTTAAAAACTACCTTGCAATTCTTTTATTCCGTAGCTATTTCATATTTAAAATGATAGCTCGTAATAGTCGCCAACCTATTATTTTAAGCACCCATTTTCATATTTTTGATATGCCCAATTTAGATTAGTTTGTCGCCGCGTTAAATACGTGCCTATTATTAATTAATTACATAAGAATATACATGTTTAGTTGAAGTGCAATATTTTTTATGGACTTGTTTATATTTATTATTTTTAGATTTTTGTAACTTGCGGGAAAGACGATCAATAAATGAAATAAATTGTTTATATTCAATGAATTTTCGTTTTATTGTCAGTTAATAATTTTTAAGGAATTGCTTCATAACGTAGGTACTGTGGACGGTGGTGTATCAGTTGTGTAACAGTGTATGATCTTTACCATTTATGTTTTTATCCTCCACTTGATAAATACTGTTTCGCACCACAACTTTAATAACTTTTATAAAAAAAATGAAAAAATTATAAAAACTTTATTTTAAAAACTACACGTGGCGCTTTCAGTGCAGGCTTTTTTCTGGTCAGGCTTAAGAGGGTCGAGACCGTTTTATACCTCTTTATTATAATAACTAACTAGCTCTATAAACCTCACGGAGCCCGAGACCTTTCCAACGAATGCAAAACCGTGGAAGGTGGATAGGGGAACTCTTCAACGGCTACTAGTAAACCCCCCGAATTTGGGCTCATTTGATTTGTCTAAATAAGACCTTTATATTGGTGAGGTAAGGTGACCACTTAACCAGGGTCTGATGAAGGATCCCAAAGTTTGATAGTGAAACTCTTCAAGTAAGCATCTTAAGCGTGTTTTTCTAGAGTTTTTTAAACTATTAATTATTTCTGGTCAGCCTTTAAGAGGGTCGACAGTCGACACCGTTTATACCTATTTATTATAGTGAAATAATTAATGCCAATTAATTTTAAAGTGTCACGCCTTTAAAAACATCCCTTGTGGCAATATTGCGGTGTGATGTGAGTATTTAGTAGGTTCTAGTATAATTACGAATTTTATTTAATTGAGCGATGTTCTCAAACCGGTATGTGACCGAGCGTGTGGCATGGAAAACGGAGCCTCGTTTTCCATGCCACACGCTCGCTTTGAGGTAGCCAAAACAAAAAAAAAAAGCGGCCAAGTGCGAGTCGGACTCGCTCATGAAGGGTTCCGTAACAGCAAGTAACATAGTATAAAAGTTCTTGTAGTTCGTTGTAACTTTGATCGATGTTTTAATAATAGTGGAAGGTAAATTGCGGTTTACGATTTATGACGTATTAAAAAAAAACTACTTACTAGATCTCGTTCAAACCAATTTTCGTTGGAAGTTTTCATGGTAATGCACATCATATATTTTTTTCAGTTTTATCATTCTCTTATTTTAGAAGTTAGAGGGGGGGGGACACACATTTTTCCACTTTGGAAGCGTCTCTCGCGCAAACTATTTAGTTTAGAAAAAAATGTTATAAGAAACCTAAACATCATTTTTAAAGACCTATCCATAGATACCCCACACGTATGGGTTTGATGAAAAATTTTTTTTTTAGTTTCAGTTCTATGTATGGCGACCCCCTAAAATTATTGTTTTTTTTCTATTTTTGTAAGAAAATCCTAATGCGGTTCACAGAATACATCTACTTACCAAGTTTCAACAGTATAGGTATTATAGTTTCGGAATAAAGTGGCTGTGACATACGGACGGACGGACGGACGGACAGACAGACAGACAGACAGACAGACAGACAGACAGACAGACATGACGAATCTATAAGGGTTCCGTTTTTTGCCATTTGGCTACGGAACCCTAAAAAGTCCATTGGTATTAAGTTCCTAGGTGTTTTCCTTTAAGTCCACACCAGTTCGCGGATTGTTGGTGAAGACTCTAGCTTTGGGGACATCCCATGGCCTCCAAAGTCACCCGACCTAACCCCAATGGACATTTTTTTTGTTTTGGCTACCTCAAAGCGAGCGTGTGGCATGGAAAACGAGGCTCCGTTTTGAACAGTGTGTGCAACAAGATGGAAGACTTATGGATGACATAATCTTCATAAAATGAAATCCGCATTTGTACCTACTTCGTATTTTAATACTTCTATTAAAACTATATGTCAAACAGTATTTTTTTTATTTAATTTTGAAAACCTAAATCTGCCACCGGACACCCTGTAGTAAAATTCAGACATCAAAAATCGGCAATTTTAAAATTCCCTCGCAAATTTCCAAAACGAATTCTATTAAACCCCGATTTTTAATTAGATGGAGCAAACTGACAGCTGACAAAGCTGTTTTTTTTAATGTTGCACGCTTAAGCCCTTGAAGGGTTGCGACGTGAATCATTGAACTGGTTCATTGAATCATTTTCAACGACATGACTACTTGTTTTAGCATAACTTTTTAGACGTTTTTAAACTTATACAAATAATCAGTTGAAATAGAATAAATGTTAAAAATTAATAAAAATCTTAAATTGTCTTATTGGATTACATCGATATATGAAAATTTAGAGTTTAAAGCCTGACCAGTAAAAGAAAAACTTGCTCTGAGGACGCCACGTGTATATTTTTATATTTATGACAACAATTTACAAAATAAAATACCTTGACGTACTGTTCTAACTCAGTTACTCTGTGAATGAGAGTACATCATAATATTTTACATTGTGTTAAATGGCAACACTCCAAACGTCAGTTTGCTCCATCTAATTAAAAATCGGGGTTTAGTGGTGAAACAAAACGTGACGTCAAAGGTCATTACGTATTCAGCAACAACAGGGTTGCCAGAACGTTTCTTTTGTAACATTTTTCTTTACATTTGATCCCTCGCGTTACTTCTTGATAAGATATAGGCTGTGAAAAAATTGAGCTCGTGTGCCGGTCCCGACTGAATTTCTGCCGGCAGAATTTGCGCGACTGAATTTCGGCGGCTCACGACTCACAAAATTACGCCCGTCAGGCCTCAGCCTTACAGTGTTGTTGGGTTGGGTCGTTTTCTACGTAAAATAGGATAAAAGATAATGTATTTCTGAAAATGTAACTTTTGAGTTGGTAATTTTGACTATTGGTCACTGGCAATACTGGCTCGTGTATCATCTGACGTGTGACTTGTGACGTCACACAGGCGCGCCAATATGGCAGCATTTAAATCGCCCGAAAATGATAGTGATTTTAATGATTTTTTTATTACTTACTAGCTGTCCGCCCGCGGCTATACGCCCGCGTTGTTTTTTTTTTTTCGTTTTTTTTTTCTTGCCACCGGACACCCTGTAGTAAAATTCAGACATCAAAAATCGGCAATTTTAAAATTCCCTCGCAAATTTCCAAAACGAATTCTATTAAACCCCGATTTTTAATTAGATGGAGCAAACTGACAGCTGACAAAGCTGTTTTTTTTAATGTTGCACGCTTAAGCCCTTGAAGGGTTGCGACGTGAATCATTGAACTGGTTCATTGAATCATTTTCAACGACATGACTACTTGTTTTAGCATAACTTTTTAGACGTTTTTAAACTTATACAAATAATCAGTTGAAATAGAATAAATGTTAAAAATTAATAAAAATCTTAAATTGTCTTATTGGATTACATCGATATATGAAAATTTAGAGTTTAAAGCCTGACCAGTAAAAGAAAAACTTGCTCTGAGGACGCCACGTGTATATTTTTATATTTATGACAACAATTTACAAAATAAAATACCTTGACGTACTGTTCTAACTCAGTTACTCTGTGAATGAGAGTACATCATAATATTTTACATTGTGTTAAATGGCAACACTCCAAACGTCAGTTTGCTCCATCTAATTAAAAATCGGGGTTTAGTGGTGAAACAAAACGTGACGTCAAAGGTCATTACGTATTCAGCAACAACAGGGTTGCCAGAACGTTTCTTTTGTAACATTTTTCTTTACATTTGATCCCTCGCGTTACTTCTTGATAAGATATAGGCTGTGAAAAAATTGAGCTCGTGTGCCGGTCCCGACTGAATTTCTGCCGGCAGAATTTGCGCGACTGAATTTCGGCGGCTCACGACTCACAAAATTACGCCCGTCAGGCCTCAGCCTTACAGTGTTGTTGGGTTGGGTCGTTTTCTACGTAAAATAGGATAAAAGATAATGTATTTCTGAAAATGTAACTTTTGAGTTGGTAATTTTGACTATTGGTCACTGGCAATACTGGCTCGTGTATCATCTGACGTGTGACTTGTGACGTCACACAGGCGCGCCAATATGGCAGCATTTAAATCGCCCGAAAATGATAGTGATTTTAATGATTTTTTTATTACTTACTAGCTGTCCGCCCGCGGCTATACGCCCGCGTTGTTTTTTTTTTTTCGTTTTTTTTTTCTTACCTTTTAAACCTTCCCTGGACTTCCACGAATATTTCAAGACCAAAATTAGCCAAATCGGTTCAGCCGTTCTCGAGTTTTAGCGAGACTAACAAACAGCAATCCATTTTTATATATAAGAAGATAGATTTATGTTTTGGATGAACATTCTTAGATTTTCGCGGTTGTTAATTGCACTAACACACATTATATTTTGGATGTTTAATTTTTTTTCGTAAAGTAATAGCTCGTAGAAACGTTTAAAATAATTAAAAAAATACGTGCATACTCCTTATTGTCTAAACTTCGTCACAAATAGGCAATTGAGCGCCGCCTATGGTGTGTTATATAAATATTAGTAAGTACCTAGGTATCACAGGTAAAAAGAGCTCTCATTCTTTTCTTGAATTTGTACGCCTGTGCTTTTTAGTTCTAAAGCCTGACCAAAGAAATAAAAAGCCTCGCCATATTGCGGAGTTTCAATGGAACTAATTTTATAATGGAAATTGTTGCCATAAACATAAAAATATACATATAGACCTTAGAAATGGATATAAGCTACCTTTTATCCCGGGAAACTCCTGATTCCCACGGGAAAAATGGCAGCGCGGGTGGAAAGTTTTAATGGAACTTGGTACAGAGATAGATAGACCCTGGGGATGTATATAGGCTACCTTTTACAGCGGGAAAGTACTTTTTTCCCACGGGAAAAATATTAGTACAGGTGTAAAGTTTTGATGAAAATTGGTTACAGAGATAGATAGATCTCCACCAACCTTATAATGGGAAAATACCTCATTCCCACGGGAAAAATGGTAGCGCGGGCGGAAACTTTTGGTGTAACTTAGTACTGATATAGAATAGATCTTGAGGATGGATTAAGGCTACCTTATACCGCGGTAAAATACCTCATTCCCACGGGAAAAATAGTAGCGCGAGTGGAAAATTTTGAGAAATTTGGTACAAAGATAGAATAGACCTTGAGGAAGGATATAGGCTACCTGTTACCGCGGGAAGTACCTTATTCCCATGGGCAAATGGTAGGTTGGGCAGAAAGTTTTGGTGAAACTTGAAACAGAGATAGAATAGATTTTTGGGATGAATATAGGCTACTTTTACAGCGAGAAAATATGTCTTTCCCATGGGAAAAACTATTGGCGCGGGTAGAACCGCAAGGCAAAAACTTGTGATAAATAATAGGTAAGGTAAGTACATACAGAGATATAATAAACCTTCGAGAAGGACATAGGCTACCTTTTACCGCAGGAAAATACCTCATTCCCACGGAAAAACTGCGAGTGTGTACGGAGTTTTAAGTTAAATGCGAAAGTAACGCTGCCTGTGTGTGTTACGCTTATTGAAGGCCAGAGGCAGAGAATGACATAGGCTACTTTTTCAGGCTGGAAAACATCTCATTCCCACGAGAAAATTCGAAAACAAACGCGGGCGTAGCCGCGGGCTGGCAGCTCTGCTAGTAAAATATAATTGCACTTATTTATGTGTTCTATTCTATAATACTAATAGTACTTTTAGTACCTATGTCTTTTTCTGTTTACTTAGGTTTCGATTAAGATAACCCTAGCAGCTGCTAGCTAAAACATTTCATTGTTTGCCGTTTACTTATTATAATTATTGTATTTTGATTGATTAGTAAACACAAACACAGTATTAATAAACCTTTCCTTGAAAACCGCAATTCAAAACCCCAGGTACTAAAATTAAATTTCCCTATGAAACTAGCGACCCGCCCCGGCTCCGCACGGGAAAATGGTTATTGTAGGTTATCCTTAAGTATATTATGCATGTATTATATATAAACCTTCCTCTTGAATCAGTCTATCTATTAAAAAAAACCGCATCAAAATCCGTTGCGTAGTTTTAAAGATTTAAGCATACATAGGGACATAGGTAGGGACATAGGGACAGAGAAAGCGACTTTGTTTTATACTATGTCACAGAAGAAAATAATAGTACACTATGTAGTGATAGTGAAGAGACGTTCTATATCTATGAAAGAGACCAAATAAACAAAGGTGACGTTAAAACTTTTCTTTTCAAATATTACGTAAGGGTTGCGTGCGTCATCTCAGCATCACTATTATCGAATTTCGAGAATTCGACTATACAGGCATTACTCGCTAGTGAAGTAGATTTTCTCATAATTTCTCGGACTTTCTTCAGCAAGCCGTTTAAATTATAAGGGTGAGTTACTGTCTACGCCGCTGGGCTAACAGCCCCGCATCACCATTCTTGAAACTACTCTACTGCACCTAGCTATAATTGGATTGCATGAGGGTTTAGTCGTTAGTTTCAATTCATTTCATTTCGAAAGCAGGCGGGGTCCCTCCATATTGATATACACTACAATCCTCTGTGATACTACCGACCTATTAATTACCACAGATGAATAAATAGTTACTGACGTAACTATTACCCCCTGGCCACAGCTTCGCGCGGCGGCGGCGGCGGCGGCGGCGACCTGCGGCGCAAAACTTGTCAGAACGTAACTATTGTAACATTTTACGATATTTTGGAGCACTTTGCGTCACATGACTTAAAACGTTACTTTTACGTATTTTTAATCTTATTTGTGCTACATTACAGTGTTGAAGTCGTTTTCTAAGTAAAATAAGATAAACGTTACTTTTTGCATGAAAATTGAACGTTTTTTTGTAAAAGTTGGGTAATTTAACGCCTTTTAAACCATTTCTTGATTTCGGTGGTATATTTTTCTAGCGGGTTTTTAGAAATGAAAATTTCTTTTAGTTCTGTCATGTTAATTTTGACTATAGGTCACTGGCAACATTCCGCTGGTGGTTAAATTTCGTTGTTAACTCAACCACAAATGTTGAGGGACATTTCGCTGGGGTTGAAAAATACAATGAAAATAATGATAAGACATAAGAATTTGTCCTATTACATGACTTACTTAGATAGGTAGTAATTATTTAATATTTATGATTAAAAACATTATTTATCCATATAATTTGACAAGTAATAACTAAGTTTAAGTTAAACACCAATAAAAATATATATCACTAGCTTTCCGCCACGGCTCCACCCGCGTTAACAGATTTTCCCGTGGGAATGAGGCATTTTCCCGCGGTAAAAGGTAGCCTATGTTACTCAGGGTGAATGTAGCTTTCTAATGGTGAAAGAATTGTTGAATTCAGTTCAGTAGGTACCTAGTTTTTAAGTTTATTTATTACAAACATTGAACTCCCGAGCTCGCTTCGCTCGCACCGCCAGTAGGCCTATGTAAGTAGCGACAGGCTCGAGAAGTCGTCAAACGCGACATAGTGACATTAGAGCCATAGTAGTTCTGTCAATATGTCGCGTTTGACAGCTTCTCGAGCCTGTCGCTACTTACATAGTAGGCCTACTGGTGAACTAATTTAGCCTAGGCCCTAGGACCTAGGTAAACGTTTATAATTGCAAACTAACTAATTATTAGACTGTGGAAGGTAATAATAAAGAGTGGTCAGGAGCCATCTAAAATTGTTTCAATTAACAATCCTAAAAATCTATTAATTACTTGGAATCTTGTACTATTAGGAATATAATTAAATAAAAATCATAAAAACATGGCAAGCTTCTAATTTATTGTCGTATTGCATTTTATATTTAAGCTTTAAAAATAATCTAGCTTTAAAACGTGAACTTATCTTAAAAATAAGACAATTTGGTAAATTTACTTTTAGAACAGTTTTAACAGTAATATTTTAATAAATCTTAACACTTATCTTTTGTAACGGATTTCAGTAGCCTCTCGGGCATTAACGCCCTACAACTCGATCAGACAGGAACTGAGAGTCATGACCAGCAGTTTCCGTATTTATACCCCCGATAACTTTTTAAATGAGGGTAATCACAACCGTTGGTCATAACTATTACATTTTAGAGATACATTTAGCTAGTAAACTTGCATCAAATCATTTAAATCGTATCAATAACTAAATATTTGTTTAAATAACACTTCAATACTGATAATAATTATAACAGTAAACAAAAAACTGAAGAAAAAAATTTAGCGATAACGAAATTTGACTAGGAATGATTTGGCACATTTTCATCTAGCAACTTTTGATCAGTCGTCCGTTTGACACATATAAAATTTTGCTAAATATATAAAACATCACTATCACTACATATTATAAAACAAAGTCGCTTTCTCCGTCCCTATGTCCCTATGTCCCTTTGTACGCTTAAATCTTTAAAACTACGCAACGGATTTTGATGCGGTTTTTTTTAATAGATAGAGTGATTCAAGAGGAAGGTTTATATGTATAATACATGCATAATATACTTAAGGATAAGCCACAATAACCATTTTCCCGTGCGGAGCCGGGGCGGGTCGCTAGTTTGGTCATATTTTGTTAATTCAATTGTTGTTCTTTTCAAATTTGCTCGATGAAGTTTTGATTTTCTATATGCAACGTGCTTATTATATTGTATGTTGATTGATTAAGTAGTAATATTAGCATAACATTATTACACAGTATTATAATAAACCTTTCCTTGAAAACCGCAATTTAATTCCACTTTGTTTATATCGGGGACTTGCATACCAATTTTGATACCTGGTCACAGAAGAAAATAATAGTACCTACTAACCCGTACCCTGGTATAGATATGGTATCATTTGGCATGGCATTCAGCTTTGTGAGCAAGCAAGCAAGATATAAGGATATAAATAATGCAGAGTCAGCGGAGTGCAGATTTTCGCATTCATGCTCCACGTACAATAGTCGGGGAAAAATATTTTATTATTTTAATAATAGCAAGACTTCTCAAGACTTTTACTTTTACGTTTACGTTAGAAATCCATTTGCATCCACGCGATCTTACAAGTTAATGAGTATTTACCCGACTGGAAAGGAAGGGTTGTGTTTTTACGCATATCTGTGTATGTATGTATACCTATGTATGTATCTATGTATGTGGTATTCTTTATTTATACCCTCGAATTATCCAAACTGCTGGATGGATTTTAAAGAATGAGGTGTCTATCGATACGATTGAACTTTTGAACCGTGCGATGGTTATAGGCTAGGTTTTGTTTTAACAAAACCAAAATGGCGGCCGAAATATACAAAATATATATACAAAATTTTTGCGTACCATATTAACTGGCACATCATTAGATAGGTCCTTCAAAATGAAGATGATGTTTCTTAAACCATTTTTCATAAAACTAAAAAGTCTTCCTTTAAGTCTTCAATAAAAAAGTAAATTTAAAAAATCTAAAAGCCCGACTGCTATTTTTATTATTATTATTATTATAAATGTAGCAGGAGTCTCAGCAAATAAAATATGAATAATATGCCACCGAATTTATTTTCTCCTTCCATTAAAATAGTGCTCAAAACGTAGTTTTATGAATTATTACCTTTAAAAGTTTCATAAAATAGTAGTACACTATTATATGCATTACATTACAGTACTATGCTACAGCGCTTGCGTTACGCGACGTTATTTATATAGCTTCAACGGCTCACTTCTGAACTGAAGGGGCTTTACTAAAAATAAACAACACGGATCGTCCGTATGCAAAGCGCCTGAAGCTTCCGGATGCTGCTGAAACTAATTAAAACTAACTAGAATAAATAATTGACGTAATAAAAATTATTGTTTGTGTCATGGTGTATAAGGGCGCGCGTATTTATATAGTGGCGAGGCAGGCTTCGCGGCTGATGCTAACGTGCAGTGGCGAGCGTCACACTTGTCGCGGATACTAGTTAGTCCAGTCATTATTGACATTCGAAATCGAAAATTTAATAATAATTCCAAAAGTTTTCAAACTTCGGTCAAGTGGACGACAATAAATCTCATTTTGAAACCTTGTCCGCAGTCCGGAACATTGTTAAAATTGCAATTAAATTATTTTTTGCTGTATGGTCGTAAAAAAAATTCCAAAAGTTCTGCAAACTTGGGGAAGTTTTCGATATAATATTTCATATCACATATTAAATTTGCAACCAACCTATACTGCTCGCGATTGCGGAAACCGAATACCTTTACATCACATTCCAAGTTCAAAACTACACAAAATGAAATATAAAAGGACAGAATAAAAAATAACTCAACTTAAAAAAATAGATTCCTGAGACGGAAATAAATATTAGACAAGTTTTGATTGAATAGTGTTTGTTAAACAAAAAGTGGACTTTTTGTAAGTGTTTTGTGACAAAACAATTTAGTTTGTGCTGTGAAGAAACAGCAGGCGTAAGTATTGGAATTGAACAAGTATTATACCTATTTAAAAAAAAAGGAAAAAGAAAATCATAACTAACAAACCCTCACCAACTAACAAACTTACAATAAGTACCTATATCAACGAACTCTCTTGTGTCAGGCGAGGCAGGCTTCGCAGCTGATGCAGTGGCGGGTACCAACGTTGTGTCCTTAATTTCCGACATATGGAAATTCCCTTTTGCGAGAAATGCGCAAATTACTATATGAAAGGGTTTTGTATGAGTCAAAATATTTAAACCACTAAAGCATATTTAATAATACAAATACAATTAATACAAATATTCTTTATTGCACATAAAATATTTTACACAATAAAATCAACACGAACATAAATTTGCGGCAAATGGCGGCCTTATCGCTTTAATCTATATAATAAAACTGTAGATGTTTATCGGTTTGTCTGTTTGTACGGGTTAATCTCCGAAAGTACTGGACCGATTTAAATGAAATTTTGTACGATGGTACCTTATATCCCCGGTCAGCATCTTAGATACTTTTCATCCCGGGAAATTAAAGAGCTCCCGTGGGATAGTTAAAAAACTTTAGTAACGTACATACTGCTCAGTACATTGTACGGGCTAATCTCCGAAACTACTGGACCAATTTAAATGAAATTTTGCATGGTTGTATCTTATATCTCCAGTCAACATCTTAGATACTTTTTACTACGGGAAAATATCAAGTCCTACGGAAAACTGTGCACGGAAAAGTCGAAAAACAACGCGGGCGTAGCCACGGGCGGACAGCTAGTATAAAATAAAATAGAAATAAGTATACGAAAATATACACAGCTATCCCATGCTTATCTCATCATTTGAGCCCAAACTAACAGGAAAATCTAAGTTAGTTCTGAATTTTGTTGCAGGAATACATCAAAAGAAAATTATGTGGTTGCAGACTACCAAGACAAACCAACTCACAACCGTAAACCTACCTGAGGCAGTTCCTTATAAGACGTTCTTCCGGTAGTCTACCGACACCTGCCGACTCTTCGCAGAGAGGAAAATGACGGAAAACAGGTACCTACTGGTTCAAACTAGATCGAAACATAAATTGTGAATTTTGCCTTGTTCCTCATTTGACTAGTTAACGGTGTGTATTTGATGATGTCATCTTCGCGTGTTTACTAAATGTACCTTGTGGAAACTCCCCATGGGGTTTTGGTCGGGTATATTTAGCATGGCGTTTTCAAAATATTCGCACTACTAAATATACCCGAGTTGGGGTGTCATGATCGGGTATATTTAGGAGTGAATGATGCGCTCCAAGTGTTTACAAATGTACCTTGTGGAGATTCCCTGTAGAGTTTTGGTCGGGTATACTTAGCACAGCGCTTCCAAAATATTTTAACTACAAAGTATACCCGAGTTGTGATTTTATAATCAGGTATGCTTAGGAGTGAATAGTATTTTGAATGCCAGCATCGTATGTCTACAAAATGAACCTTCCTATATGATTTTGGTCGAGAATAAATAGCAAGATAAAATATTTGAACTACTAAGTGCACCCGACTTAAAATGCCAAAAAGGGGTATGTTTAGTAATTAATTGTTAATTGTTACTTAAACACTAAGTATATAATGGTTAGTGATATGATATAATATGACGTGATGGACGGCCCCGTAGCCTAGTTGGTAGTACATCTGCCTTCGAAGCACAGGGTCGCGGGTTCGAATCCCTGCCAGGGCAAACATTCGTGTGATGAGCACTTGTGTTTGCCTTATGTCTGGATGTTATATAATTATATATGTATGTATATATCAGTTGTCTGACACCCATAGTACAGGCTAAGCCTAGTTCAGGGTCAGATGGCCGTATGTGAGATGTCCCCACATATTTATTATTATTTTATTAAAAAAATATACTTTGTCTTTCACACACAAAATAGGCTTCTTAAGTCACATATACGGGCACATGATCGCCAGAATCAGAGTTGAAGTAGTCGCCGTGGCCGAAATCGGTCAAGGGAGTAGTAGTATTATTTTATTATTCAATGGAAACAAACAAATAAAGAAGGAAAAAAATGTCACGCGAAGCTGGTGCGCGACAGAGATGATTAGAGTAACGAAAGCTACGAATTTTGTTCGGGTATAGATAGTAGCTACCAACAAAAAAAGTGCACTCCTAACTATACCCGATCAAAGTCAAGCAGGCTCTTGTAATCTAAGCAGGGTATGTTTAGTAACGATTTATTTTTAAATGGTGCTACTATCTATACCCGATGTAGGTCGAGTCGGCGTGTCTTGCAGAGGTATATTTAGTAGTAGACACTTTGTAAGTTGTTCCTCCTAACTATACCCGAAGATAGACAAGCTCGTGACGTCACTGGCGTCTCCACAAGGTACATTTAGTAAACACGCGTCATCTTCCCATACGTCAAACTCGTGAACGTGGTGCTGCTGTAGGGACTGGTCTGCTCTAGTCGATTGTCGGTTGTTGTGCTTGTGATAGATTTATTGGTTACCTATATAGTTTAGTTTTTCTACTTTGACTGGTTGCCTTCCTCTAATTGTATATTTCGTTTGCACTCTTTTTTAGGAGTTTCTTCCGGCGAGTTCTTCTCCACAGAAGACAGCCAAATTGTGAACTCGCCTCGTCGTCGAAAAGTGATTTGTAAAATCTTACTTCGAATAAAAACTTTTTGACTTTGATATAGCCACTAATACAGCCTATTGAAATATGCTACTGCTCATCAGGTTTACGGTATCAACCGTGGACGGAGAATCAAAGAAGAATGGCATCCACATGGGAGCATCGATCATCTCGAGGCCGCTCCGCACGTCAGGAGAGCTGGGCGAGCGAAGAGTCTCCGTGGTGGAGCCGACCAAGGAGCGAAAGAACTCGGAAGACGCCGGCTGGAGGAGGAAGTGCTCCCTGGCCCAGCTGACCAGAGAAGCCCTGCCGAGGATGGAGAACTACAGGATTTCGATAAAGAGAGCCCTCACTAGGCCAAGCCTCGGAGAGTTGCATGGAGACCATGTAATCACTGAGGAGACTCCTGTAAGTAAAATATTCGCTTTGAAGATGTAGGTAGTTAGTAAGTAGGTAAGCAATGTAACATGATTATTATTGTTTCAGAAGGAAAAGGATCAAAGAGATTCAAAGTCGCCGACGACGCCGGCAATCGGCATCAAACTAGGATGGATTCAGGTAAAGAAGTATAAATGTATAATATTAGACAAATTAAAAACAATAAATTACTTAAAAACTGAAACATAGCTATAAAATAGTAATAACGACAGAACTGAAAAAAATCTTCGAATATGCTTTTGTCCAGCAGTGAATAACTAACTACCGCCCAACACGATGATAAAAGTAATAATGGAGACTGAACTACCCACCCAGCCTACCCTATACACCGTCATGAAAAATTGAGCAGCTGATCCAGATTCTAATACCCAGCCAGCGTCATTAGAATCTTGGCATTTGGCATATTTCCCACAATCTCTACTTCCGCCTTGCCGGACGTTCCTAGTAGTTTTTGCGTGATAGAGTTACAAAAATACATCCATCAATACTTACAAACTTTTGCGTTTATAATATTAGTAGGATTTGGTGTGCATGTTACTCACAGGCAAATTGCACCTAGGTGACGTCAAACACCTTGTTTCAGTATTACCTCAGAGTATTCCTATTCAGTCAGTCATAGTCATGGTGTGGTAGTTAGGATAGGAAGTTCCTATGACCACACCATGACTATGACTGACTGAATAGGAATACTCTGAGGTAATACTGAAACAAGGTGTTTGACGTCACCTAGGTGCAATTTGCCTGTGAGTAACATGCACACCAAATCCTACTAATATTATAAACGCAAAAGTTTGTAAGTATTGATGGATGTATTTTTGTAACTCTATCACGTAAAAACTACTGAATGGATTTAAATGAAACTTTACAATAAAAAAAACCGAACGGGACGTCCTATATTTAAAACAATTGTATTTCCTTTAGGGCGTGTTAATACCATGCCTGCTCAACATCTACGGGGTGATGCTGTTTCTGCGCATCTCGTGGGTGGTGGCCCAATCGGGCATCGGGCTGTCGCTGGTCATCATCGCCATCTCCGCCTTCGTGTGCGTCATCACCACCCTGTCAATGAGCGCCATCTGCACCAACGGGGAGGTCAAAGGAGGTAACTATTTGATTGTGATCTTCTGGAGCGTTACGATGGCCAGTATTTTTTGGCTACAACGTCATAGAAAAATATTCACCACTTTTAGTGTAAGTTGCTATTCATCTCTATATAATAAAAAAAGTGGGGCAATTGCCAATATTTTCAAATTCCAAGCGAAAACATTTTTCACAGGAGGTATCTACTACATAATATCTCGATCGCTGGGCCCCGAGTTCGGTGCTTCTGTCGGTATAATATTCGCGTTCGCCAACGCCGTGGCCGCGAGCATGAACACGATCGGTTTCTGCGACTCGCTGAACGACCTGCTGAAGAGCCAGGGCGTGCAGATCGTGGACGGAGGCCAGAACGACACCAGGATCGTGGGCACCGTGGCGCTGCTCCTCATGTGCGTCATCTGCGCCGTGGGCATGGACTGGGCAAGCAAATCACAGGTCCGATTCTTTATCTTATTCTCAAACGCAATGATTCGAAACACAGCCATCCAACAACGTTTTTGATGAATTTCAAATACTCTCCTGGGATGAATGGATGTATGTATGGATGTTTGTTACTCTTTCAGGCAAAAACTACTAAATAGATAGACTTTAATTACTTTACAATAATATAGCTTATACATCAGAATAACATATAGGCTACCGTTTAACGCAGGAAAATACCGCACGGGGAAAACTGTAAACGCGGGCGGGGCCGCGGGGCGGAAAACTGTAACAGCTATTTTATTAATTATAATATTATATAATAATATTTACAGTGCCTTCATGGATGGGTACATGCGATCGTCACATGTTGCTACTGCGGGTTAAAATTACTGTGATTATATAAACCGCAACCAATTAACTCTATGGCCATGTGTCCACCGCACGCCCGTTACTCGAGCGCCGCCGCCATCCCGGCCGCCGATGACGGTCAAAAGTAGCCTATGTGTTATTCTGATGTATAAGCTATTAATTATAAAGTTTCATTAAAATCCATTCAGTAGTTTTTGCGTGAAAGAGTAACAAAAGAGTAACCAACGTAAATCCATACTCACAAACTTTTGCATTTATTAGAAGGATTAACTATTGGTAGAGCCACGTCTATAGCCACGTAGAGCTTTTGCATATTTCATTTTGCCTGCAGCGGTTACGATCGAACTTTTACTGACTGTTACTTTGAACGAATGTTGTAGTAAATATAATATACAAAAAAACAAAGGGGTTTAAAGTACATTTAACTCTCTGGAATGAACTCATTGAAATCTGCAAGTCGAATGAATGAAAATTCTTTATTGCACAAAAAAATACACAAAAGAAAAAATGCTATTTATAAGAGAAAAGTTGAAACTCTCATAAAAACTTACGTGACAAATTAGTTTTATATTTAAATCGACGCAATAACACAGAGTTACCAGTTACTGAGGCAATGATAAATATAAAATTAGAGCATTGACCTAGGGCAGGGATTCGAACCCGCATCTCTCGCACGTAGTGAAATATGTTGAAAGAGTAATAAAATAAAGCATGGGACCCCATCTTCCTCAAGCAAGACAAGTTGTTAGAATCACACTCAGTCAATGAAGCAGGTATTTTAAATCTAGATCATTATTATTAAATGTGTCCCCAGAACTTCCTGATAGCCATCATCGTGGGTGCTCTAGTGGACTTCTGCGTTGGGACCTTCATGGGACCCAAGGATAACTCGGAGATAGCAAAAGGATTCGTCGGTTTGAGTGGTACGTATAACTAATATTATATTAATAACTAGCTGTCCGCCCGCGTTTACGCCCGCGTTGTTTTTCGACTTTTCCGTGCAGTTTCCCGTAGGAATGAGATATTTTCCCGCGATGTAAAAACTATCTAAGATGTTGACTATAAGATACTACCATACAAAATTTCATTCAAATCGGTCCAACAGTCCCGGAGATTAGCCCGTACAAACAGACAAACAGATAAACAGAGAAACAAAAACTTTGTAAAAAATCTGTATAATATGTTCTTTATCACTTCTTACATCCCCCTGACTCGATTTTTAGCAATTTTGTTTAATGTTCAGATTTTCGACCTCTACAATGGGTGTCATGCTATGAATATATCTCATGCAAAAGTATAGTTATGTTTCTTAGTTTAACTGTGTGTTTTCGCTTTCGCGCTGCAACGGTTTGGATGAAATTTTATTACAAAGTAAATTAAGATCATTATTAGTTTACTAGCTTCCCGCCGCGGCTCCGCACGCGTTAATAGTTTTTCCCGTAGGAATGAGGAATTTTTCCGCGGTAAAAGTTAGCCTATGTTCTTCCGCAAGGTCTATTCTATCTTTATGCCAACTCCGCCCGCTTTAGCAATTGTTCCCGTGGGGATGAGAAAATTTCCCGCGGTAAATTGTAGCCTATGTTCTTTCCTAAGGTCTATTCTAACTTTGTGCCAAGTTTCACTAAAATCGGTTCAGTACTTTCGGAGCATTTTCAATTATTAGGAATATTTTACGTATTTTTTTCACACCTTGGGTTACATTATCTAAATTTTAGCAAGGATCCCTAATTTTTTTGAAAATAAAATATAGCCTATGTTACTCAGGGTGAATGTAGCTTCCCAACAGTGAAAGAATTTTTGAAATCGGTTCAGTAGTTTCGGAGCCTATTCGATGCAAACAAAAAAACAATCAAACCTTTCCTCTTTATAATATTAGTATAGAGTATAGATATTAGTATAGACAATACGTAGAAAATCTTTATACTTATAATAAGAAGCCATTGTGATCACGTTGGCATGTGCATGTGCCATACTGGTCATACATGCTGTGATTTACAAATGAACATTTTAATGAATGATTTATGAGTGTGTTTCGTAGCGTCGACATTTGCGAGCAACTTCGGTCCGGACTACCGGTTCAGCGAGGGTCAGAGCCAGGACTTCTTCAGCGTGTTCGCCATATTCTTCCCCTCCGTCACCGGCATACAAGCTGGCGCCAACATCTCTGGGGATCTCAAGGTCAATATTTCTGTCAATTTTTTATAGACGAGCGTCGGTGGCCAAGTGGTTAGGCCCGTTGACTTCCATTCCAAGTTCGCGGGTTCAAACCTCAGCACGTACCAATGTGTTTTTGAGTTCGAATCCATATATGTACGTTTATTCGACGCTCTTACGGTGAAGGAAAACATCGTGAGGAAACCTGCACACACCTGCGAAGTAATTCAAAGGTTTTGTGTGAAGTTGACCAACCCGCACTGGGCCAGCGTGATCAACTATAAGACCTATTCACCCTGATATCAGGGTAGGCTCGAGCCCCTCGGTGGGGACATATATGAGCTGTTAACGACGAACATCCATACGTAGTTATTTGCGCATAGAGTTTATTTTATTGTGCGAGTTAAAAGGATCTCATCAGTTAAACCTGCACCCCACAGATGGATAGATACCTTACCGAGAGTGAGAACCACATAGAGAGTACATTCGCATATCTACGAGAACACGGAATAGAAAACATATTATTTAAAAAAACAATATACTCGTAGCTGTGGGGTCAAAAGCTATTTATTAAGTAAATACACCTATCTATACTAATATTGTAAAGAGGAAAGGTTTGATTGTTTGTTTGTTTGTTTGCATCGAATAGGCTCCGAAACTACTGATCCGATTACAAAAATTCTTTCACTACTGTTGAGAAGCTATTAGCCCCATTATTGAAGTTTTAGTAAGGACGCCTAATTTTTTTGAAAATAAAACTTAGGTGTAAAAAAATGTCTAAAATATTTTTTATTTTATTTTATTTTTATTTCAAGGGAGAGAGAACCAACAGTTAACAAAATTGGATAGATTTAAACATAGATACTTAACAACCAATTAGAGGTTCTCACAGATAGAAACTTAATATACTTAAAAAATCAAGACTTATAAAGCTAACCAGCACCAAAGAGATACAAGAAACGTTACATTACTTATTCAAAATAAAACACAAGCAAAACAGAAGTAGAAATAAATTTAAACAATTGGTCTAGCCTTCTAGGAAGAGGGAAGAAAGAACCGCTCCACAAGCCAATGCAACGCCTTGCAACTTCGATTGTAATATTGAACAAATCAACATCAAGCTCGGCAGATAATGAGTTAAAAATCTTACTTGCACGCAACATGAAGGTATTAGATCTATAATTGGTACTACAAGGTGGAATGAACAATAAGTTGAAGTTACGGAGTGATCTAGCAGGGACACTGAAATTAACTAAAGAAAGAAGTTCGGGGCAGTCAATGAGACTTAGGACTATTTTCATTAAAAAGATAATGTCAGCCACAGAGCGCCTATCCTGCAGCGGCAAAATATGATGCTTCTTACAGAAATCAACGTAATCCACAGAATCAAATGGGGTCTTTGTACGATAACTTAAATAACGCATAAATTTTTTCTGTACATTTTCAATCCTATTGATATATGTAACATATCTTGGATTCCATATTTGTGACGCATATTCGAGATTACTGCGAACAAGCGAACAGTATAAGATCTTTATGGTTTTAGCATCTGAGAAGTCCTTTGAATTGCGAATTAGAAAACCTAACATTTTAGTTGCTTTTGAAATAATAGCTTTTATATGGTCATCAAACAATAGCCGGGAATCATGCAAGACACCAAGATCACGCACGCTATTTACTCGTTGAAGAGTTTGAGCCTTAAGAACATAATCAAAAGTTAATGTACTACGTTTTCGCGTGAATGTCATGACCGAACATTTAGTTGGATTAAGATCTAGACAGTTCAGATGGCAGTACTGTTCTAATCTGACCAAATCATCTTGTAGTAACAGGGAATCACTGTATGATGAAATTTTGGCAAAAATTTTCATGTCATCGGCAAAACTTAATAGTTCAGCTGAATGAAAACAGTCGGCTATGTCATTTACAAAGATGATAAATAGCAACGGACCGAGTAGGGATCCTTGCGGAACACCGCTAGGGATAGAAACCCAGCTGGATATGTAATTATTAACAACAACAGCTTGGGTACGATTATCCACATAAGAAGCAAACCATCTTAGCAGGTCCCCACGAATCCCAATCAAAGCAAGTTTTTCAAGCAGAATATCATGCCGAATACGGTCAAAAGCTTTGCTATAGTCAGTGTAAATGACATCAACCTGCTGACCACCATCCATTGCTTCAGATACAAAATTATTTAATAGGACTAAATTTGATACGGTCGATCTACCCTTCAAAAAGCCGTGTTGAGATGGGTGCAAAGAAGAGGAAATTGCTGGATAGACTTGCTTGTAAATGATATCCTCAAATGCCTTGGCAAGTAGACAAAGTTTGGAGATAGGTCTATAGTCAGAAATTATAGAACGGGAACCCTTTTTAAAAACTGGGGTAATATATGCACATTTCCAAATAATCGGTACATAACACTCACGTAGTGACCTTTTGAATATCTAATAGTAATAGTTGAACAGGCTCCGAAAATAATGAACCGAAGTTGGACCACTAGTTTTGTTGTACGTATGTGTTTTTATTACAAACATACACACACACACACAAATACAAATCTTTCCTCTTTATAATATTAGTATAGATAAATTAAAACCTGTCAAAAACGTAACAAAGGGTACGAAGGATACTTTACAATGACTAGCTTGCTGTAGGTTCGTTAGATTTAAATGAAAAGAGGTCTAAATACTAGCCTAGCCATCAAAGATAATAATCCCTAAACAGATAACAAGATATTAATTAAGTATGCTTTCTTTCCTAGGACCCCGCTACAGCGATCCCTAAGGGTACGCTATTGTCCCTGCTCATCTCGATGGTGACCTACGCTTTCGTGGTGCTGCTTTCCGGGGGCGGAGCCCTACGGGATGCGTCCGGGAACCTCACCGACCTGATCATCACTGACGGCTCCGCAGTGAACACCAGTCTTCTCAACAGCCGCTGTTTTATCGCCAACACTACGGGCGATTGTCACTACGGCCTTCAAAACAGTTACTCCGTGAGTTAATTCCCACTTATGTTATGAGCATAGATCGGATTTTTGGGTGCTGTCGGGACGAAATCGCTAATATGGATATGACTGATATTTCCGGGATTCCGGTATGATACGAAAAACATATAATATGATTTAAAATAATTATAATCGTGTTTGTTTGCTAATTAGTTGTATTTAGGAATGTTAAAAATTTAACTACAAACACTTCAAAGAAAGATAGAGTGAAATAAAAAGTACAACCAAACACGTCATTCATTTGTCCTTTAACAACCGAGCTGAAACATTCGATCGATCAGCTTTAAAAGTCACTGTGACGTCGATCGCCCAAAATGCAGCATAGTTTATCTTTTACTATTAATTCATTTGTCTGCTAGTTAGACTATAAACCGTTATTTACGAGATACAAAATATGACTGTTCTCTATTTTTTCGGATATAGGTAGCGTCAACAAGGCCAATTATTCATCAGAAGTTTTCCGTCCTTTATGTATTTATTATGTTAATTTGGCGGAGGCATTTGTCCACCAGTGGACGTCTTTCGGCTAAAATGATGGTGATGTTAATTTACAACTTTGTCAAAGTCAAAGCCAATTTCATACCAAGCGAATTTGTTCTAGTTCAAATCAAGTCATCCTGCACAATTTCGGTAATTTAGTGAAGAAATTGTAACACAAAACTGGTGTAGATTCATTTGGCCTAAGATTGGATTTAGATTTGGCCCATAAGGCTCGTAATATTAAATTATTTTATGTATAGATGTCACCCTTTTTTAATTTTAATTGTTTAGGTACATTTGTTTGTTGATGCCAATATATGTAAGCTACCTATCTCTCTCCCGAGCTTATTTACACACAATAATAAATAGTTAATATTCCTTTAAAAATTTACATATTTTTCTACATCATTCATTTAAAAAATATAAGAAGTGCGAGTGAGATTGTTAATCTGGATAGAAGCCTCAAGTCACACCGATTGTTTTTGTTAATACTTTATTTATAAAAAATATTGTATTATGCAATAAAAATCTTCTTTCATTTGAATTTAAATAAGTTATTAAATTTTAGACATTATATTTACCATGATTGTTTAATTTACTTACATTTTGAAAGACTATTCCCCCATTTTTTCACTAAGATTTTTTCATAAATATTAATTGTATAGAGAAAAACGTTGTTTACAAGCTGAAGAATTATCATCATTCAAAACCATGGTAAGGTTTTTACATCCGTAACTAAGGTTCCGATTCCCGGAAATTCCCGAAATTTTGGTCATATCCATACTTTTGATAGCGGCAGCACCCAAAAATCCGTTCTATGGTTATGAGTCAAACTTAAATAAATGCGTGTCTCGTAATATGTCAATTAGTTTAAAAACAAGCCCAATGGAGATTAGCGGAGTTCCCAACGAATCCTATTACATTTTCTATACGTAAATTGTAATTCGTTTGTAGTAGTTTAAATACTTAAAGACACGCACGGACCGCCAGGGGTCCGCGAGTATGTGTATGGGGGTCCGCCATCTTTAAAGAGATATCAGAAGAAGCACTGAAACATTTACTGCTTTTCACATCCACCTTTCTCTGTGAAATAATTGGAATCCGATTTAAGATAATAACTAAACAAAACATCAACTCGGAAGATTGAGCGTCGGTGGCCAAATAATGAAAGGGCAGTTGACTTTCATTCGGAAGTTCGCGGGTTAAAGCCTCGGCACGTACCAATGTGTTCTCGATTTTCGAATTCATATGTAAGTTTATTCGACGCTCTTACGGTGAAGGAAAACATCGTGAGGAAACCTGCACACATCTGCGAAGTAATGCAAAGGTTGTGTGTAAAGTTGACCAACACGCATTGGGCCAGCGTGGTCGACTAAGGCCTGTTTACTCTGATTTCAGGGTAGGCTCGTGCCCCTCGGTGGCGACGTATATGCAGGGTTGGCATGTTTAAAACAAGTTGTTTAAACATGTGTTTTAAACAGTTTAAAATAAAACATTGTTTTTTATTAGGTGTTTGAATTCGATTTTATACATAGCACTGCATTACATTTTCTGCAACGCACCCTAAAGGTCTTCATTGTAGTATTTTCTTGAGGGATCGCCCTGAACTTGACATTTTTACGCCCTGAACTTGACATTTTTATTATTTTGAATGAGGTAGAGGTGTTATCTTTATATCTATCACACAATCACACAACCGTTGATAACAACTGACGAAAGTGAATTGAAAAATGAGAAAGAAAGTCCGCTCTATTTATACACTCCAGTCTCCATCGGTAAAAGTCCCCCGGCGAATTCCCAGATCATTTAATATATGTTTTGGGTAGGTATTCCCCTTACTAAAGAGAAGTTTAGGTGATTTCCCTACTAAAAATGAACGTCAGATCAGAACATACAGGATGTATTGAATTAATATATTTGTGTCATGCAGTTTTTAAAATACTTAGTATAAAAGGGAATTATATCAGGCTTAATCAATTAAAAATGGATGATAACTAACTTAGGAAAAAAAAACAAAAAAACACCTGTTTAAAACGGTAACATTTCGTACTTCCGAATTTTTTTTAACCGAAACTTAATTGACCAAAAACGGTTCATAGAATATTTAGTTCCAATATGTTTCTTTTGACATAACTTCATTTAACCATAAATATATTAAACAAGAGTATCATTTTCCAGAAAAACTACAACCATATTATCGAATGGTTATTTTTGGTTTTACCAACTGTTTCACTTCATATATTTTAATTATCCTGGAGGTTTATTAAACAGAATTTACTTTTCCCATAATTTATTTTGGATCTAGTTTTGTAAATCAAACATGACAGGGCGGGTGTAAGCCAAGTGGGCATGGGAGTTCAGGGCACCCCGACTACTGTTGGTTATAGGTTCGAAGGGTATGGCGGAAGCAAGATGGGCGAGCAAAGCGAGCCCATCTCGCTTCCGACATACCCTTCGGGTTAGGTTGACATGTATGCATGCCTGCTTGTGCTTGCTTGCATGCTTGCTTGCTTGCTTGCACGCTTGCTTGTTGCATGCTTGCTTGCATGATTGCTTGCATGTTTACTTGTCGAATTGCATGATTCTGTGGTATGCTGATTATTCAGGATAACATTTATATGGAATTCAACTTATCTGGTTTTAAACTCTGTGGTTTTTCGTTGTTGTGTTCTATCAATACTAAGGTAAACAAAGTAAAAAGAGAAACGAATCTCTGGGAAATGAATATCAGTTAAAAATCATTTCGGTAAAATGATAATATGGAAAGTAAAAAAAATGCGAACCGTTTTCGGTAAAAACATATTCGGTATTAAAATTTTCGGATTTAAGATAGGTAACCGTTTAAAACATTTAGAACTGTGTTTTATAAAATGTAAAAAAAACTGTTTTTTTTTCCAACCCTGCGTAGGTATATGAGCTGTTAATGATGAAAAACATCAACCCAATATTACTAGTTTAGTTGTTAAAAGTACTCATTTAAATTAGACGTCGAGAAGTGATTTGTGAAATCTTATTTCGAATCTAAATCCTTTTGAACCTTTTGATCTGAATCTTTTTGAATTTTTTGAACTGTTTTGTTATTGAGTGGGTTCTTGGAATCGTGCTTGATTTTTGGGGGTCCGCAGACTCAAAAAGGTTAAGAAACACTGATTTAAACGTATCCTCTTCTGCATGCATTGACTCCTGTACACCGGAGTAGCTCATGGAAAGCTCGGTTAGAGCAATGATGGTGGCAGCGTATTAGCCCTCCCTTATATAAAATTACCATCGACATGACAGAAAAAGAGTAAACAAAGACTGGTTTTATCGTGCAGGTGATGCAGCTGATGTCAGCTTGGGGTCCATTAATCTACGGCGGGTGCTGGGCGGCCACTCTGTCCAGCGCGCTGACTAATCTGCTGTCGGTCCCGCGGCTGATCCAAGCCCTGGGAGACGACCGCATCTACCCTGGACTCATCTTCTTCTCCAAACCCTACGGCCGCCACGGGGAGCCGTACAGAGGCTACGTACTGACATTCTTCGTATCTCTCATTTTCTTGCTCATCGGTAAGTTTATTTAGTCGAAATGTAAAATGATTTGCAGTTTGATTTATTTGTCTTCGCCACAAAGAGCATACTGCAGTTATTTTAAGACGCGCTACAAACAGATTAATTGATTACTACAAAACCCAAATATTTAAAGCCAAGAATCTGCTAGGTGTTGCTTTTGAGATACAGTGTAAACTCCATGTAACGTCACTCGATTTAACGACAAACTCTCTAAAGCGTCGAAATCAATTGACTTTGGTTGGTTTAGCTTGTCTACCATACAATGATACACTCTACATAGCATCACACCCACTCTCAATAACAACAATTGAGTAATAAAAAGTACCTTTTAAATAGCTATTTAGTAAAAAACTGTGCAGCTGTGTAGGTTCTTTTGTTGCTTTGTTATCCTAGCCCACAATAAACTCGACTGTCGGCATCATGCATACCGAACTTTCTAAGAAATTCTTCTTTTGTCTACAAATTGGGATTGCTTGCACGTGTAGACTGTTTTTGACCATGCTAATACTCAGGAGTCATTGATTATCTATACCTTAACATTATTCTCAATATCGCAAGATATGAAAAAAATAACTTTAACTTTTTCTAATTCTGATTTTTCTTCTCTCCATTTAACAACAACTCTCGTTCGTTAACAGCTCATATATGTCCCCACCGAGGGGCTCGAGCCTACCCTGATACCAGGGTGAATAGGCCTTAGTCGACCACGCTGGCCCAGTGCGGATTGGTCAACTTCACACACAACCTTTGAATTTCTTCGCAGGTGTGTGCAGGTTTCCTCACGATGTTTTCCTTCACCGTAAGAGCGTCGAATAAACGTACATATGAATTCGAAAATCGAAAACACATTGGTACGTGCCGAGGTTTGAACCATCGAACTTCGGAACGGAAGTCAACGGGCCTAGCCACTTGGCCACCGACGCTCTTCAACAACTCTCTATAACGCCATAAAATGCACAGTCCCTTCAGTGTCGTTATATAGAGTTTACACTGTATTACTAATGGACCAATTTCCGGTTACAGCGGATCTGAACAAAATCGCGCCGTTGATCTCCAACTTCTATCTGGCTTCTTACGCGCTCATCAACTTCTGTACATTCCATGCTGCCATTGTGCGACCGCTGGGATGGCGGCCTACATTCCGGGTAATAATAAACCACTACTTTACCTTTAATATCGATTATAATACTGCCTTTTTGTGGCAAACCACAAATATTGTTGATGTTGCAGTATTACAACGGGTGGCTGTCACTGTTCGGGTTCCTCATCTGTGTGGGCATCATGTTCCTCATCAGTTGGATAATGTCGCTCGTCACATTCGCCATATTCCTAACGCTGTATCTCATCGTGCACTATAGAAAACCTGGTAAGATGTATTTTCATATCTGTAGAGTTTCGAGATCAAAAAGAGTAGATAGTGGTTGGGCTAATCTGGAAGGCGCCGCCGCCGCCCGGTGCGATCATAATCGTATACCATTTGAATCACCCCAAAATATTCTACTAACTAGGTATGTTTATTTGGTGCTCGTATTGTTGTAAGAAAACATTTTAGGTACACAAGCGAAAAAAATGGGCCAGCGTTTCTTTGTTTTAACAAATGCACACAGCCCCAGCCTCAAGCTACGAGTAGGATCCGCAAAACCGGATAATTTCGTCGACATCTTTTTTTATCAGTATAGTTTGAAGCCAATAATAATAATAATAATAATAAAACCCGCAGGGCAGCTTTGTGGCGAAGTTGTTGGTGATTGGCGTCACCACGGACCCGAGTTCAGAGGGCACTTTACCATCTTTAGCCCTCGCCTCTTGGCTTGCCTTAACTGGCCGGCCTCGAGTGAACAGCGCAAGAGCGGAACCTATGCTCCAGGGTGGAAGTGTAAAATGTCATAAATGTCGTTCTACTAGGTGTTCCACCGACGTCTAACGCCCCGCAGTCTCATTCTCCACACCCTGAGCCACTTACGACAATGTTGCTCCCTTGTCGCACCATGCGTGCGGCCGTTTAGGGTAGCCCATTTATTAAGTGGCATAAGTCACCGTCTGCTAGATTTAATGTTGTGAGATCTTTAACAAGCAGATGTCCGCTATCTCACCTCAATAGCCCAGTTATCCAGTCCACTAACTCCCACCCCCATAGCCCAGATCAACGTTTGTCCCTCCCTGGCAATAGTTCTGCAGCTAGCGGGGACTGTCCCCCAGCACATTTCTGTAGTGTGTTGGAGGATAGGCCCCGGTAGGTGCGTGCCATCTCACATTTTAGAATAAATGGTACTAAACGGGCCTCTACATGTTGGCTTCGGCCCCATGCACGCCTTCCAAAGGACCGGGTCTCTATAGACCCGTGATCTTAAAGTGTACCAACATAATAATAATAATAATTTATTGACATCATAAAGTAGGTACCTACTCTATCTACTTATGAATTTGAAACATTTCGTTTGTTTGCTGTAGGATTCAGAGTTATCAACATTTCCAAGTTTCCGCGTCAAGGGAAGTAGCCGAGAATATTTCTGTTGACTCAAACCGTTCCGTTGGACTTATGGCTATTACATCACATGCTCACGTTTTCCACAGAACGATTTCATAAGTTTGTAGGTACTTTGTTCATGCCCGAGTTTCCCAAAATTATTATTATAGTTATTCCCTAAAATAAAACTGTGATTCATTTCATTCCCGTCGAATAAAACGATGATTTTTATTGTAAACAAATACTTTCAAGGAGAAACTTTTAAAATGTTCCACGAATTCCTTGTAAGTACATCTTTATTTACATCGCTAAAAATTTTGAATTTTATTAACCGCTTTTAGAATTTAGCTAACAGGCCTAGTAGAGTAGAGCTTAAATGAAGTATCATTTAGTTAGATCGAATAAAAGTAGTAGGTAAATATTATGCTGGTTGAGTAAATTGCATCAGACGATTCTGGTGAGGGTCCTCCAAATTCGTTGTGGAGTAGAGGTCCAACAGCGGGCGCCTTTCTAAAGAAATTAGGATGATAATACATTTAACGTTATTTGTACATATACGCCTTAAATCGACGCCGCGTCGTCGCAAGAGCAACACAATTTGTCGCCTGACTCACAAATTAAGTGGTTGTGTAGACGTGAACTGGGGCAGCAGCACGCAGGCGCAGATGTACAAGACGGCGCTGTCGAGCGCGCACAGCCTGGCCCGCACCGGCGAGCACGTGAAGAACTACTGGCCGCAGCTGCTGGTGCTGACGGGCCGGCCGCAGACCAGGCCCGCGCTCGTCGACCTGGGCCACCTCATCACCAAGGCCGGCTCGCTCATGATCCTCGGAGACATCTCCGCTGTACGTTGTAATCATATATTTCCTAGTACCCTTGTCTTCTTGCTGGCCAAATGCATCCTTTCTGATACACTATGCCCTGGGAAACCATTTATCTTTTCTGCACACGTTCTGTTTACTCCAGACTACCATCCAAGTCCAACTGTCAAAGTCTACGAGACGATATTTTTTATGTGAGGCGCCCTCAAAAATCTGCTTCAATTTTCAATGTGCTATTTTTCATTGATTTCATAGTCTTATAATTAATTCGTTCTTTCAGACCAAGCTCTCATACAAAGAGCGCGAGGCTCGCGCTGGATCGAGTGACGAATTTCTTTGCGGGCGAAAAGTGAGGGCGTTTTACTCGAACGTGTCCGGGTTCACGTTCGAGGCGGGTGCGCGTGCGCTGGTGCAGGCCACCGGCGTGGGCCGCCTCGCGCCTAACGTGCTGCTCATGGGGTACAAGGCCGACTGGGCCTCCGCCCCGCCCCACGAGCTGGTGTCCTATTTCAACGTCTTGCAGTGAGTATCACCCACTGTCATCTAATGAACCTTTTTTTTTCGAGTGGACAGAAAGTCAGATAATTTGGACTCGAAATCTGACTGCATTTAATGTTAATTTTTTATTTGTCCCGAATGGATAAGTCATCATAGATGTGGCTTAAATACCTATCGAACACTATTGGCGATAGAAAAAGTACTCAATTCAAAATCAAATAGTTTAAGTCTACTTCATTGTGGAGATCTTTGGAGGAGGTCTTTGTCAGGCAGTGGATGTCTTTCGGCTGAAAATCGTTTCATCATCATGATGTTGACTTCAAAAGAGAATATCAACTGTGTCATTTCAGCACTGCGTTCGAGAACCGGCTGGCCGTGGCCATAGTGCGCGTGCAAGGCGGGCTGGACTACAGTCTGGCGGTGGCCGAGGAGCCCCCGGCGTCCGGGCTCACGGCCACCTCCAGCAGCAGCGCCGACCTGCACATGATGCACGCTGACTCCGATCTGGAAATGTGCTCCGAAGACTCACTAGCTGCCAGCAATCATAACCTCACCGGTAAGCAACAATCAGCTCCTTAGCTTCTGCAAACGTAGTGTATGCAGATAGGTACTTACTAGCTGGCAAGGGCACGGCTCTTTGTTTTTTAACTTTTCTCCGAAATATGTATGTTCTTTTGAGTTAAAAAGTAATCTTTTTACTATTCTGATATGTATGATTTGAATCATAATCCAAAGTAATCCTGGTTTAGGTAGGTACTATTAATTGTCTGCAGAAATCAGAGATGAGTATTTATTAATTTATATGCTGCTGCTTTTTTTTTGCTATGCTATGCTTTTTATGCTTTTTTTATTTATATGCAGAATTGTGATTGTCAGAGGCAAATCTTGTAACAAGTTGCTCATAGTGCTTTTCGGGGGTTTTGGACATCGCCGAATCCGAAAATCGCTATTATCGGTGCGAATAATCACTCCTTGTATGTACTTGAAATCCAAAATGGCGGATAGGATAATAAACTAATTCCTTGCTTATTTCCTATAGATCCTCTTCAATTGACGACGTCGAGTTCGTTTACGATATCAGAGACGAATGGCAAAGAAAAGAAGAAAGACAAGAAGCCGATGGACATTCACCGACAGATCGTCTACAAAACATCCTCCGGCATCGAGCTTTCCAAAGACCAGCTCAACCAGATGACCTTATTTAAGAAGAAACAGGTAAACAAGCGTACACCTAAACTTCACCTCTGAAATAAACAACTGAAAAAAATTTAAATGAAAGCCATAAACATTATATATAACTATGATGACTATTTTTTTTAAGTCTTGTACGAGTATACTGTTTTCGTAACACAAAAAAAAACACAATGGAATATTACTATTTTAGTTCAATCAAATACACCGTACACGAAATGCATTTGAAAATAGTATTTTTTTTTATATTTAAACATTATGCGCGAACGTTATAAAGTATATTATTATGTGCAGTGTGCACGCACGTGATTTATTTTTGTGTTAGGTAATAAAAATACTATTGTGTTAGGTAATAAAAATAAAAATAAATGTCTTTTTCTGTTTACTTAGGTTTCGATTAAGATAACCCTAGCAGCTGCTAGCTAAAGCATTCCATTGTTTGCCGTTTGCTTATTATATGTATTGTATGTTAACTGATTAGTAATACCACGTAATACTTATTAGTGTAACATTATTACACAGTATTAATAAACCTTTCCTAAACCGCAATCCAAAACCCCGTGTACTAAAATTTAATTTCACTTTGTTTATATGAAAAGAGACGTTCTATATTTGACGGCTTCGTAGCCTAGTACGTCTGCCTTCAAAGCACAGGGTCGCGGGTTCGAATCCCGCCCAGGGCAAACATTTAACATTCGTGTGATGAGCACTTGTATTTGCCTTGTGTCACAGAATATATAACTTGTGTCTGGATGTTGTATACTTATTTGTATATGTATGTATGTATGTATACACCCATCCATAGTACAACAGGCTCTGCCTAGTTTGGGGTCAGTAGTCGTGTGTGAGATGTCCCCACATATTATTTAATCTAGTGGGTCTTTGGAGGGTGTGATGTGATTTTTTTGGTATAATTTGAGCATAATTTTGTTTTAAGGTTCAATAAATTTCAATAGAGTACCTATCCAATCGAGTAAACTATACTGCCGGCATCAAGTGGATGTGGAGTTTTTATGGGTCCTTGGTTAGAATTAACGTCAAAATCTTACTTCGAATAAACATCTTTTGACATTTGAGTAATTTTAGGTCAATGGATGCATGCTGTCAATTTAGCGGGGTGGTTAATTTAGGTAAACACGTGTTTGTTGCAGGAGGCGGGCACCATAGACGTGTGGTGGCTGTACGACGACGGCGGGCTGACGATCCTGCTGCCGTACATCATCTCGCAGCGCTCCTCCTGGGAGAAGTGCCAGCTCAGGGTGTTCGCGCTCGCTAACAGGAAGCACGAGCTGGAGCTCGAGGAGAGGAAGTCAGTACCTAACTACCTACCTTCCTACACACACTCACTCACATACATCACGCCATTACCACAATCAATATTTCATTTAAATTGCGTCAAAATAGCCGGTAAAGTTAACAGTCATGCATGCAATAAATATTATTAATGAGATCGCAACAAAAACAATGCAAGGTAAATCATGCAATTAATAAATAATTCTCAGACGACTCAATAGTGTTTGTATTTAAATTATGAGGTTACATTGATTGAAACCAGAAATAAAATTCATCTGGAATATGACCATAGACTTCAATTTCGTTGTATCATTAATGTGGCATTGAAAATCTATTTTTTCACAGCATGGCTACACTCATGGCAAAATTCCGGATAGATTATTCTTCCTTGAAGATGGTTCAAGATATCACGGAAGCCCCAAAAGATGAGACCAAAGCACTATTTGACGACGTCATCAAGAAATTTACAGATGAATCCGCCAGTGAAGGTATGTATCTATTTCTAAAAAGTCTCTATCTATTGTAATTCTAAAACGTAGGCCAAGTAGAAAAGTTTGGGTCTTGGTTTGAGTTTATCCAGGGTTATGAGGTGTTATGTTGGTTGTTTCAGAAAGCCGCATCAGCGAGTTGGAGCTGCAGATGCTGTCCGCCAAGAGCAACCGGCAGCTGCGGCTGAGGGAGCTGCTGCTGGCCAACTCCAGCGAGGCGAGGCTCGTCGTCATGTCCTTGCCTATGCCCCGGAAGGTAACCACTTACTGTCTGTTAGAACTGCCCCTATACAAGAGCAGCAGGCAGCTGCGGCTGAGGGAGCTGCTGCTGGCCAACTCCAGCGAGGCGAGGCTCGTCGTCATGTCCTTGCCTATGCCCCGGAAGGTAACCACTTACTGTCTGTTAGAACTGCCCCTATACAAGAGCAGCAGGCAGCTGCGGCTGAGGGAGCTGCTGCTGGCCAACTCCAGCGAGGCGAGGCTCGTCGTCATGTCCTTGCCTATGCCCCGGAAGGTAACCACTTACTGTCTGTTAGAACTGCCCCTATACAAGAGCAGCAGGCAGCTGCGGCTGAGGGAGCTGCTGCTGGCCAACTCCAGCGAGGCGAGGCTCGTCGTCATGTCCTTGCCTATGCCCCGGAAGGTAACCACTTACTGTCTGTTAGAACTGCCCCTATACAAGAGCAGCAGGCAGCTGCGGCTGAGGGAGCTGCTGCTGGCCAACTCCAGCGAGGCGAGGCTCGTCGTCATGTCCTTGCCTATGCCCCGGAAGGTAACCACTTACTGTCTGTTAGAACTGCCCCTATACAAGAGCAGCTATACAATTATTTATTTGAAAAGTTAAGATGAAGAATCTTTGTCTTTTTAGATTCCTTCATGTGGTAAGCGGAAATTATAAGAAAGTGCCCAAGTCAAGTATCGTCTTTTAGCAACACATATCCCGTAATTCCTTCCTGCTAGAGTAATGGTGGTTGTTGTATAGGGCTCGGTGTCTGCGCCGCTGTACATGGCGTGGCTGGAGATGCTGAGTCGCGACCTGCCGCCGGTGCTCTTTGTCAGAGGGAACCACACCTCTGTGCTCTCCTTCTACGCATAGAAAAACCAGGCCTGATACAACACTCCTCCCTCAGAAACGATCGACTCTGATATTACCTTAGTACATTTTGTTGATTAGTTTATAAAAACTTTAACATGTGTTTGAGAATGTGGTCTTTCGGGTGATATGTTAATGACGATGACGAGACGAGATGAGTCTGACGTCTGTTATGTTACTTAAATATTGTTTTGATGTTAAGTAAGCCTAGTACTAAGTAAAGCATTCATGCATTTCAATTTTAAAGCATAAAATAGTTGTTACTGTATTTAGAAGAATTTTAGAACAAAATATTTGACTACTACAAATAGTTTTTAATATTTATACTTATCCAAAGAACCAAAGCATAGGATTATAGAGGAACAAATGGGTAACCAAACTACTTATATTTAGTATAAGGTTTAAGTTTAACTGTTATTACTTTAATAAAAGATAAGTATTGAAAAGCTCTCATGTTATGATTAAGATAAGTATTCGTAGGAGGCCGCGAAACATTGACCAAAAATATTGCATAATTGTTAAAAATATCACAAAAAACGATGATGAGTGTTAAGTAAATTAATAATAATGCAATGATTTGTGATAGTAACACAAAAGTACAAAAATAGGTACAGCAGCGTAGTTCAGTTCAGTGATATTATTGTGAGAACTTTGTCATCATTATCATCTGGTATTATTAATTAATTACATAAGAATATACATATTTAGTTGAAGTGCAATATTTTTTATGGACTCGTTTATATTTATTATTATTTTTAAATTTTTGTAACTTGCCGAAAGACGAATAATAAATGAAATAAATTGTTTATATTCAATGAATTTTCGTTTTATTGTCAGTTTAATAATTATTTTAATAATTTTCAAGGAATTTCTTCATAACGTAGGTAGGGTAAGGTGGTGTATCACTTGTGTATGATCTTCATTTTCTATCCTTAAATATTGATTCTTTCCTATTTTTTATTTTGTTATCCTCAACTTTAATAACTTCTATAAAAAGTAATAAAAGCCTGACCAAAGAAATAAGAAACCTGCTCTGGGGGCGCCACGTAGGTATATATTTTTACGACTATGGCAACAATTTCTCTTATAAAACTAGTTTCATTGAAATTCCGCAATATGGCGAGGTTTCATATTTCTCTGGTCGGGCTGTCGACAGTCGACCCTCTTAGAGCTTGACCAGAGAAAAAAGCCTGCACTGAAAGCGTTTTTTTTTTAATACACGTGACGCTTTTATCGACACCGCTTTATACCTATTTATTAGTGATAATAATATAATTGATTTTAAAATATGCCAAGCCTTTTAAAGTGTCACGCCTTTAAAAACATCCCTCGTGGCAATATTGCGGTGTGGTGATGTAAGTATTAGGATGTTTTGAAACCGGTAACAAGCGCAGCGCAACCGCCTGAACGACGTGTTCCGGCCGACGCGACGGATGATGAGTGCCACAGAATACCAAATAGTAGTAGTCCCTATTATGTTGATTGTAATGTCGCGCTCATACTCATAGTTCAATTTTGAGTTTAGGGGAAGTTTGGCCATTACAATTTGTCTCGGAGTTGTAAAGCTTTAAAGTGTCTGACAAAGGTTTTGGCCCATGTGAACCGTCTGACACTTTTGGTATTACCTGTGGTATTAAGAATAATATTCTACAAAATATAAAATCAGTCATATAGATGTAAGTTAAGTTGTCCTAATTTTTAGTCGCCTTTCTGACCTGGTAGCTGCCCAGGTGTCACCAAGCCAACTCAGGTATAAAAAGTATACGAAATACTACTTAGAAGCGATAGTTTTATGCTTTAGAAAATAAGTTGTATTACGGCTCTGGGATCTAGGACTAAGGTACGGGCGCCAAAGAAGGCCCACTTAAATTTTTAGATATTTTGTTTCCCAAATAAATATATTATAATTTCCATTATGTTTTTTCTTTACTTTACTTAACTGCAAGATTTTACAAGGATTTGTCCTTGTATATTTATTTGGGAAACAAAATATCTAAAAATTTAAGTGGGCCTTCTTTGGCGCCCGTACCTTATTATAAGAAACGTCAATCGCTCGAGGTATTTATACAATCGTAAGGCTGGTTTCAGAGCGGCGCGTCTCAGCAGCGCTGCCCAGGCGCGCGCGGCTCGGGCGCGCCTAAACATAAGCGGCCGAGACGCGGCCCAAGACGCGTCACTATGAAACGCTACATACAATCTAGTGTAATGCGAGGCGCGCGCGGCTGGGCAGCGCTGCCGAGACGCGTCGCTCTGAAACCAGCCTAATGAAACAATCAAAGTTAATATATTACAAGTTTCTTTTTATTTCACACATATTTCACAAGGGTTTTAATTGAGTTTAAAAACAGAAAATAATTAAAATATTTACAGATATAAGAATCAACAGCTTCCTTACTAATAAAGTGCATTTAAAATGTTAAGCTGCTCTCTGTTTTCCAGTCCTATGAGTATGCGACTCAAGGTCACAAAGCATAACCACTTGTTTGAACAGGTGAGGAGTGGCATGTTTTATATGATGATGACAGCAGCCCCACGAGTTCAATCCATAAATATAATATCTGGTATACACTTTCAATGATACATTAGGGGTACATCAGCATGGCCACATACATTAAACTCTTCTGTTGAAGGAAACTAAGCACATAAATAATCCATTTTATCAGCGATATGTAAGTTTCGTTCTTGATAGGACGGCGCTCTTAAACAATGTATCTCATTAAAATAATCTGTAATTTTATTAAATTTGAATGTATAGACAAATTAGTGCTTCTTATAATTGATGAATTTTTTACATTATAAAAATTAGTTTAAACATGTATTTTGCGTTCAAAATCTTTCGCCCTATTTGCAACGAGGAGTTTTGTGATGGCGTCCTCACAGCTCTCCTTGCAGCGTCACCAACCGGCCAACTGGCGGCATCACCCACTACATGTACCAATCCGCCATGAATATAGATGTAAAAATTCCGTAGACACCGGTAGTTAACCAAATTTTTGGTCAGTGTTGCCACCTTCCAAATAAATAAATCACTAAGCTTGTTTACCTAACCTTCTTTTTTTCATCTAGACTTATTTACCGATTTCTAGGGCAAAAGTAATAGCAAAAATTCGATTATCTAGTGACTTTATAAAGCAAACTTAGTGATTTAATTATTTGGCAGGCAACAATGACCAAAAATTTTGATAACTACCGGTAGTCCACGGAATTTTTACATCTATAGCCAGGACATACAAGAAACTCCAAATTGAAGTATAATTTAACATTATTCAGTCTATCTATGTAATAATATCCTAATTGTATAATTCGTAGCAATATCTGGAAGTTGATGCATATACCAGATGTCTTTTATGCATTGTATGAAAAGAAAACCAAACAGAACTTTGTACCGAATGTACTAAATTATGTTTTAAGACTCGTCAAGATAGTGTGACACGACTTATGGTGTCTTCTCTTTCATACAACACATAGCACGGCGGTCGAGATGAGCGAGATGAGAGATGACTCATGAAGATATCCTACCAGCACCAGCACCTCAGTATAAAACTCCTATCAAACCTTCACTTGTATACAATTTCATTTTTTCATTCCATAGCAAAACGGCGTACAATTTACTTGAATACAATAATAAACATAACTACATAAATTACAGACAAAATCATCACACAGCCATACTTCTTACATAAATAAATAATAAAAATCTAAATTTATGGAAATATTTTTGGTTACAAAAGATTTGTTATAACAAATTGCAAAATAAATACTCGAATCAGGTTTCCTTCCGAGGATTGATTTGTAAAGTTCACTTCTTATTCATGCTACAGGAACGATTTCAATTTCGTAACATTTTGTTTTAACATTCACTAGGACTTATTCTACGGATTTCATGTATGTTCTGCTGTTACCTTAGAATTTGGTTACATATCTAATCATTTCAAGTTGATTCGATTCCTCAAGTATCAGTGTTATCAATGCATCAAAAAGCCTAATATTTTACTACAAACTGCAATTGTACAAGACTTTTACAAACATTTTACATGTATTGTTGATAGATGAGGTCAAATCAACTCTATATGCTACTTGAAAGTACTTTAAAATAATATATTTTGGAAGAATACCTTTCTATAATAAGATTTTTAGTTAGTAGTTAAAATAACATTAAAATAATAAAATCGTTAATATCTGTAAATTATATTAGAAAAGATTTTCTACAAAAAATGCATTCACTTTTCTAAAGTACAAACTAAGTATTTAGATAGTGATCAAATTCTAAAGGGAGCACATTGCATAATTGTATTATTTCGTCTAATTTGGCGGAAAATAACTGGCAGTAACGTGCAGCAGTTACCACCGGCCGGCGCGCCAGCCAGCGCCACGCTCCGCGCCGCACTATACAATAATGAACACTCTCAGTCCGTCACTGCACTATAGTTCCGCAGCCACTGCCACGGCCAGCTGGCTCACTACGTAACGCGCGAGAAGCCCGGGACACAGCGATATAGTGTCATATTTAGCCACCTTCGCTCGCACCGTGTAGTGTAGTGTAGTGTAGCGTGTGGGGCGTGTAGTGACGTCACGCGCCTACAGCAGCGGGCAGTTGGGGCGCGCCGCGCTTCATTCGCTCTCGGTGTCGTTGTCGGCGTCGAAGCCGGACAGGTCCGCTGACTCTAGGTATCCGTTCATCACCTGCAAGTACAAATATAATGCTGGATAAATTCATTTGTAAAAGTTTCCTGCAATAGGGACGTTCTTCGGATCAAACTGAAGATGAATTGTTTACTTTAGTGAGATGGAGTACCATTACTAGTCATTATTAATTAACAGAGCTCATATATGTCCTCGAGGGGCTCGAGCCTACAATGAAATCAGAGTGAATAGGCCTTAATCGACCACACTGGCCTAGCGCGGGTTGGTTAACAAATACAAATACAAAATACAAATATTCTTCATGAAAATACGAATATTCACACTTGAATTACTTCGCAAGTGTGTGCAGGTTTCCTCACGATGTTTTTCTTCAGCGTCGAATAAACGTAATATGAATTCGAAAATCGAAAACACATAGGTACGTGCCGAGGCTTCAACCCGCGATCTTCCAGATGGAAGTCAACGACCCTCGCCACTTGGCCACTGACCACTGACGACCATTACTAGGGCATTTTATTAATTCCATACAGCATTTGTTGATATGTATGTGGTTTGAAAGTACGGTTGTATGTGTAACAGCATGGACCAATATGTATACTCGAGAGCACTGTCAATTCTTCTACTACAATGTGTGTTGACGAACGGGGAAATGGACGAAGGGTGCCGAAACGCAATGTGTGTTCCTGTAATTAGTACTTGATAGATGTCACTACCATTCACAAATTAACTATTATTGTGAAATCATGTGAAATTAATCATGTGTTATTTTTGTTTTTTAGAAATATACAATTATTGTTTAAATATAGAGGACTATAGGCCTTCATATTAGATGTATTTTAAGTCTGTTATGTTATGTATGTGGCTGTTTGTCTTTATGAAATAAATAAAATAAAATAAAATAAATTAAAAATACTATGGTGTCTCTCGACTTAATAAAAAATAAATAAATTACTTTTAGTTCCTATTTATGTAAAAAAAACAAAGCCATTTACTAATGTTTAATTAATATAATCACGGGCGAGGCGCCATCTAGTTTTAATACGGGATTTGAGCTTTTTCCGAAGCACGTTTTTTTCTAGGGTATTGACAGTCCTCTCGAGTATATTGGTCCATGGTAACAGTATGGTATGGTGTGGTATGGTATGTTATGGTGTGGTACGGTATGGTATGGTGTGGTATGGTATGGTGTGGTACGGTATGGTATGGTACGGTGTGGTATGGTGTGGTAGGGCGTGGTACTGACCGCGTACTCGAGCAGCGCGAGGTGCGTGAACACGTACTGGTCGGGCATCTGTATGGAGTGTGCCCGCTGCGCCCGCACGCGCTATGTGGTATGGTATGGTGTGGTACGGTGTGGTATGGTGTGGTAGGGCGTGGTACTGACCGCGTACTCGAGCAGCGCGAGGTGCGTGAACACGTACTGGTCGGGCATCTGTATGGAGTGTGCCCGCTGCGCCCGCACGCGCTATGTGGTATGGTATGGTGTGGTACGGTGTGGTATGGTGTGGTAGGGCGTGGTACTGACCGCGTACTCGAGCAGCGCGAGGTGCGTGAACACGTACTGGTCGGGCATCTGTATGGAGTGTGCCCGCTGCGCCCGCACGCGCTCCACCGCGCCGCGCACGTCCGCCACGCCCTCCGCCGCCAGCCGCTGCGCGCACGTGTCCAGCGTCAGGAACGTGCCTGCCACACGCACATTCATTCATTTAAAATTAAATTAAAGCGCAGCTGTCAAATTCACCTTAATTTAGTCGGGCGTAAAATCGATGTTTGACGTGTCTAAATGTAGTTTGGCAATCCCTGTCCCTTTTCGTTCTTATGAACGTGATAGAGATATAACAACTTAAACTTAAATAATTTAGCGGCCACGCCGACTTGAGCCCAATGCATGTAAATAGTTAACGTTTGAGTGGAGTCCGAACAATTCTATTAAAAATTGACTTCTATATCTATGACACGACGACCAAGACCTAAGACACTTCCCTGGGGAACACCAGATCTAGGATTCAGATTTACCAACGAAAATCTCACTAAGTTTGACTCTGTGGACACTGTCATTAAGCAAGTTCACTTCGCCTATATTTCCAACATTCTTGTTGTTGTAAGAGAGTGAAGAAGAAAATGGTGACAAATACTTATTTAAGTTCAGAAAAAAATTTAATAGGTCCCAGCTAAATGTTATGATAATAAGAATGTATGAAAAAAAGTAAGACAAACATCTTTTACTGAAATTTACTGCCGAAAAAATTTGTAGCTCAAAGTTCTTCACAGCTGGTAATATAACTAAAACAAATGCAAGATTAGAGTGAATGGTTTTACCTGTCCGGCCAATGCCCGCCGAGCAATGAACTACGATCGGGGGCCCTTTACTGTGCCCCGCCCACGCGTCACCCAAACTGCAAACAAAATACACTAATATTAACACGCTTCAATATTATAACAGACTACTTTTAATGCACGTATTTAAATTCTAACAAAAACCATTGTTATTACTGTAAGGCTGCTTTTCCACCAGAGCTGTGCGAGGTAGCTAAGCGGTGTGCGAGGAAAAAATCCACCAATAGAATCACTTTATTTTCCTAGCCTAGTGATTCTATTCGTGGATTTTTTCCTCGCACACCGCTTAGCTACCTCGCACAGCTCTGGTGGAAAAGCAGCCTAATAACAGTAGCTCTTCACATAAGCTTTAAACGAGAGCATTCATTTAATGGATTTATTGTCCTTTAAGTGATGATATCCTTCCACACTGCAATTTTTTATTCTACGCAATTTTATCATTCTTTAGGCAAGTATAAAATGTTAAGTTTTCGGGAAATTATGCCGTGTGTCATTATTACGTCTTTAATGAAGTTTTACTAAAAATCCTTTCCCGTTGTGTGTGCGTGTGGTTTAGTGGTGTGTCTATGTGTGTATATTATGTGTGTGTGTGGGCCCCCGCCGGGCACGCCGTAGTCGGGCCAGCGCGTGTACTGCCCGTGTGTGTGTGTGTGTGTGTGTGTGTGTGTACTGACTCTTGTAGCGCCTGTTGCTGCGCGCGGCGCACGAGTTGCCTGAAGCGCAGCACGGGCGCGGCGCGGCCCCCGCCGGGCACGCCGTAGTCGGGCCAGCGCGTGTACTGCCCGTGTGTGTGTGTGTGTGTGTGTGTGTGTGTACTGACTCTTGTAGCGCCTGTTGCTGCGCGCGGCGCACGAGTTGCCTGAAGCGCAGCACGGGCGCGGCGCGGCCCCCGCCGGGCACGCCGTAGTCGGGCCAGCGCGTGTACTGCCCGTGCCAGATCGGCCGCGACTGATCCGTCTGCAACACACAACGTTACCATTCACATTCCTAATTTAAAACTTTCATATTTCTTTTTTAAACACATCTTTAATCGCGGCAAATATGAGGCTCGGTAAATAGATATATGTGTATAGTCCATCTAATGAAAGTTGCTACTAGTAACTTAAAGGTGCTTTTTCACCAGAGTTGCGCTATTCTACGTTGCCATGGATGCGTTTGATATCCTTTCGTAGGGGTATCGATACATCGCATAGCTTGAGCTGCGCATCTCACTCGCACAGCTAAATAGCATACCATTAATGGAGACATTCACGTAGTGTCATAGCTTAGCCACTGGGCGGTCACACCATACAGAAAACAAACAGCAAAGCAGAAAGCATTTTAACAAACTATGTACTTCTTTTTGAATAACAACTGAATATCAACTACAAGTTTGGCGCTAGGCGCTATGTAAAACACCCCCGAACACCACCGGCGGAGTCCCGCGGTGATTGCGGGGTGCGGGGCCCGGGGGGGCTATATCGGGCGGGGAACTCATTTTGGCGTGGGGGGTTTGAGAGTGTCCTTTCTGTACGGGTAAGTACTTACTATTATTTTCTTCTGTGGCTTAGCTATGACATTCTCTTGCATAGGTCCAACCCACCTCCACCCATGGCTCTACCTGCCGTTAGGCATACGAGCCGAAAACGTTGGGGGCGCAGGGGAGAAACCTCCTAACGCATACGCCCCCGACAAATTATTTATGTCCCATCCCTCTCTTCTCCCCCTTTGGGCAGGAGAGGGGTTGCAGCTACACCCTTATGGGTCTGACGACACAGGAATACAGTACTGTGCGTCCTGCTGCCCTACTCATACTCAGCCCTAATTGCGTGCCACCGGTATGCGAACGCCTTAAATGCCCGGAAACACTGCACTGGACAACAAGTGGGAAAAATATATATTATGGGACCATGCTCTCGGGGCGCCGACGAGGTAAAAATGGCATCTAAGAGTTCGCGGCGCGGTCATGCATAGGTCCGTAACAAAGCCCCCTTACCCTGGTGTCTGTGAGCAGCAGGTGTGTGACGGTGTAGTCGTCGGTGGTATCCACAGCTTGCGTGGTGACCGCGAACCCGCCATGCACGGCGCGCTGTCCGGCGCCGGGCGGCCAGTACTGCCCGCACTTGACCCGGCCCCGCTCCACGGTCCGCGTCGTCATCACCACCACCAGCGTGCCCTGCTCCCACACCATGCGCCAGAAGTCGCCGAACGTCTTCGGTAGGGGACCTGAAAAACAATGCATGTGTGATTACATATATTGTCACTTATATCGTGTTTACATTTCTCTCTAATATCTCTCATATCAAAACTTACAACTCTGTATTTTTTTCGTGATAATTCGATGGAACCGGCTGCACGAAAAAACATGACGCAATGCGGCGTTACCGCGCGGCTGAGGCGTTCAATGTAAGGCTTGAATTGCAAGCGAGAGCGCGGAACGAGCGACAAAGAGGCACAATCGTTGTCACGTTCAAGTATCGTCAATAAACCGACTTTACAGACAACCGCTTTTTTTGTTGAACCAAGCCACGTCGGTAAATGGACCATATCTTTTGGACGTAATCTCTTTTTGTACAAAAATTAGGTACAAGTTCTTAAAATAAAAATAAAAAACATTATCTTAAATAGAAAATATCGACAGGAATGTGTTTGTGTTTGAAAATTAATTAATTTGTTTGTCCATAGAGTACATTATAGATTGTCAAAATATTTATCTTTGATTTTCTATAAAAATAAAATTCATAAGACAAAATACTGCAATTTCCAAAGATTGAAAACATTTTATAATTTCTTCATATCACGTTTTTCAGTCACATTTTTCTTTTTGTGCAAGCAAATATATTTTTATTTTTGCGTGTAATTATTACCAATCACGTAACACACATAAAACAAACAAATAAAATCCAAAATAGAAGAAAATTTAAAATGTCGAATGGTTTTGTCATTCAAAAATATATATTATGGAAACCTCAACATATAATTGTAATACATAATTACACCCGTGCATTATATTTTATGAGTATGAAAATGAAAATAACATGAACTTTATGGTGTTGTTCTAAATAAAACTTTCGCAGAACCACTATAGCAGTAGTATTTTAAGGTTATACATAATTATATTTTCCGAATAACTTTCTAGGAATCGCTCCACAAAGCGAGTTCCACGAGTTGTTTACAATGCAAGGCCCTACGTCACATCACGCACGAGAGACCTAAATCATTTCCAATAATTAATTCTCAGAAGTCTATATTGTACCGTCTATACGAGACTTTGTGAATAGGAAAGGTTAACATAATATTATAAGGTGTATGTATAAATAGAAATAGGTGTAGAAGGTAAGTATATGTTTTTTAGACTGAGCTTATTAACTAGCAGAATATAATTTAATGTTTTGTGTTGATGACTTCAACGTCGACGCACTAAATAGTTTTGGAGGAAATTGGCTCTGACACGAACGGACACACGAGTGATCCTATAAAAAATCCGTTTTTACTTTTTGAGGTAAGGAACCTTAAAAGCATCTAATTAGAAGCCGGACGCCTGAAATACGGTACTATGATATCGCAAAACATTAAATAAAAAACAAAGTTCAAGCGACTGATGTATAGTATTGTAGAGTAGAACCGCAATCCCATCCGCTACAGTTCTTCTATCTTTCTCCACACTAATATTTAGTTTACTTTGTATGGCGTTGCTATAACAAAGCAATTATTACACGACGCGACGGCCCGGATTGCGAATGTGTGTGTATGTGTGTGTGTTACCTTGCGTGGAGATGAATGCGTTCTTCTGCTTGTACCCGTCGACGTAGTTGGCGTTGATGTAGTCGGAGGCGGGGTCGTCGGGGTCGGCCTGCGACAGGATCACGCGCGAGTGGTCGTAGCACAGCACGTCCGTGTATCTGTTCTTGTGTGTGTGTGTGTGTGTGTGTGTGTGTGTTACCTTGCGTGGAGATGAATGCGTTCTTCTGCTTGTACCCGTCGACGTAGTTGGCGTTGATGTAGTCGGAGGCGGGGTCGTCGGGGTCGGCCTGCGACAGGATCACGCGCGAGTGGTCGTAGCACAGCACGTCCGTGTATCTGTTCTTCGCCAGGTTGCTCGGTAGCCTTTAATCAGACCAAACACCAAGTTACATTTAGGCACCAAGCTTATGACAAGCAATCCACATGCGGCTCGCTCATCTGTACATCCCTGGCTCTGCGCCCGTGTGAAGTTTAAAAGCGGGTTGCGAGACACATTCTTGAATGCGACGGGCGTAGGTAGGAGGGGAAACTTACTACATACATACGGGCGAGTGGCATCATCGGGCTGGGATTAGGGGTGAAATAGTTTTATACTTAAGAGTAGATAGAGTGTGTATTTCTTTAGTTTGTCGGCCTGACTGCAAATTCTCTAAATTTAAATCTATTTCAAGATATAATATTTGTTTTAGTGGATTTTGACAGTTGGTTTTTGACATCTTCCTGTTCCAACTCTCGTCTGGACAGGATAGTTTATAGTGAGAAACTGAGGGGAAGTTACCTTTCCCCTTATTAGATTGTGGTATGTTTCTTTGATGTAATAATATGTTAGTGTTCTGTGGTAATGAAGGTGTGTTTAAAAAGTGACGAGAGTATTGAATACTAGAGGCACAAATTACGTATGGCGGCGGCGCGCCTAGACAGATGGCCCACTCGGAATTAAGCGCCATATTTTTACGCACACATTGATCATTGCGTTTACAGGCCGCTCGGACCATGCTCTATACAAGCTCGGACCACGCGCAGTCGTCGCTCTCGCGATTATTAACAAAGTATTGATGTTTGATGTGCTAAAAAAATGGACAAGTGTTCTTATTACTGTTGTAGTGTATTTGGCTGTTTAAACACCACACAAAAATGACGATTCACGTTGTTCAGTAATCAACCATGGTCTAAGTAAGAAAACAAGGTCTATCCATTAGACCACGTGACTGACACGAGCCTACGTCATTTCTACGTCATTTTGCCTATTCATCCTTGTCGAATGCGTGTAATAGACAAGGATTAACAGCGCAAAATGACGTAGGGTTGTGTCAGTCACGTGGTCTAACGGTTAGACCTTGTTTTCTTGGACCATGGAGTCAACCAAGTTTAGGTAGTTAATTTCAAGGACGGCGGGAGTGGACTTTCTGGAAACTTTTGGTTGTCACATGCACTCACTTGGCGTGGTGGAAGGTGCCCTGCGGCGGGCGCGCGCGGATCTCCTCGTACTCGGCCACGAGCCCGCGGCGGCCCAGCTGCTGCACGCGCGCCAGCAGCGCCCCCGCGCTCAGCCCCGCGCCGCCCCCCCCGCACTCCTCGTCCGACTGCCCGGGGGACGCCTCGCCCGACGACCACGTGCCGCGCGCTACGCACGGGGACACACACACACACACACGCTATTAGACTAGGGTTACACGCTCAGTTCAGTCTGGACAGAATGACGAGATGCTTATATAAGTTTTTTTTTTTACTGACCTATGCTTGTAAAAGGTACGACCAATCAAGCTTCACCGGACTTGGGTTATATTAGTACCGTGTTTTTCATCCATCATTCTGGCATCAATCCAGACTGATGGACTGAACTGACGCCAGACTGAGCGTGTAACCCTTGTCTTAAAGCCTGACCAAAGAAATAAAAAACCTAGCCAGATTGCAGAATTTCAATGGAACTAATTTTATAATGGAAATTGTCCTTCGCCATAAGCATAAAAATATACACGTGGCGCCCCCAGAGCAGGTTTTTTATTTCATTGGTCAGGCTTTACTTGACTGACACCGCTTCGAAGCGGCTTCCCAACTCTCTGCTAGTGCCATAAATTAAAAAATAAAACATACGTAATAAACACAAAAGGACACGTTTTTGTTAACGTGTCGCACAGGGCTTTAATTGGCTCTCATCACACGGGGAGAAACTAAAACCATGTTTGGCAAAGTATTTGTGTTAAAATACAGAACGAACCCAAAAAATTGTCATATACTTGAAATTGTCTGTGCCTCTTTAAAACTCCATTAAAAAAAGATAAAATTTAAAATGGATTGAACACGGTGTACGATGAAATGTACTGACAGCCCAGAGTGTTTACAAATAAAAAAGTCGACCAAATTGGATTGGATAATGGTTTGGAATGTTGATTTTTATTTCTTTTTTAGGCCACAACATTACACTTTTGTGTAAAAATATGTATCATACAATTCTAAAAGCCAATATTTGAATAAATTATAATTTAATTGTAGAATTACTGCTTATTTAAACGATAAAGGCAGATGATTTCAAACGTTAAAAAAGCAATATTACTTAATTTCACGCCTATTCTCTTTTGAATAAAACATGAAGATTAAGCTTGTTAAGGTAAACCGTCACAACTAACTAATTTATAATAATAAAAAAAAAATATAAGTGTATTACTTTTTAAAACGAATACCGTAAGCAGATTTTTCTATTATTTATATCATTTCTTATTTAAAAATAACAATTTAAAATGTCTATAAACTGCCACATTCAATTGAACACTAACCATACAACACCATCGCTATAACTGCACACTGTACCGACAAGCAAACCATAATCAACCTATACAGCTTATAGTAAACTACTGTCATAGCCATTATATAAATAACTACTATATAAATGCAATCGTAAAATATAACCTCCGCGCGCGGCAATAATAGTTATTTAGGTTTTATTGCTTTGTTTGTAGGCAGCCAAGAGACGCGGGCCCGAGGCGAGCGGCCGAGGAAATCGCAACAGCTGAATCAAAAGTTTGTAAACAAATAGCGCGGCGGCGGATGTGTTCCGAGTTTTCCGTGAAATTGACTGAATTACGCAAATGCTTGTTCAGAAGTCGCTCAGATGAAAACATTCAGCTGGTTTCGGATAAACCGATAACACACGATTTCACTCGCACGTTCACAGTCGACTAAAGCGGCCAGCGGCTACCACGGCAGGCGCTGATAAGCGACAGCTATCAATGATTTAATATTCATTGAATTTAACAGTTTTGCTACGAAAGAACGATATTTCCATTAAAATCGGTTCAGTAGTTTCGGAGCCTACCCAAGAAAACAATCAAATCTTTCCTCATAATATTACTCGTAGTAGATATACACCGACTAGGGGTTGAGTTACCCTGACTAGGACTGTTTATATATACAGTCAAAACCTATTCCACATTTAAGATATACATGAAAACAGTAGTAGAGTCACCTCTGCGCCAACATTGACCCATTTACATACTCGCTTACATTTAAACAGAAAAATGTGTAATAATTCAATCCGTACACATACCAGTGCTTTTTTTATTGCAAATGTTTTCACGATTCATTAATATTTTTCTACTTTTATTTCAATAATAATAATAAATAAAAATAAACGTCAAAAATGATAAGACAGTGTTATTTTTCTTTACTTGTCATTTAATTTAAAATACATGTGAACTTTTTCGCTAAAGAAAAAAGGTCACCCTTGTTATTTGGGATATTTTAAACGACTTCTTTATCGTGTGAATAAGTGTATATGAGTTTGAAGTAAAATCTGTGTGTTACAGAGCTATCTAAAATGTCCGTAGATAATGCAGACTCAATGTCCTGGTCGGGAGTCTAGCGTTTCATGGGCACTGTACCAACTGTACTAGGACGTATTTTTTGCAACATGAAACTAACGATTCTTAGCCCCGAGTTCACCAACAAACATAACGGTTGGTTATTGTTTAAACGGCCTTTTGGCATTCATTTTGTATGAAAATCAAATGTCAAGGGCCCGTTTAAAAATCATGTCTTAGTTATGTTTGTTGGTGAATTCAGCACATTCGTTCTACCAAAGTACTCTCCTAGAGTTTCTATTTTACCCATATAACATTGTTGGCCCGCAATCTGCCTGCATCCAGAGACTTTGCACCACATCTTAGATCGTCGGCCTATCTATTTCTTAACGCTAAATACCTACGCTACGTTTTTTTGGCTATTTATTTCCTTTGATGTACTTTTTGACAGAAGTCACGCAAATAATCTTCTTCCCATACTGCTAATCGCGCTTCGCTCTTGACTTCTACCATAATATGAGTACTAAAAATGAACCGCTGAAATTTATTACAGTTTTTTTTTTATTGTGTTCGTTATTGTCAGGGCAATGTCGACGTTGAAAAGTGATTGTAAAATCTTACTTCGAATAAAACATATTTCATTTTCATTTTTCATTTTCATGTTTTAATAAACTTTTTGCAGAGGAAAAACACCTCATTTCCACAGGAAAAATTATAATGCGAGCATAGTCGTATGGCGGAAAAACAAATGATAAATAACATAAGACGTTTAAAAATCGATATTCCTAATTCAATCTACAGTAATAATAATGCAGAGAAATATAACAATAAGCGTTGATCGATATGTCAAGTGTAAATAGAAGAGCGATACAATAGGACTCACTGCTTATATCTAGGTCATCCTCGTCCCCCGAGTTCACGTGCCTGCCTTTCATGTCGCCATTGTACCCGTGTGTGTGCCTGCAACAATTAAAAATACTTCAGCAAAGAAATTTCACTAACTTTTGTTAGTAGATTTTTATCTGGCAAAATATATCATCATCATTATTCATTGACAGCTCATATATGTCCCCACCGAGGGGCTCGAGCCTACCCTGAAATCAGTGTGAAAAGGCCTTAGTCGACCACGCTGGCCCAGTGCGGGTTGGTCAACTTCACACACAACCTTTGAATTACTTCGCAGGTTTCCTCACGATGTTTTCCTTCACCGTAAGAGTCGAATAAACGTACATATGAATTCGAAAATAGAAAACACCCTGATAGGTGCCGAGGCTCGAACCCGCGAACTTCTAAATGGAATTCAACGGCCCTAGCCACTTGGCCACCGACGCTCTCCAAATATATAAGGGGTGTAAATAACGGCTTAGCAGTACTGACAGTGCATAATGGATGTGAATAACTTTTCCAAATAAACTTTAAGGAAAAAGTTATTTGACTTCTCGCATAAACTGTCCAATTAAAATATCAATTTATGTGTCCAAATATTTGTTTGGAAGCTTGCTCAAAAGTCGTGAGTGAATCTGAGTCCTTTCAGAATTTGCTCAGCCAGTCCTGTTTAACTTTTGAAGTGTAAACAAGTGAAGTATTTGCTTTCAGAATGATTCCCTTTTAAATAATGAGCAGTCTTTTTCTATTTTTATTACTTTCCGACTGGAAGCTTTTTTCCAATTAAGGTAGAAAACAGATATATAAAGGAATAAAATCGCAGTTTCAAAAAGTTCCATCTCCAATAGTCCGTTGAACTGATTCAATCAAATTGAACGCGAAATTAATGTCTGTTTGAAACACTAAAAGTTATTGGCTTTGTTGTAAAATCATTTGCTTCAAATATATTTCTTTTCATTTATATTTCAGTAGGTATCAAAACCAAGTAGGTATAGGCAACAAAAAACTATTATGCTTTTTCAGAATCCTCTTTTTTCTGTCAAAGTTTAAATTCCGAAAACGTCAGAAGTAAACGGAAGAAAAAATTTCAAACATCATCCCTTGAAGAAGAAAAAAAAGCTATGCTAATTATTGATAAGCATCTTATGTGTATAGGTCTCGCTTGTATTATTATTACAATGATAACAATTGATCCCGTGGCTTCCAATAACATAAAGCAGATCACTTCACCTTGTAATTCGGGATGCGGTTGCGGTTCAGAGAGCAACGTGTAGCGTCCACTGTTATTATCATTAGCAAATTTAGTGGGTATGGCACAAAACATTATGATTACAAAACATAGAAAGGCTATGACGAGATTTTCAAACTGCATTTACTAACTGTGTGTGTGTGTGTGTGTGTGTGTGATGGGTACCTGAGCGGGCTGGGGTCGCAAGTGTAGGGCGGGTCGCCGCTGATGTGCATGTGGCTCGCGTCCGCCACTCCGCTTCGTGTGTGTGTGTGTGATGGGTACCTGAGCAGGCTGGGGTCGCAAGTGTAGGGCGGGTCGCCGCTGATGTGCATGTGGCTCGCGTCCGCCACTCCGCTGTGTGTGTGTGTGTGTGTGTGTGTGATGGGTACCTGAGCGGGCTGGGGTCGCAAGTGTAGGGCGGGTCGCCGCTGATGTGCATGTGGCTCGCGTCCGCCACTCCGCTTCGTGTGTGTGTGTGTGTGTGTGTGTGATGGGTACCTGAGCGGGCTGGGGTCGCAAGTGTAGGGCGGGTCGCCGCTGATGTGCATGTGGCTCGCGTCCGCCACTCCGCTGCTCATCTCACAACCACCCGCCCCGATTATACCTAAAACAAATACACCATAATATTATAAATGCGAAAGTGTGTTTGTTCTTCCTTCACGCCCACCCTAACTAAGCAACCAATCGACTTGATTTTCGGCATAGAGTTAGTTGAAAGGATGGAGAGTGACATAGGCTACTTTTTACCACGGGAAAATACCTCATTCCTCACCATAAGTTAAACTCTCAGGCCTTAAACAGTTCATCACTACTTTAGGACCACAGCAAAAACTATATCACCGTCAAATTTAAACATGTATCTGGTTATCCAACCCGCGTCGCGTTAAAGGTAACTAAACAATTTCTCGCCGTCACGGCACACGGCTTTATGCGACACATAACATAAAACACTTGATAGCTCAATTGTAAAAGGATACATACTGGCGGGAATTGTCTTGTTATTGTCGAGTCATAAATTTCGTTTAATGAGGGGTAGTCACGGAAGATAAGTATGAATAATTTGGGTTGAGTTGCGCAATTCGACCTTTTTGGAGGTCAACACATTTGTAAAATGGTATCTATCAGTAAAGGCAATTTAACTAGGTCACTTATAATGAACAGCTTTATCTGCTTTTCCCATTCGTGCTCGGTTCGTAATACCTTAATTAAATATACGGAAAATAAAGTTAACAATTGTAGTCCAAATTCGCATCTGAAATTGGCTTAACAATCAGCCATCAATAATTTATTTTAAACCAGATAGTAAATGAACGTGCAAAGAAAAAATCTGAAAGTCGAAAAGACTAAAAATAAAAAAAACTCTTTCGGTCTGTCTGTTTGTCACGTTTTTATCCATAAACCACTGAACTGATTTTCAAAAACATAAAAAAAAGATAAAATAGACCCTAAAGAAGGACATAGGCTACCTTTCATAGCGGGAAATTGTACATTCAGTCATCCCTGTTTTCTTACCCTTAGGGTTGGATTATTTTTTTCATTTATTCAACATTTATATTGTACCAAATTCGGATCTTTCCAATAAGAAAAGGATTATAAAAATCGGTCTATTCTGTAAAAAAGGTCGGTTAAAAAAGTCGTGGTTGTGGTAGACGTAATATACTATACAGCTAATAAATTACGTGCAGAATAATTAACATGAAACGAATTACAATTTTGTTGATGTGTATAGAAATATCTCGACAACTAAGCTTATTGCTTTTGTTGATAGCACTGCTACTGAAATTAGGGTACAGTATAACATTTAATCAATGTAAAAAGAGAAGAAAAACTAGTTTTCTCAGAAAATATAAATTATTGTTCTAAATCAAAATCGTTGGAGGATTTTTCAAGAAAAGTATTTAAATAGTAGAATAGCTCATTTAAATGAAAATATCATAATGCACGTTGAAACATAGGTAATGCCATTGATGTGTAGGACGGAATCATAAAGTAAGGAAAGACATCTTTTTTGGTAGTGTTCAATACACTTTGGTATAAATGTGGTATGAATCAATAGTTAATCAGTTTAATATTGATCTATGAGACGCACGTACCATTTTGCTTGACTGGTGGTATGTGATTGCTGATTACATATTCGTCGATGACGCCGTCCAACTTCGCGTTGTTTAGATTGTTGGTGTAGCAGTTCCGGCAATGTTCTAACCTGAAACAAAACACTACAATGACTACATTGTAACAGTATGTTCCAAATCTTTGTCTTTAGATGTTCCATACTAATGAAGTTTTTTTAGGTTCTGTACCCTTAAAAACAAAAAAAAAACGTAAGAATCACTCGTGTATCCGTCCGTGAAATTTGGTACACGTATGTAAATCTGTGACCCAAAGACGGAAATTTTGAATTTAGATTTTTTTTCTCTTTCTATTTTTTCTTTATAGTAATGCAGGCAGATGCACAACAATGATACCATCGCATCGCATGAAAAAGCATTATAGTGTGAAGGAAGCTAAAGATTTTGCACATACTGGTACTGGCATTTTTATTTATTTTTATAGAAGCATGAATCAATTGGGTTAAAGCATGAAACATAGTAAACAAAATACTTGCGTGTTTTTTGTCTCAACATGTATGTTCGGAAAACATTTTTGTAGCCAAATGCGTTAAGCAATTAGCATACAACATGTTAAACTGGCTGACGGGCCGTGGCAGGGAAAAAATTATCTAACATATCAGAGGCGTATGAACGGACACTCGTATATACCTACACTTCTTCATGTAGTTTTTGATGTTGATTCGCTAACTACGCTACGACAGTTTGCAAATTGTAAAAAAAATCTCTGTGAGAATAAGATTAAACCGCGTGATCAAATTTTATCTACACACTCTAATTCATTTAAATCAATTCAGTTGTTCCATTCAACGTAAAACCGGAATAAGCAAACATCCATTTCGAATTTATTATAGTAGTATAGTGAGCAATAGAATCCTAAACCCATGAAAGTCTGAAAAATAATGCAAGGGTAGCCGCGGTATGCAGCCAGTTTAACACAAAAAAGGATCGTGAAACAGTAAGTAAATATAGCAAAGGATTCCAACGCGAACAACTGAAAGTAATTGAACGAACGAACATCTATTAAAGTGCCTCTCAAAGGGTACGATATTAAATTACACTTCGCTCAAACGGGCTCACGCTTAATATTTGGTATTTTCTGACGCTATGAATGAAGGTCAAGCGAACTCATGGGAAATCTTAAGGATGCGATATAACCCAAAACGAATTTAATCAGACACAGGACGTGAAAATAAAGCGGCGTAGAGACGCGTTGAGACGAAATTAAACGCACATAAACAGTGAAACGACGCGAGAGGGGCCTAAGTACCAGGTGGAAGCCGTTCCGAAGCGTTTAACTTTTTGATGCCGCTCGTATGTATTCATAACGCACAGGTATGAGAGCCGTGTAGTATCTGTGAGCAGCCCGTCTGATCAGGCTTAGTACAAAAGCGGCGGGGAAAACTTTGCCCACAACAAAACAATTCCGGAAGAAGGTTTGCGCGGAACAACTTCATTCTTAATCAAATTATCTTTGTTCTGATTCTTCATGGTTCAACAATTTCATGATCTTTATGAGGTCATTGCTTGTTCTAATTACATATAACAATGCACCAATTTTATGTGTATGCATAGTTTATTAATGTTTATTTAATTTGTTGTTTATGTGAAAAAAAATCGAAGGGAAGGGTAGAGAGTGAATAAAATGAAAATTTTCAGTCTTAAAAATTCAACGACACGCAGTGGAAATTAATAATGGAAAAAAATAAATTCATTTAAAAGAATATCTTAAGACAAATGCCTTAAGCTGAGCCAATAAAACAGAGGGGATAGAAATAAAATAAACACTTTCAGCTGAAAGACTGCTGCTGCAGCAGCAATCATACTAATTTTTCAAAAAGGGAGGAAAATTCTTTCACCACTAGAAAGCTACATTCACCCTGAGTAACATAGGCTACCTTTTACCACGGGAAAATGCCTCATTTCCACGGAAAAGCGAGTACACAGTTAGGCTCCGTTTCCACGCATCTTCGCTCATCTGGTGGAAACGCAGCCTAAACATGAGTTTGTAACGAGGTGCCTTGCATGCCACCTCGTTCCTACCTCATTTCTCATCGCATTTACCATTTCTTTTTCGTCTAAATTTGAATATTCAATTTTGGAATTCATTCGTCATTCATTTGTCATTTTTCATTCATTGCCTTCACTTTTTCTTCAGGCCTCTTCCAACACGGCAATTTCGTAATGAATCTTTTATAATCTCTTAAAGCTTGTTTCAGTTTAAATCCGTAATGTGCGGAAAGTTTGAGTGTGAATAATAAAATCGTACTGTGTTATCCAGTTTTTCCTTTCATCGCTCAGTGCGTCAAGTTCTACACGTTAATTCGTCTGTACTTCATCCCTGCGTTCACGCTCGCTCGGGCTCGCCCAGGATCTAGGAGCCGCGGGCACAGGGCGGTTACTCCATACAGAAAACGCATTTTGACAACCTACTTCTTTTTCAATAACAACTAAATTATCAACTACTAGTCAATGGCGCTAGGCGCTATGTAAACACCCCCGAACACCACCGGCGGAGTCCTGTAGCGCCTGCGGGGTGCGGTGCGTGGGGGGCTATCGGGCGGGGAACTCATTTTGGTGCGGGGGGGTGAGTGTCCTTTCTGTACGGATTAGTACTATTATTTTCTTCTGTGCCGCGGGCGTGACAAGTTTAGTTACCAGGCGGCGTGGTCGGTGTCCAGTTGCCCGCCGAGCTGCCTGGGCAACGACGCGCGCGGCACGTGCACGCCCAGCTGCGGCGCGCTCACCGTGTGCACGCGCTCGCGCAGCTTCTCGCGCACGAACAGCCGCAGGATGCGGAACGGCGCCTTGAACCACAGCGGCGCGGTCACTATCAACACCTTCTTCAACTTGGCCGGGTAGCCACCCTGCAACCAAAGAAAACAGTGCTTGAAGATAAACCACACAACTGGCCGAAGATGGGTATGGGCAACGACACAAGGTGCGACGACGCGAACGCTTTTAAGCTCCCTACTTCGCGCCCTCGACTCTCAGTCCCGAAACACCTGAAAGTCCCCCGCCCCACCTACGTCTTACCGCGAGGGCGTATAGGCATATCTCCAATTCGATATTCCCCTAGCTGAGGATGAGGACGACTAACATCTAGGAATTTCAAGTCTTCTGCTCAGTCAGTTCCTGCTCGTCTTCTGCTCGTATAGGGAAGGCACTTATGAAATAAATTCTTAGTTTTACTTACAAAAGTCTACATGTCAATTTCGACGTTTTTTCGTTACTTTTGATGATTATGTGTCAGAATCTTCATTGTCTGTGCTGTGACGTCCTCAAACCAAGAGCTGGAGTAGCCAATGATCAGTCATGTAAGACCTTCATGCCTTGTCTAGCAGATTTGGTACTCATCACGTACTCATAGTTACTTTATGACGACGGTGTCATATCGTGTGACGTAAAGACCTTAGCATCTTGCGTTTACGATCGCGTATTTTATTTTATGTATTCAGGTCGAGGAAACTTACGGTTTTCCAATTGCGACAATATAAGGCTGAATAAGTAGAATAAAAAAAAAACCCGCCACAAAACCATTAGTTGACCCTTTCAATAACTAGAAATGCGCTGATAATCTTCAAATGGCTGAAGATATTTTCTTGGATCTTGGCTAACAACACTCTCGATAGTGACACGTTAAAAAAAAACCTGATCAAAATCGGCGCATCTGTTTAGGAGCTACTATGCTACAGACAGACACACACGTCAAACTTATAACACCCCTCTTTTTCGGAACTTAAAAACACGTAGTCATAATCTTGGGGAGGAAAAACATCTAACTATAAACGTACGTATGAAACAATTTAAAGTGCCTTTATGCAATGTAAGCACCACATATTCTATGCCTGTTGTGAAGACAAGACAGAGGGTAAAGCCTGGACACCTGCCCATTTTTTTTTGTTCGCCTTTGATTAAAGGCCGTATATTAAGAATTCGCGCACAACTTTCGATCACTACGTATCGTTATTTCAGACGATTATTTAGGTCCGGTATATTGCCTTGTCCTACATCGTTCGTACCTCATCCGTCAGATTACGACGTCAAGGGAGCACTGTCGGGTTGATAGCCAGACGTGACAACATTGCTAGTAGTGTTCGAGCCGGCTCTAGTAACTCCACTCAATCACCATTCCAAGTGCAAATGCTCATTGAATGTATCCAGTGCGGACCGGGAATAGGAATAAATTGGTAGTGGGACTACATGAAATCTAAATCTAGCAACGTAACGTACTCCAGCTAGATCAGATTACATTCCAAATAAAAATGCTGGGAAATGTCAAGCTTTTTATAGAAATGACGAAACAAACGCAACGTGCGTTTTGGAGTAAAGTGGGCAGCGGTCACGCACAGCAGCGGTATCAAAAGTTCCGAGTTCGTGCGTGTCGCTTTGTTTACGAGAAGAAAGAAGGCAGTCACGGCTTTTAGTCCCCCGTATCCCGCCAGCCACCACCCACCGCACCGCCACAAGCGACTTTACATAACCCGATAAATAGAAAATGTTTTTATGCTTAGTCAACCATAATTTTATACGACCAACGCGATGGGCCCACGTGATTTTTATCGCGAAAAGGCTACCCTCTACCGCACCGGTGCGCGGTGGTGGTTTAAATAAAGTTATTTGAAATTTTCCTCTGCATTATTTAAAGAAAATATGTACCTGACCATATAATGAGCAGCCAAGTCTGTCTCGTAGATAAAATTTCGTTTGCGAGGGTAATGAAATGAACCAGTTTACAAGAAAGGGAAGCTTGCGAAACCATGAGAATGCACCGCTGCTGCTTATAATAAGTTTCAAGGAAACCTGGCATAAACATAAAAACTTATTCGAACGAGCCAACGTAATACAAAGTTTATAGTCAAGAGCGCTTTGCAATGGCGGCCGTGGCGTAGGTATAGAGTTACGTTTACGTACGTTTATTTGGGACTGTTTCAGAATACAAATACTAAAACTCGCTGCCGCTTTAATTAGTTTGCTTCAGTCATCAACATTCATAATGAGATTGACATTAAACAAGATACCTATTCAAACAAGGCTGAGTGAGAGGCTATCGTAACGGCAAGTAATAAAGTTGCCAAGAAAATGGGTGTAAAAATATTGTACCTCCTCCTGGCATTTTCCTCTATAAACCGGTGAGCTATTAGGGGTCCGCTAAAATATGTAGGCATGTTTTTAGGTGATCGAATTCGCTCTTTAAGTACCTACTCCTACTCATTTTTAAATTAGTTACCGTGTAATATACCTATTCGATGATAACTGATCAGTACCGATGCTCTTTGTAAAAATGAGGGACAATCGAGTCAATGTTAAACAAATTTCTTCTGAAAAAGTTTAAGGAATGAGCGACAAACTTGATAATAAATCCGCATTACCGACCCAACTGGGAGTTAGCCTTATAAATATTCACGGTCAGAGCGCCTGCAAGCGCTCGAGTATAAAATGAGAGCTTCTTTTACGAGGGCACGACATGAAAATCTGAGATGTGGGCTGGCCTACGTCACTGTCAAGGTTGTAGACTCCACTTTATACAAAAATCACCACCATACGATCTAGAACCGTCCACTGACCTCGGAGAATATCTACAGTAGAAAACTTATCACGCATCATAGTTGGACGGCTTAATAGTTTAAGAAGTTTTAGTTAGAGAAGTATCATAGTAGTGGTATAATATCCAAACTTCATCGTAGAGGTTAAAACTTAAGCATCGGATAAGCCGTTGTTGGTCCGTTGGGAACTCGATCCCAATGGGCGGCAGCGGCGGCAATATAAATGTTTGCCAAAAAGGTTTCCAGTATTAGGGTGCCGGTGACGGCAACGCTCATTGCTTTGCAAATTAGGGCGGACGTAAGGAAATGTTTCAGGAGTCATCCGATGAATGACCCGAAAAGATTCCATTATAAGGGTAAGCTAACCCTCTCATCGGTTCCCAAATTGCGCAAGTTGCAGGGCGTAATGTTTACACAATGGCATTTACTTTCCCGGCCATTGTGAAGCCTTCATTTTCGTTTACGAACCAGATGGTAACTGAATTAGTAATGTTTTCAACAACTAGCTGTTACGCGCGGCTACGCCCGCATGGTTTTTTGACTTTTCCATACACAGTTTCCCGTAGGAATGAGAAAATTCCTGTAGTGTCTAAGATGTTCTACGGGGATATAAAGTACCACCATGCTGTTTCGACTTTGTACGGATTAAGTTTCCAAAATTAATCCGTACGACCAGACAGAGAAACAAAAAAATGGTAAAATTCTGAAAATTCTAGATTTGTTTTATTTCACTTCTTCCATCCTCCTGACTCGGCTTTTAGCATCTTTTTTCTATTACATGTGACCTCTACAGTTTTACGATTTTAATAATAATATTATAGATATGAATAATGTATGTACGTACTTGAAATAATTATAAAATTTAATAATACTGATCCCAGTCGGTTTTTACACCAAAACAAGAAAGATAACGGGAATATATGGTTTCAGGCCTACTCCTTCATCTCATCAGGGACTTACATAAAAGCAGGTAGCCCGAAACAAAACCTCTTTTCATATTTTATACGATACATTTCCGTCACGAGGGTTAATCCATGTCATAACTTACACGAGGTAGAAATCAGAAAATTCATAGTACTACCTTATAGGAAATTGCTTTTACCGTCTATTCAACATTACGTGACATTACTCTGCAAATGGAGGGGTTCATGCAATCAAATCTGTATAGACAATATTGGGTCCACGCCCAAAGATAGCAGCGGCAAAGGAAGGAAGGCCATATCTGAAAACCATAATCTAGTGTACGAAGCGTCATAAACCCATATGTGTTATTTCAAGGCACGGTGAGTCATTTAGGTCAAGCGAACTGAACTGTAACATCGAGGCTCTTGCCCTAATAAGACGATAATGACACCAACACAATGACATAACCTCTATTACATTACCACAGCTTATAAAGTACGGCGACAAACGGAATGGTGGATTTAATTTAATTACTTGACCGGGCTGGGACCGAAGTAAATTAAACATAACACAAATGTCACACAGACGAAGGTCGGTATTAATCAACTATACTGGGAAGGTTTAATTTTATGGATGAAAGACAAGTATACGTGATGAAAATCGCAAAAGATACAGTTTCCTTTTGCCAATAAAACTAGACGTCATCCTTATTATCAAATTATTATGGCTGGCCAATCTGTGACGCAAAGGTTAGAAAAAGAACAAACAAGTAGGGACTGGATAAATACCTACAGTCAGTAGCCAGCGTTAGTGGCAGGGTTGGAGTAAAATTGCTACGAACTGAATCACGATAATTTTTAAATATAATAAAACAAAGAATATACATACAATACTTTTTCCTTTTTTCTCTGAGTCAATTGACGGCGTCGAAGTTTGAAGTGGCCTACAACCTTTTGATCTTGGATCGCTTTTAAAATTATTTTTTAAGAGCAGGTAAGCGTTCAGAAATCGATTTCGTAATCGATGAAGGTTATTCGAAAGAGAAATATTCAAAATAAGCGTGGGGTGCGACGTCGTCGGTGCTGGCAGGCTCATGAAAGTTGAGAACACTATTAGGGGTGAGGGTCAACGCCCCGGACTTAAGCTCCCTTCCGAATCACAAAATATTAGAAGCGGCCTCTACCATATTTACAAAACGAAGACAGAGAAATGCTTCTCCGTAATACAACTTTTTTGATATTTTTTTTTATGATAAAACCTTCTGTTTCACTTGTCAATCACTTGGGTCTATACTCTATAGTAGAGGCAATACATTTGAATAGTACAAGAATCAAGTAGCGTATACCTAACGTAGATGTCAAGCATAATCTTCAAGTGTCTAGGCAGACATTAAGTGCATTGGCCCGGGTCTTCCGTCGTACACCCTGTCTAGACACTCCCAGTGACGTCAAACAAGTCTAAAGCCTCCGCCGAATGATGACAAAACATTTCAGAATAATAATCCTAGCTAATTTTAATTAAACAAAACTTTATTCTGTCGAGTAACTTTACAAAATTACTTAAGATAAAACTTTTCTTTCAATAACCTTTTTAAAATATTCACAGTTATTAACCTAAGTGTGTAAATAATAACCATGACAATCTTATTTTTAATCAACTATTCTATAAGAAACATTTTAGATATCTAGCACGTTTACGTAAACTCTTTTTTTTTTCATTTGTTGGACTTGGTAGCTTCGCGGTAGTGGCTCCATTTCAGCTCGCGGGACTGAGAAGTTGTCTGGTTTCTATTCCCGCGAGTAGTTCTCTTGATCTGTCAAACGCACGCACGCTGAACCGCTCACGAAATGTAGATCAAATATGTTTACCGAGGTAAGAAATGAACGATTATTCTAACCACTTTTGTCAAAGGTTATCTTTTGGCAAGTATTTGGCGTTAATTTAAATAAAAGCTGACTAATACAACTTTGATGAAAGCGTAACCTTTGAAACGCGCGTTCCCAAAAACCGCTGAGTTTACTGAACCGCCTGTAAAGTTCAACAATGACTTGTCGTCAAAGGCGACTCGCAAACAAAATTTATTCGGGCGCTTCGAGAGGTAAAGGAGGAATGTCGGTTTCGCGCGAGTCATCCGCCGCACTCCATCCGTCGACTTGGTGGAATAAAGGCCAATACGAGTACAAATCCCGATTGGTTCACTACGCCTGTACACCGGAGATATGAAGTGTTTGCTAAAGCTCAGTATTACGGTACTCAGAAAACCCGTGCTACAATAATTCCTCAAAGTGCTCCTTTTAAAAGAACGAAATGAGCAACCCGAAAACTGAAGTGAGTTTCTTTCGACTGCTTACGAATGCGTTTCGTCTTCTCGGGAGTCGTACGACTAAATTAAAACTTTTTCGATTTAACAATGTTTTAGGTGTTCCAGCTTTCAGTTGGGGAAGTAGGGCAGCCGCCTCGGTGGAGTGAAATACACCGGCGCGTTTGAGCCGGAGCAGTCCTCGAGCTGACACCTCAGAGGAACACTTCCACTAGCTAGCTGTACTCTCCTCGGCGCTATTGTGTAGTCTCCACATTGTTCCCGAGTTGTGCCATGAAGCATGCATGCTCCTACTTACAATAAACAAGTTTAGACTGGCCCGTCTCTTTCTAGAAAATGCAACAAACGAGAAAATATTATCTTGCTTTTGCTAATCGAACCATCTCCGATCTTGTAAACTTTGAAATTGATGGTTAATTTTCTTCTCCACAGATAGATATCTAGTGAAGAAGCAGTTTCGCATTTTCCAACATTGATCGTGTTGACTGAAGTGACGAAGTGTTTATCGCAACTCAATAAGTTCGACGGAAATTTCGGCGCCGGCATCCCGAATTCAATCCATCGCTCGCTACTAACGAATCATATCGAATTACGCTGTGCTTGCTAGTTTCAATATTGAGAAAATATACTAACTGAATATAATCGTTGTCTTACACAAAATCCGACACTTAGATCAACTGATGACCTGGCTGGTACCAATATAACAAATAAATAACGAACAATCAAAACCAAGTGCACAAGGGGCCGTCTATTAATCACGTGATCTTTTTTTAGCTATTTTTAACCCCCCCTCCCCCTTGGTGATACGTTTTAGACCACCCCCCACCCCCCACCCAACATCACGTGTATTTTTAGTACCTGCAAAGAATCTTAAATTTTTTTGAATACGAGTATTATCTTTAAATACAGGTATAAAGTATAACCTATTTTATTCTGAAATTAAGGACTATGATTAAATGCCTAGATAGAAAGGTTGTAGGTTGTTTTTGACTAGAAAAAATAAATACACGTGATATCTTACCACACCCCCCCTCCCCCCTTGTGATATTTCGTGATTTTTGTCAAACCCCTCCCCCCCCTTTTAAGCCTCACGTGATTAATGGACGTCCCCAAGCGAAGCAATATTATTACAGAATTCTAGTATGTATGTAGGTACTATACATCATTTACTTATAAGTTCATGAAAATAAAACAAAAGTGTAGAAAGACAGACGACACATTAATAAAATTAAACCGAGGCTGGATGTGCGAGTGCGAGCGACCGCAGTAATTAGTTAAGTAACAGTGCGTCCCGTCGTCGGCCGTTCAAGAGCCAGTTCGCCAAAACCGGTAAAAATGAAGTAGATGAAAGAAAACCAATAAGAAGATAGAGATTGATAGAAATAAATAATTTAAAAAAGACTAATACGGACTATATAAAATTTCAAAACGATTCCTAGTTTTTTATTACATCCTCGCTCTCTGCAGAATGGAACACAATAAAGAGGAAAAAGTAACAGCGCTGTAACGAGTTCCTATTAGTTACGATAAAAGAGTAGTGTCCCGCAATTTCGCGAAAGGGTTGCAGTTTAACTGGCAGCACTCATTCAGCGCCCAACAGCTGTGAGAAAATGTATTTTTTTCTCAAACCATTCCAGGGAACGACCGCCGCCGACCGCCGCCACGCGCTATTCAAGGAAACCACTTTCCCACTAATGTTTGTCGCCTACCGCTTTAATGTTCTCGCTAGAAAACTTCTTTACAATGTGGATCACTTGGTTTTTGTACTCTCATATTATTTTAACAGGAAAAACCGTAACAACCTTTGTATTTTATAGAAAAAGAACACAAGGACGGTAATTTTCTTGTTAGTTTTTGCAATATAATTTGTTTGGAGTTTTTTTTTCCAGTGACAACGAGCCTGTGTTTTTCCCTTGTATTTCGTTAACAGTTCATATATGTCCCCACCGAGGGGCTAAAGCCTACCCTGATATCAGGGTGAATAGGCCTTAGTCGACCACGCTGGCCCAGTGTCGGTTGGTAAACCTCACACACAACCTTTGAATTTTTTCGCACGTGTGTGCAGGTTTCCTCACGATGTTTTCCTTCACCGTAAGAGCGTCGAATAAACGTACATATAAATTGGAAAATCGAAAACATATTGGTACGTGCCGAGGCTTGAACCTGCGAATTCAACGGGCCTAGCCACTTGGCCACCAACGCCCTTGAATTTACAACATTAAATGTGTAAAATGCGATTATTTTAATCTTTGATCGATAATTAAAATCTTTCGAAATACTCGTAGTATTTGATATAAATACAACCATAGATGTATAGAAAAACGTTTATTGCATAAACTAACACAAACACGAAATCTCCATCAAGTGTAGAATAAAATGTTAATTATCATGTCGCTGAAAGCTAACCATAGCAATCTAGCACATGTCTAGCACAAAGAAACACTCTGTTTCCGTAGTTGAAACAGAGTAGCCATTCAGAGTTTATAACGAATCTTTACTGAACTTTACTCCCAACATGGAGAATTTGAAAGCGTGAAAGGGTCAAAGGAGCTATCCTCCGTTTAAGCGCAGAAAATGATCCCGCATTCAGAGTGGAGATGAGAAGCTCGTGCAACAACGACATACATTACTGCAAAATTGTTTTTACACGTGAAAGGGCCACCTTCATATGGCGCTGAAACTTTTAACAGCGCCTAGGAAACAAAAGAATCTCTCAAGAAAATCTGATCCGTTGTCCTCAATGGAGTATGCTTTACGTTATGATACATCACTATGATGATTTGGATGGAGAGGGAAGGGCACCAAGTACGCAAGACCACTGCGACCCATGGTGGATCTATTGTAGTCGGCCCTCATAGGCTACATAACCTCTTCCAAACCGACCGCTTTGAAGAAGCTGACGGTTTTGGTGGGATTTAGGCTTCGGGCTTCATGGGGGGCAAGCTTGTGCGCTCCCAGCACCCGACTCCTCTTATTGACGACAGCAGATACATCACTAACTCACGGTACATTTATTATTTGTGAAAAAAGAAACAAAATTACTAGTAGAAGCTACACCAAGCCGAAACGCGAAATATGGGTAAAATTTCTTAGACACCGTAGACTAACAGAAGGCATTTTATAAGAGACCAAAGTGGTTTCAATCCTCAAAAAGTTTGTACACGTACGTGATGATTATATGGGAGTTTAAGTATCATACGAACCTGCTTCATTTAAATATGGAGCTATGTCAAAGATTTTTGTAGATGTTGACAGAATGATCTTGCAAACCACGGGTCATCGGGCGGCGGCGGCGAGCCAGAGCGGTAAATAATAATCAGCGTCTCACCACCAATTCTTCCCGATAATAAGGGGAAGTGGAGCAGAGAATACATAACGTAACTTTTTATACACTCAACCAAAATAAATGGGGATAGACTCCTACTTGAGACGCAAATGTTTATAGTCGAGGCATTTTTCTTCATTACAATGAAAGTCGTTTTGTTAGCCAGTTACAATCTTCATAACATCGTCAAATTAATAAACATAATCAATTACGCAGATATTATTATAGATTTTAAAAAAATTGGATTTGAATGATGGATTTTATAATCACAAATCAACTGTTCTGAACAAAATAAGCTAAATGCACAATATTTTGCATGAATGGGTAAGACTAAATTTCCCCTATTTTGCACCAACGATACATAAAACTTTACAGCTTAACCAAAATCCAGGATATGTTGGTACTGGGCAATGTTAGTCGTAAACCTTTGCAATTTTATAAAGAAAATCCTTGAGAACGTATAAGTTTGTAAACCTTGGGATCGCGCTCTTTGAAGCGTAATAAAAATGTCGTTCTATTCTTGTGGCGTGGAGCGTGGCACTCTCGGCGACCTTTCCTTCCGGCGTCCTGCGCTCGTGTGCCGACGACGTCCACGTGCAACATTTATCACCTTTGACAAACAGCTGACCTTTCCCTAATGTCAACGCTTGTTTCAATACTCTGTATTGCGGACGAAAGTTCCGAAACTGCGGCAAAAACAGCCAGCGGCAGACAGAAACATCCCGCTGCAAATGCGATGAGCGCATTTAATTTGTTTCGCAGTTGACTCTGCAGTCGCGAAATAATTTAATTAAAATACACCCGTTATTTTATTTTTTCATCAAGCAATGTTTGTAAAACTTTCCGCAAAATGCGTGAAGCTTTTGTCTGCATCATGGTAAGACCCTGGGTATTTTTCTACAATGTTTCAGTGAGGAGCATCGTAGCCTATAATGCAACATAGACTGAGCGTCCTGGCCTTTTGTTGCATAAATAATCCTTATCAGGACAACTACATACTCGTACAGTAACCCTCGCAGTGATGAAGCGTCCTAACCTAACCCTTGTTTCAAAAAACATTGCACCAAAGTGGCGATCTGTACATGCGTGCGCAATATACCTCTGCGGTTGTATCGACACGCAACCCTGCTCTATTACCGACGTTATGCGAACACATTGTGTCTCTCGGAACACGTTCCACGGGAATGTTCATTAAATTGAACAGAAGTGACACCGACGGCAGATTGCGATACCAATGATTTATCGTTTGTTCACTTATCATTCGTTTATTATGAACTGGATTTGCAAATTCATCACAATGTTTGGCAATACTCCAAACCAGTGGCAAGAGGCCGAAACTAAAATACATTACATGTTTGTCAACAAGATATAACTAATAGTTCATACTGTTAAATAATTAATGTTGCCATTACTAATTAATAATTTGATTGGTTTATAGATTTATAAGACACAATAGAGTACTACTTGAGGAAGCAACGGTAATACCTCGCGTATACAATCAGATAACATAACTCAGAAATAACGAAAGAAAACAATGTCGAAAATCCAATAATATCGCCTCACACCTGTCTAATTCCACCCGCGGCCGTATAAAAATCAGACCGAGCAGAAATTTCTAACTATATTTAGATCGTGAAACATCGGCTTCATGCGTCTATCGAATGCTTCACTAAAAACTAAATTTATTAATTAATACAAAAATAATAATAAAAATATTGAAAAAACATTGAAAAATCGATGATGTTCACAATTTTAATACTGATGGATGACAGAACTATTTGCACAAGACTTATGCATTATGTTTTTTTTACCGGTCTACCTATACCACTTATTCTAGAAATTATGGGCTCAAACCGAATGGCAGTAAATAAACTTTATAGCCATTCGTCGATACAACCATTTGAATTTCAAATCACGTCACAAACAATGAACGTGGCGTGGAACTTCGCGATGCAAAGCGGACTAAATTACATTGATTTTACGATCAGTATCTCGTCATATTTTAAGTACCGTAACCGCCGCCGATCATATACTATTAACATGTTCTATTAAGTGACTTAATAAATAACTCTTCGTAGTATTAATTTCAACTGTGATACAATAATAATCTTCTGCTATATTACCGTTCTCGTTATGGCGGGTGCTCGCTCTGGGAGTTCAATGCTAATTCGCATTAGTCTGCGGTAGCGAAGTCAAACATATCCTCATAACCTAACCCAAGCCCAAGGCGACCGATAGATCCAGCCGTTAACTATATAGTCAATAAGCTAAGCTCTCGCATTAGGGACATGTTTCAGATATACCTAGAGCAAGTACTGTTGCCAACACGATTTTAAACGAGGTCATTGATTTAAAAAGAGTTTGTCCGCAGTGTTTAGCGCTCGCCCTCTCAGTTGGCTATGGCCCAGACACCCTCGCATGTAGGATGTAGGTCAGGCATGGTGTCCCGCTGTCCTGGTTTCCACTGCAGTGCATCGCGCCTGTCTCAGCTCTCAGCCCCGGCAGAGACGAGAACTAAATATGTGTCACTGATCGGGTCTATTGAATTCCAGAAAAGTACAATGATCTAAGGGTAAATGTGACCCTCTATGAGGACCTAAATGTCTTGTTCATCTTGTTGTTGGACTTGTTGGAACAAAAATTGTATCTGTTGAACTAATGTCATGTAAGATTGCTAACATAATTTATCACAAGACTTCACTAAGAGTCACTCGAACTTAATATCTGCGACGTAATTACGGACTTTATAAGTTATAGCACAGTAGGTTATAGTCAATTTCATAAGACATAAAAAATATTGAAAGCGGTAAGTTTTACGACTGAGCGAGCTAACATCATAAATCAATTTTGAATTTGACATTACTTGTACCCCCGACACGCTCTGCAAACTTGATCAGGTCAAGTGCCATCAATACCAAAGTCTATTATCATATTGAAACTCAATTTTAATTTATATTACGTCAATCCAAACTTCAGAACCAGAGAAATCAGATTAATCCTCCGGGCTTAAAAACCAACTCCAACTCACAAAGTACATAGTTATTACGCAATCCACGTTTATCCTACCTCTAACGTTCGTACAAATCCTAGGCATCTCAAAGAGAATATCAAATAATATGTAGTTCTTGTCGGCAAGGTACAGAAGCAAAAGCTATCGTCGTCGTCGTCTCTTGTTACGCAAGGCCCCTTATCGTTTTAAGTCGAGTGGAATTCGGCCAAATTGCACCAAGTTTATATTACATGTCCCGTCTACACAGCTTACGAATAGAGGACGGTTGCATTAAGTACGCACAATGAGCGATCAGGGGATTGTCGGTGAATAAAGGGAGTCGCGCGTGCAGCTGTCGCGGGTATTTTTGACGTCACACGCGCCAGGTGCGACCTATCCCTCCCTAAGCGATGCGTTTCTTAGCTCCCGTGTGCAACGATGAGTAACAACTAACAAATGAGTGACGAGACGACTTGTCTGTCTGCCTTTAAAGAAACACAGCTGTTTGGATCCCACAAGTTCGTATTATGCCTGCCTGCGACACAGAAGTATACATAAATAAATACCCTGCGATTTACTACGAGTGTTATACAAACGGCAGATTATGGTATTGTGTAAATCTGAACTAAAAAGCTTTAAAAATTATTTATCAAAAACACAAGTTTAATCAAACAAAAACGTTCAATCCTATACTTCCAGGTTAACCCACCGCTGCGTTATTGACAAAGAAGTTCAGACGATGTTTATAAACGTAGCAAAGTCTTTGTATTCGCAACAAAAGACAGGCGCGTTTGAAAACAAGTATCGTTACACGGCAATACGCCGGCGAATTCCTTTGGACAACACCAACGGAAGCGGGCGTTCTCCGCTTCCGCAAGTATTTGAATATCCTCCAATTGGATGCAGCTATTCGGCTTCATAGAACAGGCAAAAAGCGATTTTTTCTATATACATTTTGAGGAAATACCTTGGACTTCAACGAGATACTTAATTATATTACATATAATAACAATCAGACAAAATAAGTAGGTATGTGAGCTGTAGACTTCGAGAGTTAGGCAATGAAAAAAAATCTATAAAATGCAAGAACTGACTGATCAAGAAGTTATATGTTAATTTATCGAACTAGCTATAAAATTTTCATGAATTGATAGAGAAGAACAGATTACTTGTCCTTCATACAAAAACTTTTTTGGCCAAGCTTAAAAGGAGACGTTTCGCGCTCGCTCGGTCAATGATATAATATATCATCCTGTGCATGCAACTCCTTTTTTGCAAAACTGTAAATCATTATCTCGTAAATGTAAACATACACATCTAAATAATAGATAAGTAGCTGTAGCAAACAGAACACTGGAGATTTTAACCTAAGCGGGAAAGTAAAAAAAAAAAACGGCGATAGACCAAGCCACGAAGCTCGTAAATTTAATGTAAAATTTATGAGTACAGACGATAAAGGCTTTTTCGTAGGACTAAAAAATCATTAGCTACTTTAATGCCTTGTGAATTTAAGCCACTTATCATTCACCTTGCTTGTGATGCGTGAACGAGCAAAAAAGATGTTCTTTTGTTATAAAAAAAATCATTTATATTTTCTTTAAGATACGCCTATAGCACAGTAAGACTCCACAACACTATTGGCAGTTAGTTCGTAAATTACAGCAATTTACATACATTTTAAACTTTTCACAACATATTTCAATTTCATTTGGAAGACAGAACTACCGATTTGAATAGAGGATTTGATAGGAAAATCAATAACTAAATCGGTCAAGATGTTGATAGATTAGGGAAATAAAAGGCTCATGAAATTAATGATGTGGTGGAAACAATAGAACGTGACAGGCGAGCGGTCAATTACCCAAAACGGCGCTTTGCTTCCGTACCAAGACGTGCTTAAGCCCCCGTGATTAATGAACCCCGCATAAAACCATAGTGAAAGACCATTAATATAATGTGTTTATAATGACACATGAGCATAAGCATACAGAACAATCGCTTTGTGATTGGCCGGTAAATAAATTGTTTGTAGGTTTTTGACAAGGTACTACTAGCGGTAATGCTACTACACTACGTAATAAATAACTTCAAGGTAAATTAAATTTGAAAATCCGTTTCTAAAAGAAAAATTTTCAACAATATGCCGTTTAAGAGTTGTACCATTGCCCAGAGAATCCAATTTCGCTGCGCCAATAAGGAGAGATTTCCGGATTATCTCAGCTTTATTATTTCTGCTAGATAACGAACAACCGCGTACGGTGACGTGTAGAGAAATGTACAGAGACAAAGCTGATTGAGCGAAACATTAACATCGTAGGGCGAAAAGGTATTAGCTTATTACCAAAACATAGTTACCAGTTATACTAATACTAAAGAATAATTCTGACACCGGGGTTTGTGAGGTAGGTTAACGTCGAAACCCAGACGATAAGCAAGCGAGATATTATGTCATCACATCATCTACATGATTACAGCCTATTACGCCATACACCGGTTCTTCCTCCATTTGACCCAATTCTCCGTCTTCACGCATCAAGTTGCCGTCAGTCAGACGCATCAGCAGACTGCCGCCGCTCCGTCTAGCCAATGATGACCATATCAGTCTTCTAATAATGTTAATCTAGAGATAGTCGATTCTACGACGAATATGACCAACCCATTTCCGCTTATTGTATCTTTGTCGCTAACTTTGGTGCTCTGATGGATTATTTCGTTTCGGTGAGATAGGTACTGCACATTTGTCTAAGACTTTGGGGACAATTCGTTGCATACAACCTACAATATAATTTGTATGCAGATAGCAACTACATATAACATATATGCCATTCCTATATATGTTGCGCCCTTAGGCACCAAGTTGCATGCAAGTAGCCATGCATGCAGCCATGCTACGGAGTGTGTGGTACCGATGCGGAATGGGACGCAGCCATGAATGCGCCAATCTCATTATGCCGGTCGAACGATGAAAGCGCACGCCATGCCAGCCAAATGCACTTGATAAGTAGGCCAATCCTATTGTTCTAGTTATCCTTACACAATGGTAAGTATCACATGTTGTAATCGCATTGCGCGTTACAAAATGAAGAACTTTAATTAATCCAAGTATCACAATTCAGGGAAATTTTTGTTAATTTCTAGCATGTTAGCGAGTACTTAAATAGTATCCCTTGTATACCGACAATACTTGCGTATTCTGTGTTATCAATCAATAATATAAGTAAAAAATATCGTCAATATTAAAGCAATGGACCAACAGCCTCATTTTACAGTTATTTGGGCATTATGAAAAACCTCATTTTAAATTATTTGTTAAAATATTGTTGATTTACTCTGTAGTTCCTGTAAACTGGCAAATATTGGTTTTACAATGTTGGTTCTGCAGAGAACGTCGCAAGGTAAATTTTGGAGCCAAAAGCTAAAGCTAGGCGTCAGAAGCTTCCGGCATTTCTCGCGAGCTAAACTAACATAGTATTACCTAATGTTTGCGATAGCAATGGGAAATGTACCTTCACATTAGCAATTCCACAAGATCACACTACTCCTCCATCTCTATATTCATAATTGAAAATAAAGTCATATTATTCTCAAGAGTACGTTATTCGTGAGAGCTAAATTATTTCAACATTATCAGCCAAAATTTAAGTAAAATCAAGATATAATATACATACATATACATACGCTATAACATTTAATACATAAAAAACTTACCTAAATAATTCACAATGAATAAATACAATAGAAAAAGCAAATGTTACGCATTCATTCCACAAATATCAAAAATATCCATGAACAAGTATTTTTCCAACCCCTTCTTAGTAATGGGCTTGCGTCATGTCGCCCCGGTATTTCAGGGAAACATTGAATGAGTTCCTTATTAAGCCTAAATTATGTACTGTAAACACACCAGAGCACGATCACGAGTTTCATTTCCTAGAAAAGTATGTTTGTTGTTGCCGGCGAGGGCATAGCGGGCAGGGTACATAAATGGCGAGCGGAAGCATAGGTACGGGCCGGAGGTGACGTCACGGCGCGACCTTCTCTGCCGGATATTAATCATCCCGGTGCCGATGCTATACACCGTGAACGCTAGCTAGTAGAGCCGGTAGTAGGCAGCCCACTTCGACCCGCCTAAATTGAAAACTAAGCGCCGCCGCCACATCAGCCTTGCCTTGCGCATACAGGCCCGATCCAGTTCCAAATGAACCGTGTAATTAAAACTTGCGATACTTTTTAATTGGCGACGCCGATAAACCGAGCGACATTTTCAGTCTTATCGTGCACTAATTGAATCGACAAAGCTAATTAAAGTAATATGTTAGCGGCACGTTTCAAAGGCCAGCAAGTAATTTTGTTTATACAACTGAAAATTTGCGTACGACAATGTAGCGTTAATTATTTTTTTTTGTCTAACAAAAATTCTCATTTTGATATGATGAAATTAATAAACATCAGCCCACGCCCATTATAATAAAATTGAAATATCTAAGCAAAATTAATTAGGTACTTCTAAAGAATCGACGTTATACCCAAAACTTAAAGACAACATCAATCATCTAAACCAAGCCAGGATTGAAAATTTTTACCAATATAACTTCGGGGGTTCCGTAAATGTCAACAGATATTCAGTTTGAGAACCCCAATTCACGCTTTTGTGTGATTGAAGATATTCCAGAAGAGGTTAAGGTTCTATTTAATTGCATTACTCGTCTTGAAACCTTTTTGGAAGTTCTACTTCAGAAAACAGGAATAGAACGAATTCAATCTAGTGGACAACGACGTCGACAGTCAATTATTTGGCAATAAGTTATTGTTGGAGCTTTACAAGGAGCAGTGAGTTGATAAATTAATATTCATTAATGTTTTGCGTAGGCGTGGCGACCCGTCGACAAAGGTATTTGCAAGCGAAGCGTTTGTATCGAAGATAAAACGGGCGTAGGTGGGATGTTATAAAGCAATAACGTGTTAAAATATCAATCATTTTGTTGTTATAGGAAAACCGGAGTGTGTAAAAATATTTTTCAATCAAAGAATAGCACATTTATTGGAAGGGACCATAATCCAAGTGGACTGACCAAGACTTACTTAAAAATGCATTATGTATTATAGCACAGAGTATCCATAGCTACACATAGCATTAGGTATCCTAATTTGGAGGCACTTTTGTAAGATGAGATCTGCGTGGTTAAGAAACATGTTTTTTTAACAATTAAATTTAATTTTATTTACACTGAGTTTCATTAATAAAATACTTAGAGGAACCTTACCTAGAATATAGATATTTCAAGTGACAATATAACATTTGCAGAACAATATTTGTACGTACATCTTGAGACGCAATTCGGGCATGACAATAATAACAGTAGTACTTATTAACAATAGCAATACTATTATGTACTATGTCATTACATATAATAAACAACATCTAAGTAGCATATTATACAAAAGATTCCAAAACAGGAATGTTGTTTTCATTAAAATGCAGACGTCAATTGTAATTTTGTGTTCAAGGCAGAAAACCAGAATATACACGGATCTAAACATGAATGAATAGAACATCGTCAACGCTTTAATTACGAGAAGACGCATTAAAGTGCTTAGCGGCATTTAGCGGGCTGGCGGCTGCAGAGGCAGAGATTACTGCGTATTGGCACCAGGCCCGTGAGCTGTGACTCAGCCACACGTGACCACGTGGCCAAGGTTATATCAGCCTCGATAAAAACACACTTAAGGTATATGACAAACAAACGAACATCCTTGTAAATTTCAAGCGCAATCGACGTCGACTATAAACTTAATGCTCCCAATAAATATATATTTACAGTTGAGTTAGAGGACATGAAAACATATTTATTTATTAAAAAATATGGTTTGTGACTCATAAAAATCTAAAACTACTAATAAATTAAAAGGCACCAGTCGCAAACAAAGCAATAATTTACTGCCATAACGGACGGCAGTAAATTATAATTTTAATTCTTTATTATAAAAAGGTAACATAAATAATGATAATAATAATATCGCTAAATACATAATACCACCGGACCTAAAATCAACAGATTAGATTTTTTTTTGTAAGTCGTGTAATATCTATTTATTTTACGTATTTTATGTTATGACCAGTTCATTACTTGAAGCACAATTAAATGCTTATGTTTTTGGCATCACCATACGGCCAGGTGCAATTTATAGGTAGGTAATGAAAATATCATAGCTAGTGTTTAGTCCTGTTAATGTACTCGCTTCACTTGACTAATTGTATTGCGCATTATCTGTTTCATTATCTATCACCGATAACACTGATTTATGCAATTTCGTATTTACACGTCTTTTCCATTACTTCAAAAGATAAACCAAAAGTTAAGGGATACGCCTATTGAACTAGTTACGTCATAGCCAGAAATAAACCTAAAATCTACTGATAAGATCGTGATGCCGAGGGCCTATAGCATTATATCTGGTCCTGTTTCTGTGTTTATAAATGTAGAATATGCAGATTTTCAGTAATTTTAATAGCAACTTCAAATAACGTTCCGAAAGACGTCCACTGCTGGATAAAGGCCATCCCCAAGGAACTCCACAACGATTATGGGTTCTGCGATGCACAACCATGAAATGTTTGTTCCTTATGTTTATTTTGTACAGAAGCCAGTGCATGCGGCTGGAAATTTTGGCCTTGAGAGCGCCCATATTCCGTAGCGGTAGGGTTGAATTTCGTAGTGCGAATGCCCAACCACGTGCTGGCTTCTGTACATATGCGTAACAAAACAGCGCAGACAATCAACAAAACGCAAGCATAGGATTACAAGAAGCATCAAATGGCAGCCAAGGTAAAAGTGTCGGCGGAACTAGTTTGACGAGACATTAGCCATAATAGCTGATAAACAATTCGAGCGAGCATGCTGACTCGCCGGCCCCTCGCACGCGAGCCGCGACCTTGCGCCTGAGCAGACACTCTTGAGAAGTGTGGAAGCAGACACTTGACTGCCACCGCCCACTCGGCCTCTAATCGCATATTGATATCGAGGACAAATCACTCAATCACGACCGAAGATAACAGTTTAAATAACCAATAGGTTATTTCATGGCTTTTTTTATTCCTATTCCAAAATATTTTCAAACACCAAAGCACAAGATTTAGCAGTCTCTATACTATACTTAGATTAGCATCGTGGAGACTATATAGCACATACGAACATGTCAATGATCTATTACAAAAACACTGTTCGTAAAAATTACCCTAAAGTGTCCGTGTCGTGTGGAAATGCGACGATTAAATAAATCAAAAATTAATCCAATTTACCAGTGGCAGAGATCCAAATTTAACGCGTTATTGGAAGTAGTCTGCATCTGATAGCTAATCGAAATGGGGATCATCTAGTCCCCGCTAAATCTCACAAGTGGTTGTCGATTTGGCAGTTCTTGAACGAGTCGCGAATTTATCTAAACAGTGTGAATTCGAGAAAAAGCACCAGAAAGATAATCTGGGAGACACATTAGAAACCACATCATAATCATCAATGCTATTTGCATGCATGATTATGATGTGTGTGACTCAGACGAGTCATATAAATAAACAGAATGTTAATTTATTAGCGCACAATATTCAAATCTCAAAATTAAAATTCAACTTTTCATACAAACTTGTGTTACGTGACCGACTACTTGGTATGAAAAGTTGAATTTCAATATTAAGTTTTGAAGGTAATATATTCCTTGGGTAAAGAAAGATATACAGTTTCATGTGTGGGTTCATCCCTTAAAGTATTGTGCGCTTTATAGAGAAAAATATTACCATTTGAAACCCAATCATTGCGGAACTACGCCTTAGTAAACGCTCTACACCGGCACCACCGGAGCGAAGAGTTTTATTTTACTTATACGTGCTTCTCGCTAAAGGTATTCTTTGAACTGAAGACATTTGTATATACAGAATACAAACGTTTGAAGACCAAAGAAGGATCAAAAAGGTCGATCTTGGCGATAGAGCACTTAGCCTCGCCCTTGAAGAATAGCTGACGCGCGTGTCCTCGACTTGGAACAAGCAAAGGCCAAGGTCACACTGCTGCTCTCACAATGCACTGCAGTAACATTTCGTCTCTACTGTATCGATCGATTACACATTTACTTTTTAACTAACCAATAGCATCACATTTGATAAGTAATATCCCGAACCGTCACAAACACGAGTAAAGAAAACAGTTTATTGATTTTATGAGAACTACTACGCGCTTCTACTAAGAATTAATCTATTGTTTACTATAATATTTACACGTGTATTGTTGCAAAACATGTATTTTTCCGCATTCTGTACACATAACATACCTACAGGTATCTATTTGCTTAACATCTTTTTATGCTACAATAAGACAGTGAGCTGTAGAAAATTCGTAAATAGATATCTTTGAACATAATTCTCGTCCAGCGCAATTTGAATACATAAAATTAACGAAAAGCTGTTGTTATCATGTTCCAAATAACATACAACCGGATATTATTTCCGCGTAATTATAAACTCGGAAGTCGAAGCTAAGCATTATAAATACGCCTCAACAATAAGACGAGTCGGAAAACCTTGTAGGCGTGTAACAAACAACCTACGATTCCATGAAAATGATGAAACCGTAAATACGTTTAACTCCTTGTAACATTAGCGGATCTGCAAGCGAGCGAGTGTTATCCACAGTAAGCAGCTGTTCCGCAGTTGCCACTAGGTAATCTCATCTTAATTCCAAACTCGCACAAAATGTATTCTGCAGATTTCTGCCCCGACACCGCCGAGAGCAGCTAAGATTTTTCTTTCGTTAAAAAATGTAGGTTAATTTTCAATTAGCGCGGCGAAACTACGTCCTTGCCGACTTTCACTGCAATATAAATCTTTCCTTGGAACGAGTTCTAAATAACGATCCACAAAACAATAGCTTTTATTTTGGTAGCGTACAGCGATTGGCAAATGTGAGGTGTTATCTAATTAGCGGTATGGTGGCCAAGTGGTGACGCAGCGCTTCCGTTGACCTGTTGTCGCGAGCGGCGATTGATGGCTTCGATATCACCATGTCATGTATTATCTAAGCCAACAATACCCAATTCCCAAACAGTTTTTATATTAATGGAACCCTCAAATTTTTCATTTCCATTAGCTACACGTGCCAGAGCTGTTTTTGGAATGATCAATTTACTCTTATTCTCTAGAGTCTAGCTAGAGTAATAATCGCTTCTAACAGAACATGCAATGAATATTATTTAAATTATACAATGAATTATACTAGATTAAGATATAGCAAAGGAAGTGCTAAAAATAACTGTGATAAATGGATGATTATTTGAAAATTATGTTCACTAATTGGGGTTCTAAAATTTGAAGACGATTAACTTAACACTTCAAAGAGTATTTAAATCTTTGCAGTTGTGTGATAGTTTCAAAGAGCATTTTTAGTTTCAAAGAGCAAATTTCAATACCTTGTGAATAATTCAGGAAACCTGAGTGTCGACGGACGTTGTCCCTGACGAACTCAAACTGCGGGAACATTTCAATATCTAATCCGATGCAGTCTTTGATATTGACAAGGTTAATAAGGCTATTGTTGGTGTTAGACTTTATAATAGTGTATTGTCTACTGTTAGGTGACATTTCCCTCGGGAACAATGCAGTCGAGGTCGCAATTTACAGCGTGTTTCCTACCGTCTCCTCGCACATCCTGTTTTGCATACACCACAAAAACCCATTTACTTTCGGAGAGCTAAAACCATCCGCCCCTGTTTACTTATAATAACGACTTTTGTTCCTTCTCTATCATCTTCTGTAAACATTCCATGTTTGAGGTAACATTATCGAGAAAAATCTAAATGTATCTTACAACTGCGACATCTCAGTATTGTGTACTTCCATTAGCTCGTAGATCATTAAGTTTAATGTTTCTTAATTTACTCAAAGATGTTTACGACATGTTCGTTACGTTTCAATTTTGTGAACTTCACGTTTTAGACTAATGCTACGTGTTTCATCAACATCATTATTTATTATTACATTACTGAATGGTTGTTTGTGTCTAGTATATAATACTACGTACGTATATGATCTGTGTTGTACTAAGTTTATAATGACAACATAAACAGATCTAAATCTGTCTGCTCTAGGATCTTAGATCGTTAGTTCAGTTTTACTTTCTTTGCTGACCTACAAACATTTAATACTTTTATTTATATTAACTCTATATACATTCAAGGAACGTTGTGAAACAATAAACATGCCAGTCCATCTTTATCAATAACGGTATTGAGTAATAGATGTAAGAAATAGGTCAATGATGGATAAGTACAAGTGTTATTATCAGGCAGTACCTGCGATAAGGTCTGACAATCCGCAATCCGCTCAGCTGATATCGATCCGAGGTTCCTCCTCTGTAAATGTAGTTAACAGGCCAGTGATTCTCACAGCCCGATGCACTTCTAACACTGCTAATAGACCAACACTAGGCACTGGCCACTGCAACACTCCGCGGCATCAACTCCCAATAATAGCACTGATATGCCACCTGTTTGCGGTTTCTGCAGAACGTCTAACAATGAAGTATAGAAAGCACAAATGTCAAAACAAATACTTGGTTGATAAGATAGTGGTATTTGACATGCACTCGAGGTTCGGAGTGAGCGCGAATATGAGCACACCTGCGCGAATGGGGCGAGCGTGCAACCGTGTCGGAGGTGCGGGATCGACTGACGTAGACGGCCGTAGGAGGGAGCGCGGCCGGCGGGCGGGCGGCGCGCTACGAGCTACGGCCGCCCGCCCGCTACGGAAAAACCGAGCTACGAATTTTACACCCAGTTAGGTGAAAGGAAAAGCTATCGCTCAAAACGTCGCTGCAATACAATACAAATGCTGAATAAAGAATATGTACGCCACCTCTAAATGGCTAATCGGATTCGCAGTGGAATATTGAAAGGGATTGAAATGATTCTGAAAAAAATTCAAAACATAAATTTTGATGGAATTTAGAGAACTTTCCTTTAGTTTAAAAATATTTTATAATATGTTTTAACTTAAAACATATTTCTTAAAACTTTTAAGAAATATTTTCCACTCTTATCGTCAAGAATGGTTGAAAGTTAAAAGCTGGCAAGCGTACCTAACTAGCTGAATGGAAGGGCACGGGCGCGGAATAGCTCTTGATCCTTTTTTACCTTTCCAAGGGGCCCTGAAAATAATCTGGGAATTGCTATTCCGCGAAGCGAACCGCAGTGAATACGAATTATATTCAGCTCTGCAGTTCGCATAAACGCTTTAGCAAAAAATAAAAGCATTAAGGTAAATTAAACTCTCGCTGTTTTCAGAACTTGCAAGTATTTATAACTCAATTTAACAGAAACGAACTGCGTCATCAAATTCGACAAGTACTTTTCAGTTTTATACAAACAAGTATATAAAAAAATTATGTAAAATACTGATCGAAAGGTTTAGGTTACGCATTGTAACAATTCATGAAATTTGGGGCGCAGCAGTAAGTACTGTCCCCAAACGTCCATCTCGTCACCCTTCGAGGGATGAGGATGAGTCGCAGAATTACGCGCGACATGTGCGTGAAGGGACGAGGGTTTTTGCAAGGCAAAGACAAAGCCAGCACTCAGCTTAAGCAAAAAATAATATATCAACATGTGAAGCTAACAAGTTTGCGTTAGTCTTCTTTGAGACCTCAAGAGTGTAGTTTGTTAGTTTTATTTATTTGTTTTATTTATTTATTTATTTGTAATATAACATCACTTACAGACTAGTGACGTCTGCCTTTTTATCAAAAGGCAGACGTCACAGACATGTCATGATGATCGTATAAGTGGAAAAGTCGTATTATGTTCGTGCTGGTTTTATACCCGTGGGGATTTTTATTGTTATAATGGTGTGTAGGTAATGTGAGACTGATGTTAGCTCGCAGACTTTTTGCTCAGTTGATGGATCACATTACTTACTTACGCCTTGTATGTAAACAAAAACGGAGCGTGGTCATATTCAAGGATTATAACAAAGCAATAAAAAATAAGTATAACAGAAACATTAAATGTAACCTAATTGATAAGCAAGTAAATGTCAAGTTTGAAAGTGGAACTCATTTGAAACGATGAGCATTGACCTGTTTGATAGGACTAGGGCTCTCGTTATCAAAGTTAATGAAGATCCGTGTAAGATATAAAGTTATCGAAAGTCGGCGCGGTGGAAGTTCGCCCGCGTATAACAAACTTAGAACTAACGTGCCAGACTTTGTTCATTTCTTGTTAAGAACTATTACATTGGCCTCTTATTTCCAAACCAAGTTTCAGCCAAGTCAAATGGTAAACTGACGGTGGCTGCAGGTATAAAAATATTTAAATCAAAATAGGAGCGTGGGGTTTCTAATGGGTCTTTAAGATCGATTATGCTAACTAAAAATCTTCTTCTTTCCGTGTGGTTTGTAAAGTCATTGACCAACCTCATTAACCCTGGTGTCGGAATTATTAACTAGTGATATTATAATTGCTAAAGGAACTCATGCTGCCATTTAAATAAAATCAAAAATTATATCTCTGGTGGTCTGCCTGGTACGTCTTCACGCCTGCCTACTTCCCTTCAGGTAACAATTACCCGTCAGGTAACAACGCCCGCACCCGCCGGCGGGGGCGCGGCCAGAACCAAAATCAAAATTGAAAATCAGAGACGGAGCCCCTCAGGCGTCGTCTCCTTCACGATATTTTTCAATATCAACGCGCTAGGCCGTGGTCCGAGGCTCCCTCGAGCCGCCCCTAGACGCGTTGGTATATGACTTTTTTTGGGGTAGAGTCTTCCACTCCCCCGCAAGTCCGGTGAAGCTTGATTTGTCGTACCTTTTCGACACAAGCATAGGTCAATTAAAAAAAAAAAAAAAAAAAAAAAAGCCTGCCTACTTGGTTAAACAGATTGGAATAACAATCGGCTATTAGAAAAGTACCTAAATTTGATAATAAAGAAAAGTAATACTCTGTTTTGACCATAAAAAAAATTTGTACCTCTATGGTTTTAACACCTATCTATATGTCTTCCTAGTGACTAATTAAACGAAAATACTAGTTTTACAGTTTGCTGAAACCTATTAGAACGAACGTCTAGAGATTTCATTATAAATTTTGTGACACTATCGCCTTACCGGGACAAGTTGCCGTAGAGTAAGTAAACTTTGTAGTACATGTAAATATTTATTTTAAAGTATGTAGTATGTAATTAGTAAGTACAATATGTTAAACATTCCTCATAAGTAGTTTATATTGTTTGCACAGACCCGACTCACTTTTTTATTTCCTCACCCTAAGGTTGCCTGGTAGAAATTGCTACTCAGCAATAAGGCCGCCTACATGTACACTTTCGTTCTTTTTTTGTGAATTTACTGATTGTATTATATCTAGAATGCAATAAAGTATATTCTATTCTATTCTTTGCTCAATACACGGCAATAAGAAACATGCTAAAACTTATACGAATGTTGGGTTACTTTATCAAACTGCACTGTACGTGAATTATTTCTCATGTGCAACCGAGTTTTCGATCAGAAGTGTAGGTCATTTTTCATTTCGATGTAATGATTTAAAAATCACGGATTAAAACGTATTTTCATGACGCCCACGCACCGGAAAGCGTAATCCACAAGGACCTTGTGACAAGTTGGACCGACGATCAGCCTCCATAACATGCAATGTTATGACAAAATTTTGTCGCACATTTAAACCCGCCATATTGAAATATCCTCCAAGAGGATATTTAAGAGAATACGCCTGACAAAATTATTTCTGTCACGCGTGGACCGGGGATGTTAGAGGGACTGGTGACGTTGAGGAATCCGCTGGATGCGGGCAACGAAGGACCGATCGTTGTGGAGTTATTTGTACCACTGATGTACAAACACTTGTCAGTTCAGTGAACGTCATATAGGATGAATGAAACATAAATAAAGCATTTCAAGAAATTATAATCTTTTTATCTTATATATAAAATTCTCGTGTCACAGTGTTCGATTCCATACTCCTCCGAAACGGCTAGACCGATTCTCATGAAATTTTGTGAGCGTATTCAGTAAGTCTGAGAATCGGCCAACATCTATTTTTCATCCCCAAAAAAAAAAAAAAAAAACAAATAAAAAAATCAAGGCGGGCGTAGCCGTGGGCGGACAGCTAGTAACTATATATATTTGTTGGGTTAAACAAAAAAAAATTTACTGCACAGGGTTTCAACAATTTTCAATTCAAAATCGATATAAAACTCGTGGGCGTCGGTTTCCCCGAGGCTTTGTGTGAAATACAACTTTGAAATACAAGTGAATTACGGCGAATTGCTTGCTTTGTTCAGTGGGATAGATAAATTAATTTTCAACGTTCATGTAGTAATAATACAGAGAGAGTGATTAGGGTGCTCCCTCGAGATTGTTAATATATGGTACCGTAGTAACGTCACAGAAGAAAATAATAGTACTACCCGGTAACGTTTTTGGTTTCAACGCAGCCAAAATCACAATAGATGAAAGATATATCTATTTGAATCAAATATATTTCACCGAAAATAAGAAAAAGGTTTGTTAAACTCTTTATATTTGGACTGTCGCTTTCTGTGGAGGAAAAAATCATGGCCAACTTCTGTGCCATGGCACAAAAAATGAAATTGAAGGCAAGATAGGAAAAAACCAAACCAAGAAGACCATTTACACAACAGATCATTGGTAAAGTATAATTAGGGTCATATAAGGAAGTTGAAGAACTAGTAGAGAATAGCAAATCCTCGTCCAACAAAAAAAAAACTTAACTAAGAGATTAATAGTGATGTGATGAATTTCAAATGAGTGTCTAAGACGGAGACGATACGGAATTTAAGGCACTGCCGATTACATTCCCATAATATATTTATAACTAGCGACCCGCCCCGGCTCCGCATGGGAAAGTGGCTATTGTGGGTTATCCTTAAGTATATTATGCATGTATTATACATATAAAATTATAAACCTTAGTCTTGAATCACTCTATCTATTAGAAAAACCGCACCAAAATCCGTTGCGTAGTTTTAAAGATTTAAGCATACATAGGGACATAGAAAGCGACTTTGTTTTATACTATGTAGTGATAAAAAAAGGTTGTGTCAAGGTTCATTTAGGCTTATTTGGTGACGACAGTGATTATTGTTTCTAAGCCACCGAAGGCCTCTGAAGTCGCTCATATAATGACCAAAAACTAAAGAAAATAAATAGCCTGGAGAATAAGAAATATTTGTGAGATTCTCAAAGGGTAAAGAACCTTCGTAACGTAATGTAAACATTAAACCGCTAATTAAGAACTATTATCAGAAACTGGATCAATAGGCACTTCTCAGAAACTGTTCAAACATTATGATTGACGTGGCTGACGGATTCTTCAAATTTTAACTGAATAAAAATATAACTGAAAATAAACGTTATCATTACAGTGTTAGGTTTGAGTTTCGGTTATGATAGAGGTACATAGAGCATAAACAGCATCTTCTGCGGGAGTTCAAAGTAAAATAAGCATTATAATTATAGCAAAAAGAGTTTTGTTTGTGACATACCTTGAGCATGGTGAGGATCTTCTGCGAGAGCTCGTAGTCGAAGTTGGTGTACTTGGAGTCGGTCATGTCGTAGATGAACACCAGCCCCGCGCGCTGCGTCTCCAGCGACTGCAGAGCCACGTCCAGCTGGTATACCACTCCCTGGGGAAAAATTCATACACTTGTAACGGGGTGGCTTGCAACTTCATTTCCACCACATTTACCATTTCTTTCTCGTCTAAATTCAAACATCCAATTTGGAATTCTTTATTCATTCATACGTCATCTTCATCCATTTTTAGGTTAGCTGGAAGAAAATGCTTTGTAGCATTAAGTTCGCCTGTTTACATTATAAGTGCAATAAAGAATTTTCATTCATTCATTTTTCTTGAGTTTTCCCTTTGACTTCAGGCCTTGACGGCCGATTTCTAAAATGTGTGGAATTTTGTTTTTAACTAGTTTATACCTGTTCCGTTTCCATATAAATAAATGTTAATAAACCAGTATCAGACAGTTCCTCGTGTATTTTATCACTAGTACCTAGGGAAACCATCAATCTTCAGCCGCTCCTGAAGGTTCTCCAAGGTCTAGGCAGACCACAGGCGCCGGCGAAAAACCGGAACAGGTCTAAACTCGGCAGTATAAAGCAGCTTATACTTTACAAAATAACACATATTTTAGAAATCGGCCGTCAAGGCCTGAAGTCAAAGGGAAAACTCAAGAAAAATGGATGAGGATTAATCGCTGTTTCAAGTTAACGTGCACACGATTATCCCTTACGGGTAAGCAGAGTACACTACGTAAATTATTTATCAGTACCCGTCAACCACCGGCGAAGAAATTCAAAATCTACCAACCCGCATTGAATTCAGTCCGGATTAATACGAATTTGTCCGGATTAATATATGAAACAAACCATAGTCACCCTGATACAGAAAAGGCTAGCCCCTGTATGAGGACATAATAATGGGTTGTTTGTTAACGACCAGTAAATCTAGATATCTGTATTTTTACTGTACACACAGATAGCGAATCGAATGCGAAAATTATTGTGAAAAAAGGAAAGATGTCTTTAATTTCAAAATGATGATAAACACATTGGTAGAGAGAAGCTGCTGTTATTGCAGATAATGGATGTTGCGAGTAGAATGTAGCTTCTAAACTGTATTATCATCATATGGCCAAAACAGTTATTTTGTTAAACTAAGATATCTTCCAAAGTACTGCAAAAAATAAGACCAAAAAAGAAAACTATGAGAACAAAATTGGAAAGGGCAGATACAATTTTCTTGAATGATGTTTGATTATTATTTCTATCAACAATACGAATCACATTCAAGGATGTCTTTATTCATTGTTAGTTTTTGAACAATAATAGGAAGTTGACTAAATAGAACGGTAATAAATAAAATATGATGTAATTGTGTATTTGTTATCTTCTTACCGAGTTTAATAATTCATTATTTTGTATTATGATAGTTCGCACTAATGTTCAATACTTACCCAAAAGTGTGCATGCTTGTCTCTAAGTTTATTTATGTAAATGTAACAGATTTTGATGAAAATAAAAAAAATCGAGTAAAGACTAAGCTATTCACTATTCCGTGATAAAAACCACAAGTTTTTATAGTGTTTGGACATGACGAAGGTATGCTTTTGTTCATGATTTATAAACATCAAAAGCCACTATAGTAATCAAATGAACTGCCGTAATTATTTTCCTCTAAACGAATCAGAGTAAAACTAAAACTAGATTCTACGTTGATCAACGCAAATAAAAGCCTCGGCCGCTACCGGTAAGTCAAATTGAAATACAAATTCCCAGTAAAGCTTATTTAGCAGCTACATTTAAATGTTTTCTTAGTTGTTTTATCTCAGTTCAGTAGAGAATAAACAAAGGTAAAGCTTTCTTCAGTTCAAGAAAACAGAAGCGTGTTTAAAACTGATTAGGCTAAACAATAATTGAGATTATCACGGATCACCATCAAATTTTCACTCATTCGGCACAAGTTATTAATCAATATGAGTATTTGTGTTTACAACTTGAAAAACCTTCAAAAATTGCTGGATACCATTGAAAAACAGTATTGTTCATTATAAATGAAGCAAGGTTTAGTGATGATTCCCAATAACCTTCACACGTTACGTTTGAATGTTGCAATTTCATTGTTGCTATACCACACGTGTAAAGATAACATCACATACATATGCCGACAGAGGCGCAATCATTGTAACCGAGAATTCGATCTTATTTCGTCGCACCAGGGACGACATTGACAATAGCGAGTTAGTAATCTGCGGGTCAGAACTCAGAACATCACAGTATTCTTTAGAGGCCTTTTACGCTAAAAGTTATGTGTACGTAAAATTTATTGCACTTTTAAATTCGGCTAACGCAGAACCGGGTACGGGGCTTCTTGAAGGAAACCGTGCAAGCTGAAATAATGTTAAAAAGCCAATTACACAATATAAATGGCGAATTATGACTCTATTATACTGTAGCCTATATTAGCCAACTGCGAAATTAAGATCTCTCTTGCGATGTTGCTATAATCCACACGCATATCTGCAACTTTGATTTTATAGAAAGTATTATTATAGAAAATTGTAGACCCGACCCTTATAAAATAGGTATTATTAAATATATCACACCAATTAATACTAATTGCTCCACATTTTAGTCACAAATGATGCAATCAAGACGAAATAGGCCAGAAAGTGAAAATTATGAGCGCTATTGGTTACATAGATCACTTATTTGGCAAGCATTGCGTTGTTAGGCTCATCAAGTCATTACGCAATCGAGATAGCTGCGTCCAAATTTAGATGCAAAATTACACTGTCTTAGCAATTTAGGCTAGAATGTTCATTGTTATACACCAGGACGATACAGGGAGATCTTAGATTTTAGATCTTATTGATAAAATTGCCATTTCTTCGAAGCAAACTGAGCACTAACCGGTCAATTTGTTTATTGGGGCGTTACTATTTTAAAAGTTAGTGGTCGCGCCGTGGTAAATATTTGACCACAATTTGACTTTTTTTTATTTAAGCTCTTTTCCTCATTAGAATAGAATAGAATTGAATAGAATAATTTATTTGCTCAAACATGGTAACATTAAAGGTATTATACATAATTTTTAGATCTGCATGTCCATTTCCTCCTTCCTTCCTTCATATTAAATACAAAATTGTTTAGTACTTCATAAGAGTAATCTACAATAAGAATACTGATACCAAGACCATGTATTCAGGCTTTAAAAAAATCATTAGCACACATGTACAGTAGCCAGCACGTGCGGCTGGATATGTTGACCTTGAGAGCGATCCATAGCAGTAGGGGTGTATTTCGTAGTGCGAATATCCAACCGCATGTGCTGGCTTTTGTACATCAAGATATTCTCTATTACTTTAAGTAGCACAGGCATCAGGTCTTTCCGTACTCTAAAAACTAGTTTCGGAGAAAATGTGACGTTACAGACGGATGATCAGACACACAAGTGATTCTAAAAGGATTTCGTTTACTTTTTGAAGTACGGAACCCTAAAGGGCAAAATGTTTCACACAGTAAAAAAACGGGTTCGCAGGTGTGCGTTTAAAGATGAGAACTCCAATTCATCAAGTTAAGCCTAACTTCGCCTCACCCATTTATTACATGTTCACCGGTACCTCCCAAGGTATTTAAATAAAAAAAAAGCGGCCAAGTGCGAGTCGGAATCGCCCATGAAGGGTTCCATTCCATAGCAGCCAGTAACATAATATAAAAGTTTTTGTAGTTCGTTGTGACTTTGATCGATGTTTTAATAATAGTGAAAGGTAAATTGTGGTTTACGATTTATGACGTATTAAAAAAAAACTACTTACTAAAGTACTTTCGCGTTAGCTTGGCAATAGCGAACATTGACAAGACCGGTACCAAAAAGTAATATTTTTAAACGATAATTATCGCTTTCCGTACTAACTGTTCTACTATTCATGTACTATTCATATGTACTATGTACTATTCATATCGTATACATTTACTAAGGAAAACGATATAATACGAGTACAGTAGTGGTAGTAAATGTCAACGCTCGCTATTGCCAAGCTAACGCGAAAGATATATAGATCTCGTTCAAACCAATTTTCGTTGGAAGTTTTCATGGTAATGCACATCATATATATTTTTTAGATTTATCATTCTCTTATTTTAGAAGTTAGAGGGGGGGGACACACATTTTTCCACTTTGGAAGCGTCTCTCGCGCAAACTATTCAGTTTAGAAAAAAATGTTATTAGGAACCTAAATATCATTTTTGAAGACCTATCCATAGATACCCCACACGTATGGGTTTAATGAAAAAAATTTTTTTTTGTTTTAGTTCTGTGTATGGGGACCCCCTAAATTAATTGTTTTTTTTTCTATTTTTGTAAGAAAATCTTAATGCGGTTCACAGAATACATCTACTTACCAAGTTTCAACAGTATAGGTATTATAGTTTCGGAATAAAGTGGCTGTGACATACGGACGGACGGACGGACGGACAGACAGACAGACAGACAGACAGACATGACGAATCTATAAGGGTTCCGTTTTTTGCCATTTGGCTACGGAACCCTAAAAACGTAGCTATTTAAAATTATAATTAAATTATTTTACTTTATTAAGGTAAAATTCTGCGTGTGATGGGGATGTTGAGTGCGAACCTTGGTACCGAAGTTCCAAATTTCGAATAATATGTTTCCGAAAGTTTGTAATGCCGAATAACGTAATAACGAAATATCAAAGCCACGAATAATTTTACACCGAAAGTTTGCTACAACGAATAACGCAATAACGAATGCATGCCATGCCGAAACTCGCCATACCTATATAAGTTTGGCGAGAAGTAGATTTAAGTTAAACTGTGTTTAATTACCCTAATAAATAAAAAGAAATATGTACCTATTTAACTTGTCAATACAATTTAACAGAGTCAATAACAATATTAAAACTAAGTACATATCGTGGCTTTATAGTCAAACAGTTAACCTCGAATCGTACCTGATGCAAACATCCCCATCCCCATCACACGCAGAATTTTACCTTAATAAAGTAAAATAATTTAATTATAATTTTAAATAGCTACGTTTTTAGGGTTCCGTAGCCAAATGGCAAAAAACGGAACCCTTATAGATTTGCATCAGGTACGATTCGAGGTTAACTGTTTGACTATAAAGCCACGATATGTACTTAGTTTTAATATTGTTATTGACTCTGTTAAATTGTATTGACAAGTTAAATAGGTACATATTTCTTTTTATTTATTAGGGTAATTAAACACAGTTTAACTTAAATCTACTTCTCGCCAAACTTAGCGTTTGATGGCGTTTATACCTATTTAAAACAGATAAGATTGTGGTTATTGGGGGTAAAAACCAAAATTGCGAACATGCCATGAGTATTTTAAGATGCTAATGTTATTATTTAAATTACTTATATTTATGTACCTGTAAAGTAGTTTGGTGGGTAGTCTGTGTAGGAAAGTGCTTGTTAGCTGTGAACACTGCGATCGCGGCGCCCGTCGCGTCGCGCGTCGGCTGCAAGCAAACAACATAATATTTATTTACTTAATCATTACACGTCACATATAGTGCAGTAATTCTATGTAATCAATGTATGGGAAAGACAAACAAATTAATAAAGTTTTGAAACTTGTGTGGCATGACACCTTTGGGTGTGGTATTCAAAACTCATAACTCTCCTCCCCCCTCCACCTGACGCAACACCCCCCCTCGTAGTGAAATGTGTCCCTTTTATCGGTTTTTCCACCTTTCCTCGAAAACACATACAGATACGGACAAAGTGTTTAAGACAAAAATAATCTTCATCAAATGGGCAACACAAAAGGTTAAATACATATTCATATAGGCTTTATGATATTCGAGGTATAGCTAGTTAAATTTTGGTAAAATAGACTAAAGCCAAAAAAAATACGTTGCCTGCTCAATACCCTCTTAAATCACTCTATAAAATAAATGAAAGAAAGCGCAGGACTTAAATCAAGATGTCGATCTTTTGGTTCTTGCACTAGCTTTGACTCCCGCTGAACAAAATATTTACCTATTGAAAAAGATCCAAGGTAAAGTTAAAAGCAGACTGTACAGTTCAAGTCTTTCTGATGCAGGATTGGTTCAAAGATGCAAAGATTCTATTCTCTTCCTTCACGCAATCACTGGATGTGATACAACTTCTTCATTTTTTGGAAAAGGCAAGATACAAGCTGTTCAGTTATTCAACAAAAGAAAAGATCTGCAGGACCTTATCGGCATCTTCAACAACAAAAATGCCACTCATGAGCAAATCGATACTGCTGGCGAAAAGTTCATTTTAGCGTTATACGGCGCGAAGCTATCAGAAAATAGCCTTATTGAACACAGATTTATATTTTTCAATAAACTTGTTGGGCAAGCAAAAAGCGCAGTGCTACTATCAAAACTGCCGCCTACCTCATTTGCGGCACATCAGCATTCAAGGCGGGCCTATTTGCAAGTTCAAGCATGGCTGGGTAATATATTAAATCCTGAAGAATGGGGCTGGACAAAAACCGACGCTTTCGTGAATCCTGTACCCACAAAACAATCACCCTCCCCCCAGTTACCCTCCTCGATCAACCAGTTCCCTGGGAGAGACAGGTGAAGTACTTGGGAGTCATCCTTGACTCTGCCCTTCGCTTTGGCCCTCACATCCAGTCTGTTCGCAATCGTGCCGCCTCTGCTCTCGGCCTCTTGCACCCCATGATTGGGCAACGCAGTAAAATGTCGCTTAGAAATAAGCTTAGACTTTACTTAGCGTGCATCCGTCTTATCATGACTTACGCCAGCGTAGTCTGCGCACTCTGCGCCCACGCATCTCAATAAGCTTCAAGTTATTCAAAACCGGTTCCTCCGCCGGGCTACTGGTTGTCCTTGGTTCGTTCGTAACATCGACCTTCATGTCGATACCGAACTCCTTTCTGTTAGAGGCTGCATGAAGGAAGCATCCAAACGCTACTTTGATGAAGGCCCTTCCCATCCCAATCCGTATGTTGTTAAGTGTACGGGCTATTTCCCGCACCCCACTACGCGGTTCCGCCGCCGTCCCAAACATATCCTTTCCGAACGTGACGACGAAATCACAGATGCAGTTAAAACGGTCAAAGAATTTAGATTACACCTTACAGAATGCCCTTCTGGTAGTGAATACCCTTCAGGTAATAATTACCCTTCAGGTAACAACGTCCGCACCCGCCGGCGGGGGCGCGGCCAGAACCAAAATCAAAATTGAAAATCAGAGACGGAGCCCCTCAGGCGTCGTCTCCTTCACGATGTTTTTCAATATCAACGCGCTAGGCCGTGGTCCGAGGCTCCCTTGAGCCGCCCCTAGACGCGTTGGTATATGACTTATTTTTGGGGTAGAGTCTTCCACTCCCCCGCAAGTCCGGTGAAGCTTGATTGGTCGTACCTTTTCGAAACATGCATAGGTCAATTAAAAAAAAAAATTACTTCATTCCAATAAATAATTACTATATTGTCGTTAATCTGATGAACAATTTCATTTTAGTTTTTTAACTAGCTACAGCTTTAAAACCGTCAAGCCTATCAAAATAAGATAAAGAACAAATTTTGTTTACAATTTAATGAGGATCATTTTTACTTTTGACACTTTTTTTGTATCAATTATAGTTTTCGAGAAAATATGATAAAACCGATAAAAGGGACACATTACCCTGCGAGGGGGGGTGTTGCGTCAGGTGGAGGGGGGGGGAGAGTTGTGAGTTTTGAACACCACACCCCAAGGGATCGTGCCACACAAGTTTGAAAACTTTATTAATTTGTTTGTCTGAAAAACACATAATTACCACACTAATAGTTATACAAAGTCATATGACAATAACAGTAATACTATTACTCACTACTAAATACTTCCAAAAATAAACGACGACTTAGTGCCTTAAGGTTTACAAGGTACGAGTATTTACTAGCTTCCACCCTCGCGGCTACGCCCGCGCTAACATTTTTTCCTGTGGAATGAGGAATTTTCCAGCGGAAAAAGGTGGCCTGTATTACTCCCAAAGGTCTATTCTATCTTTATACCAAGTTTCGTTAGAATCGGTTCAGTAGTAGTAGAGCCTATTGCAAAAACAAACAATAAAATATTTTTTCTTGAAAATTTTATACCCTAGCCACTGAGTCACTGAGCCGCGAAAGATAGCAGAGAAAAAAAAACACAGACTAGAAATGTCTCTCCATTTCAGCCTCTGAAATCCTATTTCAATACTAATTACTGTAAATTTTAAATGACGATGGTTTGGTAAAAAGTACAAGCATAATGTCCGGCTGTTTCAGATTCCAGTATCTGCATATACAACAGCGAATTACTGTCATTTAACATTAAACCCTTTTCAACCCGAACGTGGCGTAAAACACGACCACATTACATATAACGAGGATTTTGTTTCAAATTTATATTTTCCTTACAATTTCCCTTATAAAATTAGTTCCATTGAAATTCCGCAATATGGCGAGGTTTCTTAATAGGGGAGGATAACAATATTTCTGCTCACCAATATAGTGAATTTTCCCGTCTCAAGTTCCGACTTGAGAGGTTCTTCGAAGGGCTCGAATTTGTTGAGCCCCTCCCGCCTCCTCGTCGCCTCGTGTTGTCGCCATAGCGCATGCGCTCGTGCGACGTCAAACTTCCGCGCGAGCAGAAACTTGATCGCAGTCGCACGCGACACACAAGTCGCGCCCGACTCGCTTAGCGCGTCCAGAAACGCCTTTGTCGCCTGGAAATAAACATAAAAGCTTAATTAATCATCAATTCAAATAAAATTTGCACTAGAATTACAAGACTGTATACGGGCAATACTCCAATATTCTTTCCTGTCAATATATTATTATACCAGTAAGTAAATCTTCCTTATATGTAGACCTTAGTCAACGAATGTCAAGTTTCGTTCTGGAGATTTTAAAGTTTTAATCTCCCCGTAGGAAGACAAAACACAAATACCCATAATATTATTATTTAACAATCAAAATTGAACGGCGGCACAGAAGAAAATAATAGTTCTACCTGACGGCGGTTTACCTACCTAATTAGAGTTGACCATACGAAACCACGTGAACTGGATTCATCCATTTCAGCCTATTTTTCTTTTTTTTTAGGACAGGGATGGCGAACCAACGGCACGCGTGCCATCAATGGCACGAGACGCAATATTTTGGGCACGTCACTGATCACAAAATTCATTATGCACTAGGTACTGAAAAAGTTGTAAAGTACTTAGGTAGGTTTGTATTAAATATAAAGAGTTTTGATTTGATAGTATTTATTATTATTATTTTCATAATAATCACTAAGTCAAAATTATTTCATGGCACGTCCTATGACCTCATTTAACATTTCTATAGAAAAATGGCACGTTGGTACATAAAGGTTCGCCATCCCTTATTTAGGAAGTACTTATACAACCACGTAAATGGCTTGGCATTTTAATACTAGAGTTTTACTTGATAATTATCTAGAGTTACTAAAGCAAATTAGCAATAAGACTCGTGAAATTATCATAGACATATTTATACTCGTAATGGTTTATTTCTCAATCTGCTTACAAAATTGACTGAAAATCAAAGCTCCAAGGCCACTGCCCATAAAGCAAGAGCGGGGTTTAAGATTCCCGGCAGACATTTTAAAAGACTGATAAAGTAGCTGTCGAAGTTACGAAAAGTTGGCCGGCCGGCCTGCAAACTAGACATATTGATCTTTGGTAAAATCTAAAAGCCGCTTCAACAAGTCGGAAGAGTATTAAAAGCAGTAAAACTGTAGTTTATACAGTCTCGCGTAGATAATCAATCAGTGACTGTTTCTATGGTCCTTACAAGGTTACGAGCAGCAAATAAAATAAAATAACTTGACATGACCACAGTGATACGACGCTCAGCACCTTTTCATTCGCATCACAATTAAAAAACAGTCAACAGGTATGTTGCTGTATTAATTATGACACACATTATATCCACCCACGACTAATGAACGGCTAGACAACCTCTTTAAAAAACAATACACTTATTTTGGGTTCATCTTTGTCGTGTAAATAAGTTGATATTGTTTTACACGTCTCAAAAATTTTTACCGTAGTTTTGAACTTGTAGGCAAAAGCTAATCAATTCTACTCGAGGATACAAATCGCTTTTATCCAGGAGTTAGAATAAATTTGGAGTAAATTGATGAAAACTCGCTAAGCCACATCTCGCTCGCTGAACCTGCCATCCATCTCCTGACTAATGGATTCATTATTTACCTTAAGGAACATAATAAAGCGAGGATGAATCGATTAGCCACTGAACTCTATATCTATGAAAGTTTACGCTCTACAGTCAGTATTGTAGGTAAATCAACTAAAGCGATGATAATGAAAAGCTCTGCTGATCTCATAATTTCTTTGAACTCTTTTTCATTCCAACCGAAACAATAGGAATTCCTAGTATTAATTATTAGCATAACAAAACATAACAGCGGTTAATGCTATTTCACAAATATATAAACGAAAATACCCTTAGAAACTTCAAAAGCTGCCGGAAGAAGGCCGTCTCCATTTTGAACAGCAATTGCGGATCCATCAAGCCAAGTTAGTCCAAGTCGCGCAGATTATTACGCACAGTTCAATTTACCACTAAACACCATCTGATTTCACAATTTCGTCACACTTTCATCGTCAATCGGCCCGGGGCGTAGGTGAGTCGCTGAATCCTAACGAACGATTTATCGCGTATTCACACCGTATCGCTTTTCACTATAAAATTATACAAACTAAAGACGTAATGGTGCCGCATTTGTCGAGGACTTGAAGTGTGCAGAGTGAGTCGTGTAGGATGTGAACTGCATGCGTCGATGCAAATAAGCAAGGTCTGGAGCCGAGGGGCGCGCGCGGGCGGGTTCATTCTTCCGGGATGTGTTTCCTGCGGGCCCCTGCATTAGTATGAACGGGCACGAATTGTTACGACCGCGGGGCCCGCCGCCGCAGGATCATTTTCTACACATCAATCTCGTATACTGCCCCCGACTTTTTATTGCTCCTAATTTGAAATTCCCATGAAATAGACTCGTCCCAAGTCTTAAATTTCCATTATATATTTATATTCTCCTTCTATTTAGAATTCGATATTTTATTTTTCAATTCACGCGACTGGTTCAATGGGAATGACAAAAGCGAATGTTTTTAGCGGTTGTATAGAATTGTATGCACTGCACCTTTACGTCATGTGTATGGTAACGCATGCCAATCGCGTGCTTCCTACGCAAGGTGGTATGATTATTATGAATGACTAACATACGTAACACACGATGGGTGGGTAAGTGTGCTCTAGGACCAGTAAACTCTCGAACTCTACCAGATAAACATCAACGAAGTTTACAAAATCTCGGTCAAGGAACGTAAAACAAACAAACAACTCATAACACAAACATGAGTACATTTGACCGGCAAGGAAGATACAGTGCAAAAGGGAATGTATGAGAAATGGATTGCAGCTTGAAGGACATGTTGTTAATATTTACTTTAGCTCCTTAATCCTTGTTTATTTATACCTAAAATAAATTTACTTAACTCCCATTAGAGCCTTATTAAAATACATAATATTCAAAAATTGAATAATTTACAAACAACGTAAAACTTGAATCTATCTAACTGAACCCAACCCTAACTAGTAGTCGTCAACCATTAGGTAATTCAATTAGAGCTAAATTGTAAGAGCGTATGATAAATTTTGCGTTGGCGGCTGGCTGTTTGGTTTTTCGCAATTATGAGCAAAGGCTTAATAAATATTAATGAATTTCTAAGTATTATTGAGTGAATAACCACTCAAGTAATGTCACAGACTCGTATTGTACTATACATACAATACAGTTTAAATTGATCAAAACGTTTAAGTTAATGAAATTGGGTCAAAACTAAAGTAAATATTGTATAATAATTAACGTCACTTTTATTTTATATTTGGTTATCTCGCTGTCTGTCCTACGGTTTAGCCCGCACCATTATTATTTTTTTACTGGTATGATGTTAGGCATTTTCCTGCTGCAAATATTTCTTGCTATGTCTGCAAAAAAATGGTGCAGTGTCGTTCGGAAGAAACATTGTAAAGAAATCATCAAAATATCAATCCCAGAAATACTTTAACAGAACAGTATTCGTAACAAGTTGAATGAACAATATAAAATCAAACGTAACTAACAACAAACAGGCAACTATAAACAAACTGTAATAGAATGGAAGCAAACGAATATGGTTAAAAACAGACACACTTAAAGTAAAACTTTACACTGAATCAATACACGCATTAAAATTAAAAACTAGACAAATACGTCATTATTATTTTTCGACATCGCAGACTGTGAGAACAGCCCGATACGCCTGTACAATACGATCGAGCGCACGATCGCGCGACCGCGAAACCAGGGTACAACTGTTCAGCTGATCAACTGACAAACTGTCAAGCAACCAAAACATCAACAAGCAGTAAGCACGTGAATGGATGAGCGCCCGAAGACAACCGATGACGTCATTAGGAAATAGCTTTTCACAGTGTTACTGTAAATTAAACTAAACAGACAGCCAAATCTGTTGAAGATTAAATATTAACAATCGGCGTTATTTTCTAAACATGTCCAGTGATTTCAAAACTAGTTGTGCATTAGAAAATAAATAAAAACAAAACGATTTCACGATAAAACTACGTCAGTAAATAATAGTTTTTTTTTTATATAATTTTTAAATGAAATAACTGAACCTGTATTGAGCTAAGCTAATAGGAAAAACATAGTCTATAGAAACAAACAAGGCAGTAAATAAACAAAAAAAAAGTAATTATAATTATCTTCTGCGCTAAAATTTAACGGAGGAACATTTTACTTTCACCGTAAATCAGCCGGCAGCAATAACAATCAGACCATCCGCAATCCAACGACTATAGATTACAAAGTTCAAAAACACTGGCATGCCATTGAGAGCGAAACCAGGAAGAAAACCCGTAAAAAAGTAGATCGAACAGTGAAAATGAATGACTACTTCTCACAGTAGTGGTGAAAACTCAAAGGCATCCAGCGATTTGCGCTATTGTTCGTTATATGCTTCAAGCTTTTTATCCAAACAAAAGAACATTGGCTTTACTATGATTGTAAAAGGCCGTGATGCCGTCAACTTTTCACCGAAATGTAGAGCATTTCCTTCTTGGATTGGAAATATGTTTGAACAGTACCTATTATTGGAATAGTTAAAAATTATTTACGCGAAATTTAATGATAATAAAAATAATATCTACATCGTAAGAGTATTGGCTAAATTCCTTCTTTAAGAGCAGTGGGAGTTGGTGTGTGTGGGTGTAATGCTTACCACCTACGCGAAATATTGATTCTGCGTCATTGTATAAAAAGGAAATGAAGTCTGTACTTTCCGCTTTTTTTCCTTTTCAAGTCAATATGTATAATCGAACGTAATAAATGACTGACGTTTGAAACCACACAAAAAATAAACGTCTTATGAAACCTCACAACAAAATGTAGTTTTAAAGTAAGTAGTCGTTTTATACTGTGGCCAGGAAAGACGGTAACACTTATGGTTAGTCCGCGGTGATTAAACTTTTGAGTAATTAAATGTTGAAGCTGGAGTTTCGTCATGAATAATAATGACGAACTCATGTATAGTCACGCACGCCTCTGAGTTGCCAACCACCACAAGCACAACACGCGTTGCTTCAGATTCTGATTAAACCTGAATATGCGCCTATATAAAGTTAATATCATCACGACTTCGACGTACGAAGATATTGTTTACGGTAACCGACGTAGAGCCCTTTGGGGTAGAGTCTTTCAGGGGTAGAGTCTTCCACTACCCGGCAAGTCCGGTGAAGCGTGATTGGTCGTACTTTTTCGACACAAGCATAACTAGGTCATATAAAAAAAAAGACGTAGAGACCGAGAAGAAATTGCGGGGATTCAAGCTGTTAAATGCTTTCAGGAAAAGAAAGTGTCGGTTTTTTCAGAATGATATTTTTACATAGTCGAACCCATATCCCTGCCTGAATATATATGATTTACTTTTACTTACTCATTTTGTTCCAACACAAATCAACCTTTTCTGGGCAATTGAAAGAAAAAAACTTTAATAAAGTGGGTAACACCAAAACTCTCCAGAAAACTTATTTGACAACATACTAAATTAAAAAAACTAAATAAAAGAACCAAGTCACGAAACCGTTACCTACTTGATCCTTTCAACAACTAGAAAATACCTCATCTTGGATTGACTGTACTTATCAGTTTTAAAGAGACAGCGACTCTATCTATAGGGTCTCAAAGCAACCATTTGTGCTGTAATAACTTAGATTATCTGTCACAAAAAATATTATAACACAAATAGTAGGTACTTTAATTAATACTAAGCGACTACATAATTAACCTAAAAACATTTTTGTCCGACACAAGTATGACGTAACAAATTCTCGGAACTCGTCTCGTCCTACTCACCACCTCTGGTACTGTTAAGAGCCGGTCAAGTTAAACACGTGTATCGTAATTCCGTAACATAAAAACGGTGCAAAGTCCAAAGTATTTAGCTATATCAAGCTCGAGGACGTACCATTGGTTCGCAGAAATTCTCCTTCCTGTACCCGACAACACCTGAGTTTTAATTACTTGAGCAGTTTGAGTCTCAACACAGTTCAAGTAAAAGTAAAGGTATTTATTTTTAACTTTAGGATATTTACATCACTTAGTTATTTAGAAGAAATAAGTAGCTCCCCCACTCAAAAGCAACAAACAACGCTTGAAAATTGATAGTTCTAGATAGCTAACGACATTAATAAGGCCGCCTTTTGACTCTTCTGTTTTGTTCTGTATTGTTTTCTGTATGCTGTGTCTTTTGTCAATAAAGTATATTGTATTGTATTCATATAAATCGACTAATACTAAAACGCGAAGGAAAATAAGTATCTGTAAAGCTCATAGAGATGTACATATATGTTTTTAATGAAATACTTTAGAGTGGGGAAAAGCGCGCTTCGCTCTTTAAAAACCTGTAGGGCTAAGACGGGAGAGATTATAAATTAATCTAACTATGACTGAAAACCAGCCAGATCTATGAAGTGTAGTCGTTTGAATTTGACTTATCCACAACTAGTACCATGAAAATAAGGAGTCATGGAGAGATATTGTGGTGCTAATCTTGAATGGACAACGACACCATTTATTTTATTTACAGCTCTATAATTAGTCGGTAAATTCAAAGCTGAATAAATATTATTATGGCGTTCGGTTACGCTGGCAAACGTACTATAAACGTCGTGTGTTGTCTGCGCCAATCTCAGATAATATAAACGAGACACTACGGCTATAAGTTGATAGCACCCCCTTAACCCAATCGATCTTCTACGACACGCATATATTTTATCATGCTCCGCTTTGCGGATGTAATCAATCACATACCTACACCCAGCCCATTTCCCTCTAAATTGGAAAATTGCACTACCAATGTGACTTAACGGAGCACAATGCAGTTGGCAAATTTTTTTTAAATTGCCACAGAACAGAAGCTGAAACGACGGTAAATATGACTTTTTTTATAAAAACGACGACTACGGTGAGCTACTGTTACTGCAGTCTTTAAGTAAATCAATATACCTTCTAAATTCATAAATAGTGAATCATCTGTTTTTCGGAAAAGTAAGATGATTGTGCTTTGGACAAAATTCCGGCTAAACAGGTAAATACCTATTTTTCCATAAACATGATTCCAGCATCAGAAGCCTCAGAAGACAGACATCAGGGTTTAAGAGATCGGATATCAACCTTGCAACCCACAATATGAGATAAAAAAGCGGCCAAGTGCGAGTCGGACTCGCTCATGAAGGGTTCCGTAACAGCAAGTAACATAATATAAAAGTTCTTGTAGTTTGTTGTAACTTTGACCGACGTTTTAATAATAGTGAAAGGTAAATTGCTGTTTACGATTTAAGACGTATTAAAAAAAAACAACTTACTAGATCTGGTTCAAACCAATTTTCGGTGGAAGTTTGCAAAGTAATGTACATCATATATTTTTTTAGTTTTATCATCCTCTTATTTTAGAAGTTAGAGGGGGGGGGGACACACATTTTACCACTTTGGAAGTGTCTCTCGCGCAAACTATTAAGTTTAGAAAAAAATGATATTAGAAACCTCAATACCATTTTTGAAGACCTATCTATAGATACCCCACACGTATGGGTATGATGAAAAAAAAATTTTTGAGTTTCAGTTCTATGTATGGGGGGGGAGCCCCCAAAATTTATTGTTTTTTTTTATTATTTTATTATTTTTATTATTTCAGTAATATCAGTAAATCTTAATGCGGTTCACAGAATACATCTTCTTACCAAGTTTCAACAGTACAGTCTATAAAGTTTCGGAGAAAAGTGGCTGTGACATACGGACGGACGGACGGACGGACAGACAGACATGACGAATCTATAAGGGATTTTTGCCATTTGGCTACGGAACCCTAAAAACCAAACTCCCAGCAATAAGACCGACGACCCTCCTTTATCACATAATAGGTACTATGACAGGAACACCCAAAAATTCCGAATCACATCTTTTCGAATTTAATAATACTGAATTTGAAAATTACTTAAATAACGAATTATAAAAATTACGAAATTTTAAATTGTTTATATTATAATCCTTGCACGCTTTCCTAAATAGTTGCCTGCATCCTTGCTTGAATGCTTGCTTGCATGTTGATTTGCAAGTGTGCTGAACAGAACTGTTATGGCTCTAATGTCACTATGTCGCGTTTGTCGCTACTTATCGTGGTGTTTGTATCGATACAAACGCAAGGATGGTGTGTAAAGATTAAAACGTTTCGGCTTCCTTGCGTTTGCTGAGCGTTCAACTTGCGTTTGTATCGATACAAACGAGCGAAAAAAAACGTTGTGTAGAATGGCTCTAAGATGCTAAGATAGCTAGCTAGTCCCACAGGTCACCGCCTCGCATCACATCACCCGCTACCGAGCTCATACTGTCACTTGTCCGTCCGTTGTCACATGTCGCGGATTGTCGCGCCCGCTAACGACCGTATCAACACCGTCACGTGCGGCTGACGGCAACCCGACCCTACCTGCCGTAACCCAAATTCATTAAACGCTTCGTAATTTAATACACCTTAAACAATAGCAGAAATAAAGCTATTGTGAAAGAACAATTATGTTTTCTATGTGTACATAATTCAAACCAAGAACCATGTCGCGATCTATTGTAAGTGTTGTACGACACATTTTTTGTCTGCGAGAGTTACTGCTTGAAAATGAGACATGGCATGTACTTAGATACGATTTTAGTTAGAATAAAGTAAATATTATGGATCACATTAAGAAAACACAGAACATGAAGAAGAAATGCCTTTTTGCTAGGCAATGAATCAAAATTAACAAACTGAAATTGGACACACTTTTGTCTAAGTATATTAATTATGGGTCGACTCATACATTACGCCTCCACCAAGGTACTCCACATCGTCAACTCAACGTCTAGCAATTCAGACAAGTTTCTAATGTTGAGTTCGAGAGGAATTCACGATCGATAATTAAATTAACCGAAGGTATTATAAGAGGAAGTGCCCACTCAACTGGCTTGCGCCACTCCGGAAATGACGCTACTGTTCTCTAGGGGGAAGTTTATTTCCTCTTTCACCAGTCCTTTCCTTTCCTACTCGCACACAACAATATTGGGGACGTCAAATATTGTATGGCTCCAAAGAAATGCTGTATTTTTCCCTAGTAATAAGCCCCTAAGCATTGAACAAAATAATATACCGCGACATACTTTAGCTTGTGGTCTTTGATCTTTTGAATCTGTGACTCACGAATGGAAGTCGTGATTTAAATAAAATATCAGCCCTTGAGACAGTTGTTACGGAAATTGCCTTTTAAAGCGACCAATTTATGGAAGTAAATTGAAAAATCAAAGCATACTCGATCCGAGTAAGAGCACCCAATTGAGTGCTCCGTCAGGCCACGTCGCGTGGAACTGGAAGAGCGTCCGGCCGCTCTCTGTCACTCACACTTAAATCGCCGATTTATTGCCCTGGTTTCCGTTCCCACTCTTAATTCATACACGCCGCCTGTACGTACAGTACAATAATGCGAATTCAGGAATGATTGGCGAGTTATTATTAGGGCTTTTCAAAGGAAGCGGTGCATGCTTGTACCAAGTTCCAACTACTATTACCAGGTGCCCTGCCCTGTCGACGTCAGTCGGCGAACGGAAGCTAAATTCGTACGCGGTAAGTAAACAAGCCGCCACGTGCTACGATGGGCGCATATATTTCAAAATTCGCCGTAAAATAAGATTTTATTGAAAATTAGAAAATAAGGTAATAAAAAAAGTTATTTTTAACTTAAATGCATTGGAATTGGGCCCAATTCAACATATTACGCTCTAACTTAATTTTAAAAACCATAAAGGGACAGGTAATTGTCAACTTAAATTTATATATAAATTGTAATATACTTTATTGTATATAATAAAGTAAATTATATAACAAAGTATATAATAAAGTATATTATAATTTATATATAAATTTAAGTTGATATTGCACATAAACAAAACAAAAATGTATAAAAGTTAAATTGCGAAAGCGAGCTTATCTCTACAAAGAGATCTCTTCCAGCTAACCTATATGCTCGGGAGAGAAATTAAGAATAAATTTTATGCATAAAATTGATATTTGACGTCTATAAACAATCACTAAAAACGTGAAAGGAACATAATAGTTTTAAAATTTAAGTTAGTGTAATATTATGTAGAAACTCATCATGTCATTCCTCAGCAGATTAAGTTAAAATTCTATAATATGATATAATTGCATGTAGTGTCTATACTTATTTATGTATGTATAATATTTGTATTTATATATTTTATGTATATATATGTATATACGTATGTATAGTGTGTTTAATTTAATAACTATATTCTTATTCTATATTATTTGCACAACCGCCTTTTCTTTTCTTTTGAAGGTTTCTACTCTCGCCTAAAGGTTGCCTGGAAGAAATCGCTTAAAGCGATAAGGCCGCCATTTGCCGCATATTTATGTTCGTGTTGTTTTTATGTAAAATATTTTATGTGCAATAAAGAATATTTGTATTTGTATTTGTATTTGTAGAAACAAGCCCAATGTCAAGGTATTTTAAATAATTGTTATGTTTGTTGTTTTTGGTGTTTCCTGTGGGTCCCTACCTGAAACCTACAAACTCCTACAAAAATCTGTGTTCCAAACACTTCTCATTTGTATGTATGTCGAGTCTTCACACAGACGTGAAGCTATAAAAAATTTATTTTATATCTATCTACCTTTGTCACCCTGCTAAGAAAACCTTGTAAAGGATAATTTTTGTCAAATACCTTTTTTTTTACAAATTGAGCAGAAAATCTTGCACTATTTGCACTTATAAAATTTATGCATTTGTTTTAAAGTTCTAAAGATAATCATATTATTATACTAATACCCCTCGACGACATACCTAACTAACAAACAAGTGAAATACATGGTTTTTTTACAGTAAACATACATACTTAGTCACAATATAAAATTGCTTAATCTTTACAGTGGTATGTATAGTGTTTTGTTAGAATTAATTATTTTATTGCTTTAATGGCTAGTGTTTAAAATATCAAAAAAACTGCAAGAATGTACTTTGATTTCATCTGACACACAAAGATAATAACACCCACAACACAGTTGAGGATAACTTGTGGTCAGAGAGTCATCGTCAGAGTATCTGGCATACATAACTATGTAAACCAATAAGAATTTAATCAGAATTTAGGACATAACACCACTCTATAAGTAGGTATATTTTATCTAGGTAGCCATTATCCATTTGTCCATGTTTTTAAGATACTTTATTTTAATTTTACAAAAAGTTAGTGCAAGGTATTTTCAAAACTTACAACTATAAACAAATGTGATACCTACTATGAACAGATACTTGATACGGGTCAATAACGAAACGGAAACACGAAGAGCCACATCATGCTAGTTCGCCCAACTGCCGCCGCCGTAGTCAGATCCGTTTGATCTCAATAAGTATCTACGCACCGGCGTACATAATAATTCTCACCAATTTAGGATACCCTTCACAGACGATTTAACATTTAAAGGTAAATATACTCATAAATATAAAAGTTAGAAGTAATTACAAAGAAGATACCAGAAGATACGAAGAAATCAAAACAAACATTGATGACATGGTACACGACGCAAGAAATAGGCTCAATTCGAAAGGACTGATAATGTAGGACACAAGTGATTCACATAATATTAACTAAATTTTACTGAAATTATGCAACTTAAATTATAAATCTTATTCATAAAGTCTTTGAACAAATAAATTATAATCAAAATACTTACGAGCTCCTGATCGGGTGACAAGGCCACCGCCATTTTTGTAACAAACTGACGGACGACGGGACGTGCTGTTGTTGTTGTTTTTAAAAAAAAACCCAAAGGGAAACGCAATAGTGCTAGCCGTACATACAGCAATCATAATAAAATATTTTCAGGCAGGCAGGCAGCAGGAGCACCGTATACCGTAGTGTAACTTCATACAAAAGTGTCATTTTGGCGGGCTTCGAAATCTCAGGGTACTTCGGGCTGCAACAGCCAGGGTAGGTAGTCGCACTCTTTCGAACGGGCGTAAAATGACAGCGTTTTACCTAACAATAAAACGCTTATTAAATAACTTACCATATTCGAAACCTAAATATTATGAGAGTGGCAACACTGCTTCGTTCTGATTGGTCGTTACCTATATTTGTCCCTTTCTATCAAGCTCCATCTCTAAACACTCGTATCCCCAAGTTCCACCCAGGCAGGCCTCGACGGCGGAGCCGTCGATTTGTAAAATCATTGTGTCTCATAATAATATTTTGACATGTGGGTATTGGGTGGGTAAGGGAGCAAAAAAATTAAATACTTACGAAACAAAATAAGATTTTGTTAGTTTTAATTTTACCAGGCAGTTTTGAAACTTTAGGTTTCGAATATGGTAAGTTATTTAATAAGCGTTTTATTGTTAGGTAAAACGCTGTCATTAAAGAACTGTACCGATATTCGAAACCTAAATATTATGAGACCTGTTTGTTTTCGCCTGGTGGAAGAACGCTAATGTGATCATCGTGATCATCATACATAACTTGTAGGTGGCCACAGACGGTCAGTTTTGCGCGTCAGTTCTGACTTAAAACCGCGGCGTCGCTCCAAAATTTGATCGTCTGTGCCGAATCGCCACGCCAGAGTTTTAACTGACGGCGCGCCACGGAAATTTTCCGGGGCTACCATAATCCAGCGCGGCGCTGGGCGGCGCGTCGCGCCAAACTGACCGTCTCACAGTGGTTCAGGATTCAAAATTAGTGGACATTGACTCCAAAGTCGGAATTTCGATCTGATTTATTTTTTCTAAGGTTCTTGATGATATTTCAAACCACTTTTACTCTTTCACATTTTATCGAAAAGTGTATAGTTATCAAGATATAAATTTTTAAAAATAAAAATGTATGGAGAAAATTACATTTTTTTTTTTTCTTTAAATGCCGGGGTTTGCCGAGTGTTTGGAGACATAACCATGTTATATCAAGTGGTCAGGATTATAAAAATCAATTCAACGAGTCCGGCAGAACCCGGCAGCGCGAAAAAATGATGTTTGAAAAAATACATATAAAAACGTAATTCTCCAAAGATTGTGATGTTATTTGAGATGATTTATTATTTTATTGTATTTTTACATTTGACTACATAAAATAATTGAGAAATATTTCAAAAAAATCTTAATAAAAAAAAACTTTTTTAAAAACATTGAATAACTTTTCTCGCATTCCATACAAAGTGTGTACTTTTTAACTTTACTTTACTTTGCCATTCTCCTTCAACATGGATAAAAAATAATATTGAAGCTCTTCTTCTGTATGGGAATCCAAAATAGAGCTTGAACGTCTTTTTTCTGCTTATTGCTTAGGTCTTCCAAGCTTTTTCTAATCACCGTTTCAGTACAAGTGCTAACTTCCGCAGTACAGACACTGGTAACTGGAATTTCGGCATGCGAGAAAACAGTGTCCTCGATAACGATTTCACTTGATCCTTCAAAGAGCGCTTTTCAATGAACCGTGCTGCAAGTTGGCCAAGAAATGTCGGTTTCTAACCACTTGCGGCTCACCTTCCGATTCATGAAAGTTTTCGTCTGAGTCTCTATCTATAAAGTCTACATTTCTCCACTTATCCACAAGGCGCTGAGTGAAATGTATTTAAAATTATTTGATAATAATCATTGTCTTCTTAAGATATCTCACATAGAATTTCCGACACAATTACTTGTTGTAAATAATTTAAAGTCTTAAATCTTTATATGATAACTAAGTTTCCTGAAAAAATCTAAATAAATACCCAATCCAGAATGAACTCAAAATGTAACGGAATATGTAAGCGGTCTTCTCACTCTCTCTCTACGGGAGAGAGGGGTTCCTGCGTCAGCCTTGCGACTCTTGCGGGGGCATTCTGCGCAGGCCTCATCAGAGGACCCGGTCATGGGGGATCGGCGTGACCGATGTTGCCATCTTTGGATGGTTGTATTGTGGCCATCATTAGGTTGTGGTGCTCAGAATCTGAGATGTAGTGCTCTCCTCCTCGGCGCTTCTCGCCAGTAGAAGCTCCCTGGGGAGAGCCTTTGACCTTGTGTCTGGTAGGCGGCTATGTAGTGCTTAACGGAATATTAACTTGCATTGCTAAAAGATGCACGATGTGGTTCGCAACTAGCGGTGATTAAAGACAGCGACAAGTTAGGGCCAATCAGATTTCAGTATTCACGATGACTCATTTGTATGTTCATTGCCTTATCTATACTTACTAAGACGACTCATCTCAAAAGCTCTTTGCTATTTGTTTTTAATGTTTTGTTTTTCGATTATAGAAGTTCGCATTTCTACTGAAACGGTGATTAGAAAAAGCTTGGAAGACCTAAGCAATAAGCAGAAAAAAGACGTTCAAGCTCTATTTTGGATTCCCATACAGAAGAAGAGCTTCAATATTATTTTTTATCCATGTTGAAGGAGAATGGCAAAGTAAAGTAAAGTTAAAAAGTACACACTTTGTATGGAATGCGAGAAAAGTTATTCAATGTTTTTAAAAAAGTTTTTTTTTATTAAGATTTTTTTGAAATATTTCTCAATTATTTTATGTAGTCAAATGTAAAAATACAATAAAATAATAAATCATCTCAAATAACATCACAATCTTTGGAGAATTACGTTTTTATATGTATTTTTTCAAACATCATTTTTTCGCGCTGCCGGGTTCTGCCGGACTCGTTGAATTGATTTTTATAATCCTGACCACTTGATATAACATGGTTATATCTCCAAACACTCGGCAAACCCCGGCATTTAAAGAAAAAAAATAAAATGTAATTTTCTCCATACATTTTTATTTTAAAAAATTTATATCTTGATAACTATACACTTTTCGATAAAATGTGAAAGAGTAAAAGTGGTTTGAAATATCATCAAGAACCTTAGAAAAAATAAATCAGATCGAAATTCCGACTTTGGAGTCAATGTCCACTAATTTTGAATCCTGAACCACTGTGCGTCTGTGTGGAATCGTCACTCCAATCGCGCCAGTTCGCTCGCAGCAGCCGCTCGAGCATGTCGTTTGTTATGTAAGTGGTAGTTTTGTTGATGGCGGCGTCCCCGGTAATACGCATAAAGACGATTATCTACACTAATACTATAAAAGGGAAAGATTTGTATTTTTGTAATGAATAAACTCAAAGATCCGTACTAAAACTTCAATATAAATAAATTACCTGAAATAGGTATCTATTCCTAAAAAATTACCGCGGGAAAATTATCATTCCCACTGGAAAAATTGTTAAAGCGGGCGGAGTTAGCACAAAGAAAGAATAGACCTTGGGCAAGAACATAGCCTAGGTACAGAAGCCAGCACATGCGGCTAGACACTTGCACTACGAAACTCGCTTTTACTGTTACGGAATACAGGCGCTCTCAAGGTCAATATGTCCAGCCGCATGTGCTGCGTACTGTACCTTTAACCGCGGGAAAATTATTCATTCCCATTCCCACGGAAAAAAACTGTTAACGCGGACGGAGCCGCGGCGGAAAGCTAGTGTTTAATATATTTATATATATTCCTCCTTCTTTATTTTATTATTTATTTATACCTATATTTTATTATATTTATTAATTACCTACTTGTTTGTAGTAAGTAATTATAATTATTGTAGGTGGTTCTAGCGATAATTTTATTTGATAATTTGATTCCCTTTTTTAAGCCATTCTTCCATACATTGATTTCTTTTTTTGTTTTCGGTGAGTAGACGCGTGCGCTTTCTAGCCCGGCCGAACGAAAACTGAAGTGCCGGTTTTACGCCAGTCTGTGGGGAATTCCAGTTGGCCTAAAACCAGACGTAAAACTGTGGAGCGACGCCACAGTTTTATGTCTCGACTGACGCGCAAAACTGACCGTCTGTGGCCACCTTTAGGTTCTATAAGCTTGGTTGTGTTATTGACAAAGGGAGTTATTCAATTATTCAAGAAGCTTCAAGTTAAAGGTTATGTACCTATACCCATGTGTGTATGTAAGTAAATACAAGAAATGAATTTTAATTTTAAGTGTATCATATACCTATGTAATTTTAAAATTAATTCAGAGTGTACTGTAATTATTTGTGTACTTATGTGAATAAGTTTTGCAGAGTTAAGTATCATGGTGGTAGGTAGAAATAATAGAATTAAACAATTTAACAATCATTTGTTTTTTAATATATTTATCCCAAAGTTTCCAAGGTTACATTTTCACCCTAAGATTAAAAATATTATTTTACAAACATAACTTATATTTACTTTTTATGACAAGAGCCTGAGTTGGGTTACCATAATAACTTGCTGAGCATACAAATTCTTGATGAATTTAATAATTGGTTGTAATTGTAATAGTATTTACTCTACTAACTCTGTTAAAGAAAAATAAATCATTCTATGAAATAAAAGCATGAACTGACAAAGAAAAATAAGCACTTATGTATGTAAATTATGTTACAGTTATAATATTACAATATAGTCCAAACAATCAGTTAGTCATACTGGCTGAAAAAGCCTCATAATTGTGTTAGGCTCACTACTTGCATTATGAATTATATTCCTTCTGTAGAATCTTGCAAATGTATTTGGTGACCTCCAGTTGCCTCTGCTGAGGATTTCATCTATGGGGAAGTCAAGGATCCAGCTTTTGGAAGCTACAGCAGGTCTAATGCTGCCTGCTGATGCTTTTATTCCTGCATCCTGTAACAAAGATTTTATCCAATTTGCAATAACAGTACGAGTTGCTGCCTTCGGCGTGCCAGAAACTGTGATAAATAGACTGTTAGAATTGCCAATGTTTCTTCTCTCAGTACTTAGGTTGATAAGAGATTTGATCCAAAATATTGGATTTAGGGCTTCGCACTCTTTATTAGCTACTAGCGACCCGCCCCGGCTCCGCACGGGAAAATGGTTATTGTGGGTTATCCTTCAGTATATTATGCATGTATTATACATATAAACCTTCCTCTTGAATCACTCTATCTATTAAAAAAAACCGCATCAAAATCCGTTGCGTAGTTTTAAAGATTTAAGCGTACAAAGGGACATAGGGACATAGGGACGGAGAAAGCGACTTTATTTTATACTATGTAGTGATTAGTTTCCAGCCTGACTGTCTATAATTGTGACAATCTGTCTTTGATCCAAACAAAGGCCAAAAGGTAGCTTCAGTGTTAGAGATAGATACATTTTTAGAATCAATTGACAAAAGAGTAAGATCATGCACCCTACGACCTGAGCATAATAATAAAATACATGCTGTTCTACGGGAACATTCATATAAGGTCATTGTGTCACGATTAAAGTTGTTCCTCAACCAAAAAGATAACTGGTCTATATCCCATATTGGAGGTTTAGCAGTTTTTGGAATTTGAATTGATATTGCTTTAAGAATTCGAGTAACTAGAGGGTGTACACATAAGGTAGCCACTACAGACTTATGAAATAAGATAGTTGAATAAGCCAGTTTTTCTTTTTGGTGGAGGTCAGATAAAAATCTAGCAAGGTCTGATCCAGATGGGGCGTTACGACTTACATGGTTAAGAGTAGTCCAGTAGCACCAGCGACGCCAGGCCGCTCCGTACGATTTCTTAGTCGAGTCCCGCCAGCTGGATTGTAGCAGGTTGAGCTGACTCGGCGTCCAGCTGGTTAGCATCGTCTCCCACCCCCACATCTCCATACTTCTAGGTGCAGATCTTGATTCTTCGCCGGTGGGCGGTTCGTCCTCGTGTCGACTAGGACTTTGTGGAGATTGAAGACTGTGTACGGGGCTGCAGTGGCTCGACCCTTCAGGTCCGGGCGCCAGAAAGCTTTGTCCCAGCGAGGAGCCACCACAAGGAAGATGCCCGATGCACTGTTTAGATGGGCCAGGACTTTTGGTAGTAAGTATGGGGGCGGAAATACCCACGCCATTTTGTACGTCCACTGTCGGGAAAAAGCATCTACGAATACTGCCTCCTTGTCCGTCGCGTCTAATGTCACGTACCGAGAAACTACATGGGCTTTGTGGGACGCAAATAGATCTATTTCCGGCGTTCCCCATTTTTTGAATATGCGGGTTGTCAGTGCCGGTAGGAGATGCCATTCGGGGTGAAATAAACCCCGAGATAGGTGATCGGCCTCTATGTTGTACCTGCCTGGTAGGTGATGCAGGTTGAGGCGGATGTTGTACATCTGAACCAGGTGATATATTTGATACGTCAAGCTCATCAGTACCTCGGACTTTGTTCCACCCTCGTTTCTGAGGTAAGCTAAGACGGTTTTGTTGTCCGATTGTACGGACACTGTCGAGTTTGTCAGGGAGTGACCATGATCTCTTAATACGTGTAAGATTGCAATCATTTATTTCTGATTTGAATGTAGTTTGCTCTCCTGTTGATCCCAAGAGCCGCTTAATCGAATATTGTCTAATTGAGCTCCCCAACCCGACCCCGACGCGTCTGTTGATATGTAATGACTCACATTTTGGTGATGTAATTGTGAGTTCATCTGATGAAAATTTAACCACCATTCTAGGTCTATTAACGTCTCTGAGGGGAGTTGGTGGATCTTGTGAGGAGGTTCGTTTAGCAAGCTGTTTGCGAATAGTAACAACCTGCGAAAGTTGAGTCGTCCGCAAGGGACTACTAGGCTTGAGAAATTCATGAGGCCTATGAGGCTCTGAAGCTCCCGTAACGATAACATTCTTTTTTCTAATGCATAGGTCACTTTTTGCTTGATGCTGTTTAATTTTTGAACTGGTAAGTATTTTAAGTTCAGGAACGGATCCCATATTACCCCTAGGAACTGAATGTTTGGTTGTGGGGTCAGTATGGACTTTTTGTAATTTATTTGCCATCCTAGGCTTTCTAATAGATTCACTGTATAATTTATTTGGGTTTGAAGCATTACCCGGCACTGGTTGGCCAGGAGGAAGTCGTCTAAATATACTAGGATTCGGATGCCTTTCTCCCTGAGAATTTGAGCAATCCAATTGGTCAAAGTTGCAAAAATTTTGGGAGCGGTTGCCAACCCAAACGGTAGACAAGTCATTTGAAGAAGTTCGTTTTTGAATATAAGCCGTAGAAATCTCCGATGGGCAGGAGTGTTGGACAGGTGAAAATAAGCATTTGACAAATCGATTTTGGCTAACCAGTCTTTCGGTTGTAAAAATGACGGAACTCTCTGTTGGTTCACAAGCCTGAACTTGCCTATGATAATGTATTTGTTCAGACGACGCAGGTTGAACACTGGACGGAAGGATTCGTCGTCTTTTTTCCGGAGAAAAAGGGACGACAGGAAGCTCGGAGAAAGCTGCGCGCTTTCTAAAACTCCCATGTTTTTTAATTTTTGTATCTGATTTTCCATCTCTAGGGAGTAGGGAACAATTATGTCCTTGTTGGAGGAAAAAGGTTTGATTAATGGGGGCTTTGATGAAAAAGGTATGCGGTAACCTTGACTGATCATTTTTAAAATCATATTGGGTGCATTTAGGGCTTGCCACGTGGGGAAAAACGCATGTAGTCTGCCCGCCTGGAAGATCGAGTCAGAATTTTCTTTGTTTGCCCCTACGGGAGGCACTTAACTTTTTACTAGCTCCACTAGCGTCGTAGTGTTTGGAGGCTCGAGCACGAAAGTTTTGGCCCTGCGTGGGCATTCTAGCATTACCAGGAAACTGAGTCATCATACTCTGATTATAATAATAATTATAATTATTATTATTATTATTATTATATTATTATTATAATTATATATTGGCATAACTCCTTGCGCAGGAGGAAATCCGAATGGGTAAGTAGGGACGCCATGCGCTGGCGCCATCATTCGATATGTATTGTTTGAAGACGTATTAGGTGTGGCATCAGCAAAACCTTGCGCAGGTATTTTTGTGCCACGCGAACCGGAAGTGTTAGCCACAGATGGGTTCTTACTTTGCGATCTAAGAGGCCAAAATATTTTGCTCATTCCTCCGTTTTTATCGACCGTCGCAGAGAACTCTTTCGTTTCAAATAGATATTCACAAGATGGGGGTATTTTCCGAAGATTTGCCTTTACAAATTTATCTTTTACAGCCCGCAAAATTGAATCACGTCGCTGCTGTATCAAATCAGCGCGGTGTCCACATGCCATTTGCAACAAATCATTAGATATTTTTTGGAATTCTTCGGAAAATATCTCATTAATTTTAATATTCAGGTTATTTAAATCAAGTATCTCCGAGGATGTTATCCACTCAATTAAGCTATTAAGAGCTGCCTCGACAGCCTCTTGCTGTTTCATTAAACCTTGAGTAATGGCGGCAAAACCTTTTTCGGTTACTGCTAAATGATTAAATTTATCATACGGCTTAATTTCATCATTACATTCAAGGTTCGTAAATCCGGGGGTAGAGCAAAATTTTTTTCTGTGCCTCAGAATAGCGTACATCTGACCATTCAGGGGATTCGAAATGTTGGACAGTTTTTAACCGTTGTAAACGGGTAGGGTCCGATTTTAAAATTGCTGGCTCTTTAAGGGTAGTTTGAAAATTTAATGAAAAAGTTTGAGGGAAAGAATGTGGAGGGTACTGTGCACTCGTCTCCTCGTGTACGTTATTTTGGGGAGGTTGTTCGTTTTCATCCTCATAGAGATCGTCACTAGCATTTAAAGATATCGCGTCATCGTTATTTTCAACATTATTTGAATCATTTATGGGCCCGGGCTGAGCTTGGCCCTGAGGCGTGTTAACCACAAAATTTTGTAGAAAAGACTGTATTTGACTGACCTGATTTACCAAATTACTGATTACCTCGGATTGTGACGGACAGGGCTTTTTAGCCTGCTGTTCATCAGGTGGAGCTTTACGCTTACTAGGACCAGGCGTTGCACTCGCCATATTGGCGCCGCCAGGTGCAGCGTTATCTTTTTCCATAATAAATTTTAAAATTTTAACGATCGACAAATGTCGATAAAAGTTCGTTGTTTTTCGGTAACAGCTAAACTGGAGCAAAAAATAATATTTTTAAAGACTCACCAGCAGTTTAGCTTCCACGACCGCACAGCTCGAAAAACAGAACGCCAATGATTTTACAAATCGACGGCTCCGCCGTCGAGGCCTGCCTGGGTGGAACTTGGGGATACGAGTGTTAGAAAGAGATGGAGCTTGATAGAAAGGGACAAATATAGGTAACGACCAATCAGAACGAAGCAGTGTTGCCACTCTCATAATATTTAGGTTTCGAATATCGGTACAGTTCTTTAATAAAAATTTTAATATTGTTTTGCGTGATTTAGAGAAACAAATAATAGAAGCAATGCCAAATAACATGAGATATTGTTCCGCGTATGGATGTTTAAATTAATCAAGAAATTTATATACTTTTAAATTACCAAGTGTGTCAGAGAGTTAAGTAGATTAAGATTATTATTAAGATTATTCTTTACAATTTGTGTATTAGTGTTTTGAGGTTTTTTAAACTGTAACTGGTAAATAAGAATGTTCCTACCTACAGGTAGTCGTGACCTTGAGCTATTATTAAAGTAATCGGACTGAGTAGGTATATATTTCTCTTCTATAAAGCACGGGGGATTGAAATATAGTCTCTTTCAATGCTATATATTCAAAGTAAATCGTTTTAATAAAGCCCAACCAAAGAAATAAAAAACCTCGCCATATTTCGGAATTTTAATGTAACTAATTTTATAAGACAAATTGTTGCCATAGTCTTAAAAATATAAATGTGACGCCCCCAGAGCAGGTTTTTTATTTATTTGGCCAGGCTTAACTTTAAGTAATTATTTGCTAACTTAACAAGTGGTCAAGAAAAACAAGCAGTGTTCAACCCTACAGCATGTCATTCATTCATTCGTTCAATCCCAGAAAACCGCGAAGTTATCCTACTGTATGTACGTAGTACATACTATATTTATACTGTGGCAGGAGCCTTCCCTCCCTCCCTGCCTGCCCAGCCTGCCGCAGGGCGGGCTAGGCCTAGGCTTACTAATACTATGTAAGTAGCGACAAGCTCGAGAAGCTGTCAAACGCGACCGACATAATGACATTAGAGCCATAGTAGTTCTGTCAATATGTCGCGTTTGACAGCTTCTCGAGCCTGTCGCTTCTTACGTAGTAGACCTACAGCACACCTACAGGGTGACAGACAGAGTGACAGATTGCTTAAGGGAGGGCCTCCGCCCACTGGCGACAAAGTCAAAAAACGAAAAGGACGCAGTTATGCGTTAGAATGAGATACAAATACACCGCGCTCACTCTGCGCATAAGTGCGTCCCTTTCGTTTTTTTATTTAATTATTTTTTCTCTTTGCCCTATGGTTATGGTTTGGTTAGTTAGGTTATGTTATGGGTTATGAAATGAAATCGGTATATTTTTGTTATTAATCTATCAACCAACACAGTTTATATAAAACTTCTTCTTGTCTTCAGTATGTCTACTCGTTGGTAAGACAACGCAAACACGTAACAATTTAGTTCATTTTGCAGTTTCAAAATCTTGTGTTTTCAATTTTACTTTTTTTCAATTTTGCAGGTATCCCATTTACCAGAGAGGGAATCCACAGTTGCGAATATTTCTTCCTAATTTCTGGATGAAACTGGTACGACCCCCACCCAAGCAACTGCCGAATGTGGTAAACTTTCAATGCTCAATGGAAATGACCAAACATGATATAAAAAATTACTTGGTAAAGATATACAAAGTTCCTGTCGTAGAAGTGAGGACTAAAATAACTTTGGGCAAGTTCAGGCGAGATATTGGGAAGGGCTTTGTGGTCAAAGATGATGACATCAAGCATGCATATGTCACACTGGTATGTAATGTAATAACTTTTTCTATATTTTTATGGTTTTACTGTACATAGAATCAATCGGTTGGTACATGCAAGCAATACTTTAGACTTAGTGCTAGTATTTATAAAGTGTGGTGTAGAGACATATTGCAACTTACCTGCAGTTGCAGTTTCACTTTGGGGCACCACAATTTCCAGTTCGAATACCTTGGGCACTGGGTCACGGAGGATTCAACTGTATTTTCCTATGCGAAGCCGGGGCAGGTCGCTAGTTATTTATAAATTTGACAAACGAGGAATGCTAAGAGGTGTACTCACTACTTCTGCTTTTAACCTTACAACCAATTATTTGCAGTTTTTTCTTTCTTCACAGCCAAAAGGTACAACATTTGAGTTTCCAGACTTGTTTGACAAAACAAAAGAAGATCAAGAGGAGAATATGAAATCACTGGATGAAGCTAAGAAAACATATAAAAAATACATTGATAGAAACAAGGATAGATCCGATGTACCTAGCTGGTTCTCTATTTAAAATATAACAAGTTTTATCTGTCATAGTTATTTCATAGTACAATTTAATGTGTTACATACTTGATAAGCAATTAGAATAAAAGCCATTCTAAAACAATTGATTCTTTATAGTAAAATATTTTATCTTGCTGCTGATAGCCCTGTCAAAGATTAAATTAAAAGAGCTGCAATATGTAAATACAAAAAAAGAACATTAATAAAAACTGGGTCCTCTGTCCAGTATATTTATTAGTCTTTAGAACAATAATATTTAAAATCTATAGACTATTCTAAACATGGCACATAGAATATTATGTAACAATTTATGAAACATTTAATATTTTCCACTAGGAAAAGTTTATGTTTCTAATTTAGTCATGTTAATAGGTCCAGTGTCTGGCAAGCATCTGGAATAAATTGCAAGAGAATATTAAATGGTTTTACTTATTTTCCATAAATAAATTATCCCTGCCACTCATTAACTTGCAATTTATTTAAAATGTTAGCCAAACTTCACATAAATCAACTATAATCCTGGTCCCTTCATGTAGCTGAAATAAGGTTTTTGTCACAAAAACCTAATTCAATTAATTCTTACAATTAATCCAGAATTATAGATACAATCAACAACTTAACTTAAAATCTAATAAGTTAAAATATGGTGTATTAAGTTTAGCAGTATTATTTCTCATGAAATGATAACTACTACATCTAAACCATATTTTTCAGTCAGTTTACAACAATTTTAGTTACTTAAAAGGAATCAAAACTATAAATGAACACAAATTTCTGCTTAATTCGCTTTCAAATCTTAAAAGAATTAGCCACATAAACTCAACAAAAAAACAATAATAAAGTATGCAATAAGTACTCGTAGTGATTAAAAATATTCATCAAGGAAGGCTGGTGAGTGGCATTTTGGGCACTCAGAAATATCCAGCAAAAATGTAACCTGAGAACAAAGAAACTTGTGAGAACAGATATTAGTTTTAAAGCTCTAAGAATGAAACTTGAAACCAGTACATACTATAACTAATTGATAAAGAATTTAGACTTGAACATGACTTGTGTGTAATAAATAATAATAAATGGTAAATATCTAATAGGATTAATTTTTGAGCTGGAACACTTTCATCTTGTATCGTTCGCAAGAAACCTAACCATACCCCACCTGAATATTAACCCAAGTAAGTGATACCATAATGCCTTAGTCAATACCGCTGGATTGGAGCTGTTTTCTCTTATCTCACACGCATCCTTTGTATTTATAGATTCCTAAATATAAATGTTAAAGGAACAAGGCTAAAACGTGTGTTTATCAGTGGAATATGAAGGTAGTTGCAAAAGCTTACCCTTGGATGCATTTCGCATTTCAAGCGAGTACGTCCGTGGCAATAGTAGCCACAAGATCGACAGAAGACTATGGTTTTATCTCGGTTACAGGAGCACTTCTTAGTGTAAGCATCAGTAATTTCGGGCACTCCACGTCCCATACGATTTGGCGCCTTCAAAACTTTGCCGGCTGCTGCCGCCACAACTGGGGTCGTTGTAGTCTCCATGGTATGTTTTGTAATACCTCCCTTCTACTTAACAAAGGAGTTCAAAATTTTGTAAGTAAATAAGGATAAATTACTACTACAGAAAAAAATAAATTACTTAGTACCTGCGCCAACGTGGGAAAACTTTAAACTGACTGACTGACTGTTATTATTTATTTATTTCATTCCTTTTCATTCATTCTTGAGTTCCACATACATGACCTTGACTGACTGACTGACATAAATATAGCCAGCCAATCACATTCACAAAATTCACAATCAACCACCAATCAGAGATTATTATTTCGGTGAATTTCTTGATGTTTTTCTTCAACATTTCTACCCGTTGCACCACTGAGCAAGTAATCACTACGTTATACGTTGCACCACAAAACAAAGAAAAAGCACAGAAGTTTAATTTCTTATGAAATGTGAGTAGCATACACACACACAAGCAAGAAAATGTATGGCGTCTTCATTTACTAGCAAATCACCAAGATATCGACATAAATTGTTGTCTATGTGCGAAATTAATTATCAATATTATTAAACATGGTTTTGATTTGGCTCCGTTCTCAAAGAATGAGCCAAAGAACGCTCTGCTCACCCCGTTATGCCTCGGTCACACCACACATAGCGATTAGTCGCCGCGCCGCGCCTCCGCCGCCGCCGCCGCCACTGCAAAATACGTAGGTACGTAATTTACGCACATAATAATTAATAAGTTTTGTAAAAGTTAGATGCAAATATTCAATATTTATATCTGAAACTGGAAGCACCTATAAAAGGTAGGTTAAGTAATCTGTGGTTGAGTGAGTATGAACTGCAGTTGCGTGATCAAACCACTTATCACAGTAGGTATGATCACAATCTCGAGAGTGGAAAAAATGCTGTTATGATGTTACATACCTCCATAATAAGCTGGTAATTGTTGAAGATGATACCTTAGTTTAGATTTTCGCTCATGGACTGACTTATTACTGACACACAATTAATTTTATCAATGTTATTAAAGCCATTTTATCTTGTAAATCTCATTCAAAGCACAGGAAGTAACGTTGTTTGTGAAAGATTCCGTCTGCATGCGATGCTGAGGCAGTGTTATAAAGCTGGGAATGAGGCTGTGGTCATCAATGAGCAGTGACCGGGAAAGATGAAACATCAGTTTTGTTTGGCGGTCCTTGCCGCGTTCGTGCTGGTGCAGATCGGGCTAAGTTTATCAGCGCCGCAATCTGCCGCTGCTGTGGATAAAGTTGCCTACGCCGCCGGTCTCCAAAATGTAAATCGAGTGAGTAATAAATAAATGATCTCTATTGTATTGATTTTAGCATTATTTATAGGTACCACTTTTAAGAAAAATATGGAAGCTATTGCACTACGTTGCTGTATTGCGTGGTATTAGGTACGTCATTTTTGTAATATTTAATTTAGCAAAATCATTAACCCTTTAACGGGCATAGCCAACGACGGCAAAAACTAGTAAAATTGGCGTAAAAAATCCATAAGTAGCAAGCTGACGAGAATATTTTCAGAAAAAAATATTTGTTTAAATACCTGAAAGTAAGTTTTTCTTCAGGCGTGGCAAAATGTTTGCCTATGAGCGGTAAAAAGACGTATGTGGCCAATATGTTGCCAGTATCTAAGTAAAATACCTATATATTTTTTTTAATTTAATATTTACAAAAACATCTAACTACTATAATATTAGAAGAATTAAATAAACTGCGCAAGAAATAAAATTTTATTTATAATTTGATCAAACTATATATTTTTAGTTTCATGTCTGTTTTCTGACTTTAATTCTGCTAGTGTTTGTTATATTTCAGTTATTTATGAATTTCATAATTTTATTTAGTTTTAATATTTGATAAAAGCTTAATAATGTAAGTACATGCGCTGGCAAAAAAATTGCCTCACATGCGACTTTTTCCGAATACATAGCGGCTCGAGGGAGCCTCGGACCTAGGCCTAGTGCGTTGATACGGAAAAACATCGTGAAGAAGACGACGTCTGAGGGGCTCCGTCTCTGATTATCAATTTTGATTTTGGCCGCGCCCCCACCGCCGCCGCCGGCGGGTACGGGCGTTGTTACCTGAAGGGTATTCGCTACCAGAAGGGCGGCATTCTGTTAGGTGTAATCTAAATTCTTTGGCTGCTTTATCTACATCAGTAATTTTGTAAAAGATAGGATCGGAAAGGATATTATTATGTTTGGGACGGCCGCCAGCGGAACCGCGTAGTAGGGTGTGGGAAATATCCCGTACACTGTACAACATAGGGATTGGGATCGGATGGGAAGAGCCTTCATCAAAGTAGCGTTTGGATGCTTCTTTCATGAAGCCTCTAACGGAAGGGAGTTCAGAATCGACATGAAGGAACTAAGTACATCATATGTTTTTAAATGACCGACCTACAAAATGGTAGACCCAAACCACAGAGGGTTCTATTGATTCTATTACATTGAGGATAGATGGAGCTATGAGTAATAATGACTAATAATGACCCTTATTCGTCGTTCTGGTTTAAAACCGGAAACGTGGACTGGTAACTATTTTGCCTATACCCGTGAAAGGTAGTCAATTTCAGGATTATGACATGACACACACATTATCCTTCTACTGGGCAAACAGATTGCGGATTTCAGGTGCTACTAGAAAATACTGCTGCCCTTTCCTTGAGTTATGTAGGTACCTATTTACCTCTTATCTATTGGCTCGTCGAGTACAAGACACAAAAGTTTGACCTGGTCCTGTGAAAACAATACGTAACAACAACCATCTTCAATCCACTTTAATTTTAAGGTAGAATTCTTGCAGTGACCTGTTAGGCACAATAGTGGTAGTAAGCAAGAATGTTATGAATGAGTACTATCGGTACAACTTCCTTGGTAGTATAGTAAGTAATCCATCGTTACGTTGACAGATGGTGAGACATGCACAACCACCGCCGCCGCCGCCACCACCACCGCCGCCATCTCAAGATGATTTCCCAAAACCACCAGGGCCACCGGAGGGTATGAAACGCAGAAAACGAGAGGCAAAAGGCGGAGGTTCTATGCCTACGAGAAAAGGCTAATTACTTCACTAACTAGCTTTGATTCCGTGTTTCAACAAACCATAGCAATTCAATATTTGAATAGCGGTGTAAACCCGACCAGAGAAATAAAAAACCTCGCCATATTGCGGAATTTCAATGGAACTAATTTTATAAGGGAAATTGTTAAAAATATACATGTGGCGCTCCCCGAGCAGGTTTTTTATTTCGATGGTCAGGCTTTACATTGATTATTTCCACAGATCTGTGAATAGCAATAAAATATTTAGCGAGCAGATTTGTTTTTTCTTTTAAATATTGGTGACTTTCTCAGTCTTTCCTCTCTCCCATAATATGTTTAATATTTTCCCAAAGAAGCTAGGTCCAAGGAGTTACCTCACGTCTACTTACTGTGATTTAGGGTGAATTTATTATACAAGTTCCTAGGTGAATTGAACCAGCATTACATGAACGTGACTACTACTACGATAGGTAGGTAAGTAAATATTTCTTAATCTCTGCGTATCTCACCTCACCCAACTGTCGTCGCCGCAAACCAGAATTATCGGAAGAGCTCAAAGAGAAAAGTAACTATAATACGGGGTTCTAGCTAAAGAGAGCAGTCAGGGTAACAGGGTATAAGGCAAGATAATTATGACAACTTAGCCATCGACCGACACGATAGAAGAAGATTACGATGCAACCTACCTAAAATGTTAAAATACATAATCTTTCTTTTATTTCTGACACTATGTTATTTAGCATAAAATAACCCTTATGATGAAGCCTTTCGATCGGTATTATAAAACTATAGGATATATATTTTTTTCTCGTATAGCGGGTTTGATTCCCGGTTCAGCCATGTAATTATTAAAAAATGTATTTAATGCAGTTTTAATAGTTTTTAGAAATAAAATAAAGTCTTCTTTCAGTAAAATGTTCTACAGGCACCGTATATACATACTATAGTACAGACAAAGAACCAGATAGCTGACCCCCCTGCCGATTGCTGTGCGAACGCCATCGAGGGCGCCATCTATCGCTCCAAAAGGGCAGAAAAGAACGAACCAACGGCCAATGATACTTCTAAAATTTCAAACAATGCCATCTGTCGTAACTTACAATAAACTAAATCGTTAAAAGAATGTTGTCAGTATAGCTAAGCCAATAATTAGGAAGGTGTAGTCTTATTTCGATTGTGTAGCTAAGTTACAGTGTGGCGAAGTTGTGCACGGTATGGCTGTAGATCTAGATTTGCCTGGATCAAATCCACGAGAGCATTTTAATTATTTTGTCTTTTTATTTTTACTTTTCCAAAAAGATGCAATTACTGCTATGAGGATTTGATTCTTACATTAAAGATTAAAATAAAACAAAATATAATAATATGTTACAATAAATATGTTAACATTTTATTCTTTAATATTTTATCGACTAAAATGTAATATCCAGAGATTCAAACTGGCATTTTTTAGGAGAGAGAACCAACATGCTACTTTTATAATTTAAATTACATTTAAAATTATAAAGTAACAATTTATATCTCTCTTAATTTTGTTTCAATCTCAGGATGATTTTAGTTTATATAAAAACAAAGTTAGGCCAAATAGTGGTAAGTTATACAATAAAAAAAGAAAGGGAAAGTAGCTAACATAACCGCTGGTTCTCAAAGGCAAAATACTTATTTTGAAGCTTGAAACGTTCCCCAGGTCTTCTCCACAATAATTTTCTTCCATCTTTATCAGACTTGAAGCTCTTTTCGTCAGTAAAAATTACAATTTCGTTCTCCCAATCAAAATTTAAATATTCTGATGCGAATCTCATTCTGTTCTGGCTAGACAATGGGCTTCCGATGGTTGTTTTTTTTATAATTGGCTTATAATTATGTATTTCACATGCTTGGAGTATTTTCAAACTGAGTCAAGCGATATATTATATGTTATGGCAGTTGACCAAGTCGTTTTAAATGGGACTTCGCTATGAAGCCTTACGATTCCACAATGACGTTCTGATGCAGCAGTATAAGCTACCGGTGGTCGTCGGTCAGAGCGGTTACGTTTCACATCACCAGTTTCTTGGTATCGCCGAATCCATAAACGAAATGTATTTCTCTGCAATATAAAATACTATGATATAATTTTTGTCACGAAATCACATTCCACAAAATATTATTCTATATTATTTTTATAATTAGGTTTTATAAATAGGTATTCATATACGTATTATCTACTTACCGTGACACCTAATTCTCTAGAAATACTTTTAATACTGTGGTTATCTTTACAACGCACTGTTGTTTTTGCTTTCATAAAATCATTTAGGTATATGAGAAGTAATGAAAATTAGTAACAGATTATTTTAAATAAAAGTAACCGGAGAGTGCATGAACGTAACGACGACGACGTAAAGTAAATACCTTGCCACGAACATTAGTTTTCTTTATAGTGTAAAACTTGAAATAATAAGTAACTACCCTCACATAATTTGTTCGTGTTATTTTGCATGCATTGTCTCTCAAAAAAAATACATCATAGCTATGAGTCATAGCAAAGTGTGGTATGATATCAAATTTCGATACACTTGACAACTTGTCAGTTGGCGCAGTGGTTTAGCGTTAGCTGTGAAGCTTGTGAATGCTAAGTTACGCGGTTCAAATCCGTTGACTATTCAACATAGTTTTTTTCCGTTTAATAAAAACGGACTTCTCACTATAATATTTATAAAATCAAGATATAAAATAGTGACGGCGGCGCCGCCCGGCGGCGCGGCGGTCGAGATAACTAGTTTCTTGTGAAGCAAGTGTAGTGTAGGCACATAATCATCTACTCTGCAGATGACGACGATTCTAATCGATGAAATATTGTAGAATAAAATGCAGACATAACATTCATAAATTATAAGTATATTTTGTATTGATTCTAATTTTATTAAAAGAATGAAATCCCCATAGCAAACACTGCGTCTCTTATAAAAAAAGTTAAAAATAAAAAAAGACTAAAACATGAATATGCGCTCGCGGGATCGATCCAGTTAAATCTCGATCTACAGCCATACCGTGCGCAACTTCGCCACGCTGTGACTTAGCGACATTTCCGAAATAAGGCTACACCTTCCTAATTATTGGCTTAGCTATACTGACAACATTCTTGTAACAATTTAGTTTATTGTAAGTGTAAGACAGATGGCATTGTTTTAGAAGTATCATTGGCCGTTGGTTCGTTCTTTTCTGCCCTTTTGGAGCGATAGATGGCGCCCTCGATGGCGTTCGCACAGCGTTCTGCAGGGGGGTCAGCTATCTGGTTCTTTGTCTGTACATACTATATTTATACTGTGCTTCAGGTCAGACAGACTGCAACCACGAGCAACGCCGGCCTTCCGTACTTCCGTCCCGCGTTGCTCTTCGCTGCTCGCTCTTCGCTCCGTCCCGCAGTCCGGGACGGGACAGTCAGTCAGTCAGTCAGTCACTTTCACTTCCCTTCGGTTCAGTCAGTCAGTCACTTCCTTCCTTGCCTTTCCCATAAGGGATAAAAGAACCAAAAAAGAAAACACTTCCTTCCTTCCTTTAGTTCAGTTCAGTCAGCTCAAGCAAGAAAAGAATTAACAATATTAAAGACATACCCTGGATTTACAACCTACAAACCTAAGCCGCAGAATAAATAATAGTACTAGGTACCTAAGCAAAAATTTGCAACTGTTGACTCGGCAACATGGTCATGGACCTTAGCCGGTTCGAAAGCCACCGACCAGCATAGATTTTTTTCTTTTTAATTCTCCTTACCCTAAGGTTGCCTGGAAGAGATTGCTACCTTAGCAATAAGGCCGCCTGTTGACTTCTGTATTTTGAATTTAATGTATTTATTTATTTTGTGTTTTTCCTTGGGTGTCAATATTTGTATTGTATAATACAATACAAATATTACATTTCAATAATTGTTAAATATTACATTTCAATCTTTGATTTCAATACAATAATTGTATTGTAAAGAACAAACTAATTAAAAAAATGCAGGGAGTTTTACGCGGGAATCGAGAAGAAATATGGCGGATTCATTCTTGAGTTTTTTTTTAAATTAGTTTTTCATGGTACCTAATTGTTGTGTTAATATAGTGGAATTAGTGCGATAAGTGTGCCGTTAACGAAGAACTATTCAATGAAAGTGATAAATAATGAGTGGTTAGCTGTTTCTGGTTTGATACCCCGAGTTAAACTCCGATGTCATTGGAATGTAAGGACCACCCTTGCATTTCAATGATCCCGTGACAAGACAAGACTACTGAAGACGTAGGATACAAGGAATTATGTATGACTAAAGACGACAAAATAAAACTGAAGATATCCTATTATTACTAAAGACTAGGTTGTATGGGCTTTGATCTCTTTGCCTTTCCCATAAGGGAGATATTAAACTTAAAAAAAAATCAGTTCAGTCAGTCAGTCATTCAGTGAGTGTCTGGTTTTTTACGCGGGAATCGAGAGGAAATGGCGGGTTCATTGTTTCGTCCTTTTAAAATTAGTTTTTCATGGTAATTGTGGTGTTAATATGGTGGAATTAGTGCGATAATGTGCCGTTAAAGAAGAACTATTTAATGAAAGTGAGAAATAATGAGTGGTTAGCTGTTTCTGGTTTGATAACCCGCGTTAAACTTCAGTATCATTGGAATGTAAGAACCACCCTTGCATTCCAATGATCCCGTTACAAGAAATGAAACTACTGAAGACGTATAACATAGATGCAAGAAATGACTAAAGACGACGAAATGAAACTGAAGAAATAATGACTGAATGAAGATGAAGACATTAAACTTGGATAATGCAAGAAACTACTAAAGACTAGGCTGTATGGGCTTAGATCCCTTTGCCTTTCCCATAAGGGAGAAACTAAAAAAAAAAAAAAAAAAAAATCAGTGAGTGTCTGTCAAAAACTGGAAAAATGGATAATTGTAAATAAAAAAATGTCTATTTAATTTGATGGATTTATAAAAAAAACTCGGGAAAGTGTTTAGAACTTTATTAAAACAATGATGATGTTGAGAAATCTGATTAGAACCCCGAATTACATTTCTAACCTAAGTTCAAGAACACAAGTTCCCAAACGTTTCAAGAGTACTATGGTACATAAATGGGCTGACTATTGGAAGAACTTGTTCATAGATTACAGACAGATGTTGCAAGATTTGAGGACCGACATACAAGAAGATCCCAGAAGAGCTATGATGTGGGCTGGAGGATTGAGTACTGTTTATGCCCTAGCTAAGAACAACCCAGATGAACTAGATTACAGAGATTACTTAAAACAAATTAAAAACGAGGTATTTCTAGTCAGTGATGATTGTAGAAAACCTTCAGCAGCAGATCATGTACGATTTGTTGAGACATGTTACAATAGAGGAGTGATACACTATGCAAACCTAGGAATTGCTTCAATTATGTATGTTACAGATATGACTGAAGGTTGCGACTTATACAAAACTAAATGCTCATACCTCCAGCCATCATATTTTACCATGCCCTCTCGGATAGTTGACATTGGCATCATGGGTCGCTGGTGGAACATTTTCATCAAAACTACAAATTACGATATAAATATGTAACTTCAGTTCCAAAATAGACAACTATTTATTGTTATTTGTTTTTGAGTTTAGTAGTATAAATAAAACATACAAATTGTTGAAGAGAATGTTGTATTTTCTTTCTTTCTTAATGTTAAAACAATTAATGTATAAAAACTAAAGAGCTTCTCACAAATCATCTCATGCGTACGGTTTATCCTAAAATGCAAATCTAAAAACATAAATCACCACTAAGTGAACCCTGAAAATTATTCCTTTATAAACATCTTCAATACTGAACACCTGAAGCTATTCATATATTGTAAACAAGAAACAAAATAAAGAAAATCTTTTCCATGAGGAGGACCAAAACAGCTCACATGTTTTCCAAAGTTAATAACATTAAAACAAACTAATACAAACAGATTTAGCAAATTAACCATGCACCAATTAATAATTCTCCTTATATTTCATTCTAGCATATTTCATAACAAGAATACCATCAGAGAAAAACATGTAAGCTGCCAAACAGAAATGCTACAGAAAGCAAGCCTCACACTAATAACAAACGTTTTAGAAAATTAACTTCCCACCAAGAAATCCATAAATAAAACTGTTTACTTATGTTAATCCCAATGAACAAAAGTTAACTTCTCATCCATACAATAGTAAATTAAGACGTTTTCTACTCTAATATCAAAAATCTTAAAAAATATAAATAGTCATTGATTAACAATGTGATTAAAACAAAATCATCCTTTAGTAAAAGAAATAAAAACCTCTACTTTGATTACGAATTACGTCCCTAAAAATGGAACATTAATAAAATAAATTACAGTATTGTAATAAAAATGTCTGAAAAAGGGTTCCAAACTCAAAAAACACCTAAACTCGAAACATGTGAAAACAATTTCATCTCACTTGAACTCAAATTATTTGTTCTTTTAAATGTTATGCATTACATAAAAATGATGTTTCTTGAAAAAACAAAAAGAAATAATATTTGAACTGCTTTTGACACTTTTACTGAACTAAAACACATAACATTTGTAAACATTACTAAACAAATGTAACAAATTGCTTTGTGGCAACTTCACCACAGACCAAATATCAAATTGAATTATGATTATTTGTGTTTAAATAGTAGCAAGTGAGTGACAGTAATCAAATTAATTACACATGATATCACAGAAGGGAGCGGCAAGGCGCAAGCTAGTTTCTACCACCAGCTATAACAATTTGTGGCTATCTTTTTAACACTATGGTGCTATGGCTAAAATCTGAACAGCACTGTGGCAGTTTACCAGTTTACTTTTAATTTGACATATTATTCATATTCCATCGTAAAAAATATCTGTTCACTGAGAAATTAATGTTAGGTACATAAATAAATGTATATCTATCACAATATTCAGACTTTACTTACAATCATTAATTATTTTATACATACAAAAATATAAACAAGAGTGGTGGTGAGCATGGATAAGTGTTAGATACGGAGATACACTACATCACAGATAGATAAAACGAAACAAACAAGCCACACAAACAAAAAATTTCATACAACAACATAAATATTATACAAGAAATCAGGGCTCCTTAATTTGCATACAAATGGAGAGTATTACATGCAAAATCAATACCTAAAAATTGATGAAATCAATCAGTTAACAGTCTACACAAGAGAAAAACATTACTTACTAATGATGATAATGAAACAAATCCCTCCGGAACCATAACATGAGAGGATGGGGCTACTTACAGCTTGCTAGATGGCGTATGAAAAGCTAAACTACTTAATTTAAATATTGCTTTCATTATTACACAACATTGCCGTTCGTAAAGCTGATTAACGTCAGTTAAAATGATGTAGGTATTTAAGTGTGTAAGTACTTATACCATACTATAAAGTGAACCATCCAGTCACTACAGGATATTCAAAGATTTTTATGAAAGATTGGATTAGAATTATAATAATTCTTCTACGTTTTTTTTTAAATGATAATTTTTCATATTTTATTTTAATGTAATTATAGTATCAAAGACAGATAATTAATGTAATATTGAATATTATTCAAATTGTTGTTAGTTCTTGAATAATATGGACGCCTGCACAATACTATTATTTAAATAAAATACTTATTTTCAGCTGCTTTTAGGTTAACTTAAGTTTTTAAAATAATAGTTTAATTTCTTCGTTTACATTTAAAAAACATAGTTTTGTAATTGTTGGTTCCATAACAAGAAAAGATCAGTAAAGATTAAGACTTGTTTCAATTATATAAACAGAAGATTAGATGTTTAAAGAATTAAAAATGGCACAGACTTTTTTTACCATTATGTTGTGCAACATATTATTTGTATTTAGATGCTTGTAAACGGGCAATATTGACCATTTTCCTGCAATATGTGGCTGGGGTATCTCTGAAACAACAATCTATAGCTCAGTTATATTGTAGTCGCTCAGCGATCGCCCTGCATCACCAAAAATACCGAACATGTTTGGCTGCATGACCGGGATATGCTATAATATTGCACAGTCTAGCTAACATTGCCGGCAATCTTGCCGGATACTGTATTGCAGGAAAACATTGCCCGTTAAGAAGCACCTTTTAGACAGAAATCTTTGAAGCCTATTGTAGAATTGTAGTCCAAAGGATCTTGCAGTAGCTGAGCTTGTCCCGGCGTGGCAGGCGTGGCTCGGCATCACAGCAGGATGATGTCGGGGCCGGCGCCGTACGCATACAAGCCTTCATAGTCGTCCAAGTCGTCGTCAAGGAACAACTCGTCATCTACAATAAAAAAATAATCTTTACGCCCGAAAGTTTGTGTCTGTCTGTCTGTGGCATCGTAGCAGCTAAACGGATGAGCCGATTTTGATCTAGTTTTTTTTGTCTGTATATCATAATCGAGGGCTCTTAGCTATGATCCAAGAAAATATCTTAAGCCATTTGAAATTATCAGCTTTTTTCTAGTTGTTGAAAGGACCTAAGTAACGGTTTTGTGGCGGTGGTTTTTTAATTTATGTTAAGAAAGGGTTCGAGGCTTTTCGTCGCTACTCTCTTAGCTATGATCCAAGAAAATATCTTAAGCCATTTGAAATTATCAGCTTTTTTCTAGTTGTTGAAAGGACCTAAGTAACGGTTTTGTGGCGGTGGTTTTTAAATTTATGTTAAGAAAGGGTTCGACGCTTTTCGTCGCTACTCTCTTAGCTATGATCCAAGAAAATATCTTAAGCCATTTGAAATTATCAGCTTTTTTCTAGTTGTTGAAAGGAACTAAGTAACGGTTTTGTGGCGGTGGTTTTTTAATTTATGTTAAGAAAGGGTTCGACGCTTTTCGTCGCTACTCTCTTAGCTATGATCCAAGAAAATATCTTAAGCCATTTGAAATTATCAGCTTTTTTCTAGTTGTTGAAAGGACCTAAGTAACGGTTTTGTGGCGGTGGTTTTTAAATTTATGTTAAGAAAGGGTTCGACGCTTTTCGTCGCTACTCTCTTAGCTATGATCCAAGAAAATATCTTAAGCCATTTGAAATTATCAGCTCTTTTCTAGTTGTTGAAAGGACCTAAGTAACGGTTTTGTTGCGGTGGTTTTTTAATTTATGTTAAGAAAGGGTTCGAGGCTTTTCGTCGCTACTGAGTCGTTGTCTTTTTAAAGTGACTCGAGTTTAAAATTAAACCTCGAGTTGCAGTCGTTCACAAAAAAAAAGGTTCAAGGCTCAGGGCTTGCACGACTCGTTTGAGTTGTAAACCTTTGAGTTGAGGCGAGTTTTGGTTAAAGGACTCAAGCCTCGAGCTGTGACATCTGTAGCTGTAGCTCACCGGTGGCGGGTCCGAAGAAGTCGTCGAAGTCGTCGTGGTCGTAGAGCGCGTCGAGCGAGTCGTCGCTGCTGTCGTCGAAGATGTGGTCCACGAAGTCGGGCCGCAGGTGCGGGTTACTCAGGTCCGTCTGCGCCTCCACCGCCAGCGCAGCGTGCCGCCAAGAGCTCCCGGAGCCCTGACAAATAATATGTGGGACATCTCACACACGGCCATCTGACCTCAAACTAGGCAGAGCCTGTAACTATGAGTGCCAGACAGCTGATATACATACATATATAAATATACAACATCCAGACACAAGGCAAACACAAGTTCTCATCACACGAATGTTTGCCCTGGGCGGGATTCGAACCCTAGGCTAACTAACCTAACCTAACTAATATACGGGTGTTTCTACACGGTGCAAGTAGCTTGCGCATGTTGAGTCAATTGAGGTCGTTTAAAGGCACTAAAATTGTAAAATATGTCATGGCATTCCTTAAATAATGGAATATAATTTTCTGTTAACCAAAAAATCGAATCTTACAACAAATATATTATTCGTGCACTAAAAATACTAATCTTGCACCAAATATCCAAGGGCGTGAACCGAAGCGGGGGGACGGGGGGGCGCAAATCTACCCAGAATCAAATCGGTTGGTTAGGTTAGACTGATGTCAATAACAGAGCGGAGGGAGCCGAGCGAGCGGAGCGAGCGTGCCGCGGCAGCGGCCGGCGACCGCCGTAGTCTTGAATTTTTCAAAGTTGATAACTCAAGAAGTCTCAAGTTTGCATGTTTTGGTGCACAATTAGTATTTTAGGGAGAGTATAATTTGGTGAAGATATTTAAGTGGAACAAGAGAATAATTTGAGGTACGGTTAAATACTATCCTTAAATAATTAAAGCTGCCAATCTCCAGCAGTCGTATCACGGGTATGTGTGTGTGTTACTAATCTCTAGTAGCCGTATCACGGGTGTGTGTGTGTGTGTTACCTCCTGCAGCTGCGCGGCGGCGGGGGTGCCGGCGACGCGCAGGGTGAGGGGGCGGGGGTGCGCTGCGAGCGCGCGGCTCGCCTCCGACACCACCTCGTCAGATATCGCGTCGCAACCGCACACGTCCACCTCCTATGGGGTAAACAATGCAGAGTGTTACACACGAAATAACGCTAAACACAAAAACATTTTTTTAAGGTATAGAACTTATAACTGGCTATTATAATTGAGTGGTTGTAATCAAATTAACTCGTAAGCTATTCAAATCCAAAAAGATTATCTTCGTACTAAAACCCGCTATAGGTACCTTTTCACTTGGAACGTCACATAAGGTCTGGTACATACCTGCAGCTCGTGACAAGCCGCGATGAGGGCGGCAAGGGGGGCGGCGTTGCCCCGGGCGGTGAGCGCGTGTACGGGTACAGCCCCGCTCTGGTACATACCTGCAGCTCGTGACAAGCCGCGATGAGGGCGGCAAGGGGGGCGGCGGTGAGGGCGGCGTTGCCCCGGGCGGTGAGCGCGTGTAGGCGGGTACAGCCCCGCTCTGGTACATACCTGCAGCTCGTGACAAGCCGCGATGAGGGCGACAAGGGGGGCGGCGGTGAGGGCGGCGTTGCCCCGGGCGGTGAGCGCGTGTAGGCGGGTACAGCCCCGCTCTGGTACATACCTGCAGCTCGTGACAAGCCGCGATGAGGGCGACAAGGGGGGCGGCGGTGAGGGCGGCGTTGCCCCGGGCGGTGAGCGCGTGTAGGCGGGTACAGCCCCGCTCTGGTACATACCTGCAGCTCGTGACAAGCCGCGATGAGGGCGGCAAGGGGGGCGGCGGTGAGGGCGGCGTTGCCCCGGGCGGTGAGCGCGTGTAGGCGGGTACAGCCCCGCTCTGGTACATACCTGCAGCTCGTGACAAGCCGCGATGAGGGCGGCAAGGGGGGCGGCGGTGAGGGCGGCGTTGCCCCGGGCGGTGAGCGCGTGTAGGCGGGTACAGCCCCGCTCTGGTACATACCTGCAGCTCGTGACAAGCCGCGATGAGGGCGGCAAGGGGGGCGGCGGTGAGGGCGGCGTTGCCCCGGGCGGTGAGCGCGTGTAGGCGGGTACAGCCCCGCTCTGGTACATACCTGCAGCTCGTGACAAGCCGCGATGAGGGCGGCAAGGGGGGCGGCGGTGAGGGCGGCGTTGCCCCGGGCGGTGAGCGCGTGTAGGCGGGTACAGCCCCGCTCTGGTACATACCTGCAGCTCGTGACAAGCCGCGATGAGGGCGGCAAGGGGGGCGGCGGTGAGGGCGGCGTTGCCCCGGGCGGTGAGCGCGTGTAGGCGGGTACAGCCCCGCTCTGGTACATACCTGCAGCTCGTGACAAGCCGCGATGAGGGCGGCAAGGGGGGCGGCGGTGAGGGCGGCGTTGCCCCGGGCGGTGAGCGCGTGTAGGCGGGTACAGCCCCGCTCTGGTACATACCTGCAGCTCGTGACAAGCCGCGATGAGGGCGGCAAGGGGGGCGGCGGTGAGGGCGGCGTTGCCCCGGGCGGTGAGCGCGTGTAGGCGGGGGAGGCGCGCGACGGCGGCCAGCCCGGTGTCGGTGAGGTCTGCCAGGTACGACAGGTCCAGCCTGCTCAGCTCGCAGCACCCGCGGCACACCGCTACCACGCCCTCGTCGCCTATGCCTGCCACACAACATTCACCTTCAAAACATTTCATTTTATTGATGTAAAGCCTGACCAAATGTGTGGAAACCTGTAATTGTCTTTCTGTTGCTATTGTATGTTTTATAATATAATAATAATAAATTATTATTATTATTATTAAGCATAGCTGTTGGTCTTCCTTGTATTAATAAATAAATAAATAAGAAACCTGCTCTGGGGGCGCCACGTGTATATTTTTACGACTATGTACAACAATTTTCCTTATGAAATTAGTTCCATTGAAATTCCGCAATATTGCGAGGTTCCTTATTTCTCTCGTCGGGCTTTATTTCCTTTTATTTGTTTTGTCTCTGCCTAGTCGGTTATTTTCTTTTATTATATCATTCTGCTCACACTAAAAATTATGTAATGTGTTAATGTGGAAACTTTATTGATTTGTCTTGTTAGTTATTATAAAGTTTAAGAAAAAAAATCACTGTTTGTTTCCGAAATTTAAATAAAATAAATTCTTCTGTAAAATCCCGAATTCAAAACTGGTACGTTTATACGCTGGATAATCAACAATACTTTTATCTTTGAGCGAAGCCTTCGTCCAGCAGTGGACGTCTTTCAGATGATGACGTTGATGGATGACTTTTACTTGCGCTATTTCCATACTCCCAAAGGCTCGCTGGTAGAAATTGCTACCTGAACAATAAAGTTGCCTTTTTTACTTTGAAAGAATATTTTACTGTAAAACTTACCTCCTTGTGGAAAACTTCTTCTTGAGTTACAGCTGGATAAGTTGAGCGACTGAAGCTTCGAACACGACTGCCCGATTTGTTTCAAAACAGCGTTAGTTATATAAATATTCCTGCTTAGATTCAATATCTTCAATTCAGTAAGCGTAGCGATCGCCTCGCAGAACGCCTCCGTACCATTCGGCACCAAACACATCTCCACTGACGTATATTCGCTGAGTGATAATTCTTCCAATTTGGGCAGTTTCTTCAGTATCATGGGGATGATTTTCCACATGGTGACGGGACACACGTCTAGTTTGAGCGTGGTGATGTGCGGCAGGTTGTCGATGGCGGCGCTTAGGACGGTCCCCTGCAGGCTGTAGCAGTTGTAGAATGCGAGCGAGTGTAGCTTGTGGGGGCTGGAGCCGGTGAGGAATAAGCCGGTCACGTGCGTGTTGTTGGCCACCGTTAGACTCTCCAGACACGAGTCGTTCTTCACTAAGTGCACCAAACTGGTGTCTGTGAGCTGTAAACAAATCAAATACAAGCACAGAATAAATAATAGTACTAGCACAGAATACCAAATAGTAGTCCCTACAGAAGCTCCACTGGGCGACATAATTCAAATAAATTGCAACCATATCTTCGTTACAATAAAGTGCAATTCAGATCGCACGGCGCTAGGCGAACAGACGAAGTTGCTGCATCTCTTTCTCTCGCGTTGCGCCAACTCTTGTGCCACTCTACTAACACCTTTAGGGCTGTCGTCTTTGAGAAAATAAAACATCTGATTTATTAACCTATAATGTACCTACCTTTTACTCAAACAAATGATGGTTCAAATAAACCAATGCTACTACTATTTACTAAGTAATAGTATTACTCGTATTATAAATGTTTGCAAACTATATTTACTCGTCGGTAGGTAGGTAAGTACTTTAGTTTATGAAAATACGTCATAATGTTACTGTAGGTTTGTCAGAGAAAATTATGAGGACAAGAAAAGAGATCTAAAAAAAGACACATCCGATCCAGTCCTTTTCCTTTTATTTTTGCATCCATAAACACAACAGCATTAAGTGTTGTGTGTGACAAATTTTGTCGTATTGTTGTGAAGTCATTCTCGTAATTTGAGCGAGCGGAGCGGCGCGTAATAACGACGCGTCACGCGCGCCCGGCGACTGTTCGCGTACTGATGTAGCTAGCCCTGCCTTTCATCGGCCGGGGCGATATTTCGCCCGTCATACCTATTCTAACGAGTGAACCCCCCTGGTACTAGGTACAGAAGGCGCACTCTCTGATAGCAAACGTGCGAATTTAATTCTAGCTACCACGCCACTAACGTTCAAATTACTTTGAATGCGTCGATCGTGACCCTGGCTATAATAGCCTACGCGTTTGTCGTTGCGCTCGTATTAAAACAAAATGCACCTTAAGACCGCGACGCGAGAGTCCGTATTACCACATACTAAATAATGGCGTCTTTGCAAGCGCGCGCGTTTTTCCTACTAAATTCGCGGCCGCCCGGCGTAGGTATATTCTGGAGCTCTGGGGCGAAGTGCGCCGGGCCGGGCCTGATACAAGTGAATCACGTAGATAAATAAAAGCAAAAATGTAATTCTATTAGGCCTGATCTCCATGAACAATGTTTATTTTTTATTTTTTTCCTCAGGTAAAAAGTAGCTTTAGTGTTAATCCAATGCCTGATATTGTGTTTATCTACTAAGTTTCACTAAAGTTATTTCAAAATACAGACAAATAACCGATCTGATATACATGTAATGTATTATCAATTTAGTTTAGCATTCATATATATTTCGCTTACCTTATTACATGAAACAAACGAAAGACTTTTAAGCTGCTTGCATCCGTAAGTAAGAGGGTTCCAATTTTTTGTATGCATCCCCACAACCTGTAATAGAAAATCATAATCTAACAAGCTGTATAACAGACGCAAAATATAAGAAGAAAAGTCGGGAGGTTCAAGCCTTCTTGGTATGAAGAAATGTACGTTTATTGGATGCTATGGCGAAGAAATTTAAATGTTGTGTTTGAAGTTGATCAATCTGCACTGGGTCAGCAGCGTTGCTTAATACTAGGGTTACACGCTCAGTCTGGCTTCCGTTCAATCCATCAGTCTGGACTGATGCCAGAATGATGGATGAAAAACACGGTACTAATTAACCATCAGTCCGTCAGTCAAACGGTTAGACAATCAATAATTCTCTCGTCATTCTGAGCAGACTGATGGACTGAACTGACGTCAGACTGAGCGTGTAACCCTTGTCTAAGGCTTATTCGAATGAATAGGCAGGCTCATAATATGCGCTGGATCCATAATATGCGCTGTTAGCGATGTGTTGGTCGATGTGACGTCACTCACCTTGAGCTCCTCCAGGCTGGGGCAGAACTTGCCGACGGAGTGCGCGGTGCTTGTGTTGAGCGCGGACCAGTGGTGGTCGATGTGACGTCACTCACCTTGAGCTCCTCCAGGCTGGGGCAGAACTTGCCGACGGAGTGCGCGGTGCTTGTGTTGAGCGCGGACCAGTGGTGGTCGATGTGACGTCACTCACCTTGAGCTCCTCCAGGCTGGGGCAGAACTTGCCGACGGAGTGCGCGGTGCTTGTGTTGAGCGCGGACCAGTGGTGGTCGATGTGACGTCACTCACCTTGAGCTCCTCCAGGCTGGGGCAGAACTTGCCGACGGAGTGCGCGGTGCTTGTGTTGAGCGCGGACCAGTGGTGGTCGATGTGACGTCACTCACCTTGAGCTCCTCCAGGCTGGGGCAGAACTTGCCGACGGAGTGCGCGGTGCTTGTGTTGAGCGCGGACCAGTGGTGGTCGATGTGACGTCACTCACCTTGAGCTCCTCCAGGCTGGGGCAGAACTTGCCGACGGAGTGCGCGGTGCTTGTGTTGAGCGCGGACCAGTGGTGGTCGATGTGACGTCACTCACCTTGAGCTCCTCCAGGCTGGGGCAGAACTTGCCGACGGAGTGCGCGGTGCTTGTGTTGAGCGCGGACCAGTGGTGGTCGATGTGACGTCACTCACCTTGAGCTCCTCCAGGCTGGGGCAGAACTTGCCGACGGAGTGCGCGGTGCTTGTGTTGAGCGCGGACCAGTGGTGGTCGATGTGACGTCACTCACCTTGAGCTCCTCCAGGCTGGGGCAGAACTTGCCGACGGAGTGCGCGGTGCTTGTGTTGAGCGCGGACCAGTGGTGGTCGATGTGACGTCACTCACCTTGAGCTCCTCCAGGCTGGGGCAGAACTTGCCGACGGAGTGCGCGGTGCTTGTGTTGAGCGCGGACCAGTGGTGGTCGATGTGACGTCACTCACCTTGAGCTCCTCCAGGCTGGGGCAGAACTTGCCGACGGAGTGCGCGGTGCGGTCGTTGAGCGCGGACCAGTGATGGTCGATGTGCAGCCGCAGCAGGCAGGCGCCGACCCGCTGCAGCACGCGCCGCAGCACCGCCGTCGTCATCGGCACGCCCGAGTGCTGCCACCACGACGTCTTGAACATCCGCATACCTGCACCACACAAATTGTATTTAAAAATTCGCTTACACTTTGCACAGGGCTCACAAAAATAAGCCAACAAAAGAAAATAAACCATGGTCTAAGAAAACAAGGTCTTACTTTTTTTTTAATTGACCTATGCTTGAGTCGAAAAAGTACGATGGATCAAGCTTCACCGGACTTGCGGGGGAGCGGAAGACTCTATCCCAAAAAAAGTCATATACCGACGCGTCTAGGGGCGGCTCAAGGGAGCCTCGGACCACGGCCTAGCGCGTTGATATTGAAAAACATCGTGAAGAAGACGACGCCTGAGGAGCTCCGTCTCTGATTATCGATTCTGATCTGATTATCGATTCTGATATCACAAGGTCTTGCATTCGGACCACGTGACTTAACACAAGCCTACCACATCATGCTGTTCATCCTTGTTGAATGCGTGTTAGTGTTAATAGACAAGGATGAACAGCATGTTGACGTAAGCTTGTGTCAAGTCACGTGGTCCGCATGCAAGACCTTGTTTTCTTAGACCATGATAATAAACATAAAAAGAAATTGACAAAATTAAAAATTTAACAATAGTTTATACACTGCTTCTATCATTATTTGCTTCTCAAATGGGATAATCTCCAACCTATAAACCTATGTAGATGAATAAATGATTTGTATTTGTATAAAATAAAGAGACAAATAATATAATCAATTCAAATATCTAAATGTTTTTAAAAAGCACTCACCCTGAAGATATTCTTGAACCATATTTTGCCATCCTTTGCTGACTCGTTCGGAACGGATCAAGTCCCGAATGGGCACGTATGTGAGCACGTGATTCAAACAATCACGGTTCAGAATGTCCAGTATGTTATAACTCTGCTCCGTTTCTTCTGGCTCCTCAGTCTGTAAACAGTTCATACTTAAAGTTGTTTGATATAATATGGTAAAGAGGATAAGACCACAAGGTGTTGTTATTAATTATTTTATATTTCACATGAAATCATTAGCAATTATATACAATTAACCACTTGATAATAGTTACTTACCATCATATCAACGGCTTCCTGCTCGTTAGTTTCAGAAATAGATTCTTCGTTTTCTGTTGATGTTTCAGGTATCACTATAAACAAAAAAAATACAAATGTGAAACTTTTACATTTCTGTTGATATAATTATTCATGAAGCATATCCACAAAACTACATGAATAAAAAAACAAGAGAATTTAAAGATAACTACTTTATATGTGAACCTGTTAATTGTCTTTAATTAATTTTAAATTCTTATTTCATCACTACATAGTATAAAACAAAGTCGCTTTCTTTGTTCCTATGTCCCTATGTATGCTTAAATCTTTAAAACTACGCAACGGATTTTAATGCGGTTTTTTTTTATAGATAGAGTGATTCAAGAGGAGGGTTTATATATTGTATAATACATGCATAATATACTAAAGGATAACCCACAATAACCATTTTCCCGTGCGGAGCCGGGGCGGGTTGCTAGTTAATTATAAATCCTTATTTCAGTCAAGAAGTCTACAATAAATTTCACTGTTTTCATCATTTTACCAGCGTCACCCATGGAAATCTTAAATTAATAGGTAAGTTTAAATGTATAGGTACTGACTGTCCTGCTGGTCGTGTTCCCGGCGCGCGTGCCCCCTCGGCTTCCAGCGCACGCGGCCGTCCGCGTCCTCGGCGGGCTGGTGCCAGCTGTCCGCCGGGGATATCCGCAAGTTGCGACCGCGCAACACCTTCTCGTGGGTCGGCGCTTGGAGAGCTCTGAACAATATGTAATGTTTTAAAACAGATAAAAATACATACATAAAGTTACATCTCATCCAGACCCTCTAACATGCCTGTCCACGGGTGACAGACATAATTTTGTCGTGAGACAACCACTACTGCGACAGGTTAGGTTACTTATGTTATGTTATTTATCGCAGTTCAGTCTGTCAAAGTAGTGGCTGTCGCAGTTCAGTCTGATATTCCTCTTATCCCATTGGAGGATATTTGAATATGGCAGGTTTTTTTACAGTTCAATGTGCGACAAACTTTTGTCATAGCACTACATGTTACGGGGGCTGGAGGGGTAAGCATAGACCACGCCTTTACACTTGCTAACAGTCCCATACTTGTTTCGATTCATTTGCATTTATTAGTTACAAGAAAATACATAGCTAATGGTGAGCCATCCAGTAACTAGCACACTAATTTAAACCTCATTCACCCATCAAAGTCTATACTCTGAAATTGAAGGAACTGGGTTTTTTCTTACTTTATTTATTTACCTATAAAATTCTCATTATTTAAACCATGGAGTACAGAACCAATGGACGACCGCACACGCCAAACATATGTTATATCTTGCTTATCTCACCACGTTTTTAACCACTAGTGAATCAGATGTCATTGCGTCAGCCACGCGTCGGCCAATTGCAGCCGGCGCAGATCACCTCTCCCCCCGCGCAAATTGGTGACTTTGTTTCTAAGCAAAAGCGTGCGGACGCGCTCTCCATTGGTTCTGTACTCCATGATTTAAACAGAAGCAACAAATTATCATTGAATCTATCAATTATATTGTAAATTACTGAAGAAATATTCTGCTATCCAAATTAAAAACGCAGTTTGGCTTTCTTTTTCTTTTTTTATTTAATATTGTACAGTTTTGTGATGTTAAGAGATCAACCAGAAATAAAGACCCCTATTTGTTTATCTGCTTCAGTTAGAAAAATAAGGGTCATTGTATCTGGTAGATCTCTTCACAAAACTGTACAGTATATTTTTCTAAATATTTTTTAAAAAGTTAAGTTGTATTTTTGATTTTGTTGACTATAGTAAAATAAATACATTGCTTTTCAGCACAATATAGATATATTAAGCTCTCAAATTAAGGACTCTATCAAACAAAATAATCGCTGTAAGTCTATTAAATTTCTCATAACAGAAGTGTGATATATACTCAAAAGGTCTACAGCTGACAGAACACTACTAATACTAACTTGTGTGCGTCTGCTGGGTTGCTGTAGGTAACAAATGCATATGTTGGTGTTGGGGTCTTATTTGGTCCCTTGTCGCCCATCCTCAGCCAACAGCTCTTGATAAAACCATATTGAGCGAATACTCCAAACAGCTCGGTCCTTGATGTCTAAACAATATTTTGATATTATTGACAACTTTTTGAAATAATTAATGAACATGAAGAATCAAACAATCTAGACAATATTCAGAAATACATTTAAAAAACTTTTGGTCACTGTTTTTCAACAGATGAAGGTAGTTGTAAGAAACTATAAAAAAACTGCAAATGTACGCAATTATTGTTGAGAAATGTTAGAATCTAAGAATAAAAAATGGTTAGACCCAGCCAGGCAGTGGATTGACTCGTGTACAACTGAAGAACAAAAACACCACGCAAAACAAAGCATCGTGATCAAAGAGGAAAACACCACACGAAGTGAAAACACTCGAGAATAATGACTGGGTAAATTCTCATAGTTTTAACATTTAGGTTAGTGTGTGCAGTTTTCAATATAAGTAGTTATTTAGTTTTAGATAGTTTACCTTCGGCGGCAGGTTCGATACGTAAAGCTTCCTAATCGGTATGCCATCTTCTGTGTGAGTAGGGGCACTTCGTAATCCGAAAGGCGTGACTCTCAGATTCGAGCTGATTGCATCTGAAACCAAGGAATTATACAGATTTAGCAAATACATGACAGGCAAGGTTCATGACGTGCCAACCAAGCAATACATACACAACTCACGACGGACGACGTGAAATAATTCAGGGTTGAGATATTCGCCTTCTTCGTCGAAATACATGGTGCACAGAGATCCTGCACCTAGCACCTATAAATCGTTGTGTCAACTGCAACTACCATTCGAACATAAGGTGAAAATACGAAAAAAACACAAATAATTTAGAGATATACTCAAAATAAAATTGATAATTGCAAATGCAGTCAACATACAACGGTCGGTCGTAATATTTTTTTTAATGTTGCCAGTGTGTTTATTTGATTGAAGACCTGCTGGCTGCCCGCCCTGCCTGTCAGTTGTCCCTACCTACCCTACCCTACCTGACCGACTGAGCCGAACCCGATTACCCGCCCGACCCGATGCCCCTCTGCCCGCCCGCCCGGCCAATGAGGAGGGCCTTATTTCACTGGCGACAGATGACAGAAGACGAAAGGGACGCAGTTATGCGTTAGAATGAGATACAGATACACCGCGCTCACTCTTGCGCATAACTGCGTCCCCTTCGTTTTTTGTCTTTGTCGCCACTGAAATACCAGCCGAACGGGAATTGGCCAATAACGACCGACCCAGAAAGGTCTTCTTGTCTTGCCTTGCCTTGCCTGCCATTCATTCAAGAGAAGAGAAAAATAAATAACAAAAACCAAAAAGGTTGTCTATGGGAGAGTTTCACGCGGGAATCGAGAGGAAATGGCGGGTTCATTGTTTCGTCCTTTTTAAAATTAGTTTTTCATGGTAATTGTGGTGTTAATATGGTGGAATTAGTGCGATAATGTGCCGTTAAAGAAGAACTATTCAATGAAAGTGAGAAATAATGAGTGGTTAGCTGTTTCTGGTTTGATACCCCGCGTTAAACTTCAGTATCATTGGAATGTAAGAACCACCCTTGCATTCCAATGATCCCGTAACAAGAAATGAAACTACTGAAGACGTTTAACATAGATGCAAGAAATGACTAAAGACGACGAAATGAAACTGAAGAAATAATGACTGAAGATGAAGACATTAAACTTGGATAATGCAAGAACTACTAAAGACTAGGCTGTATGGGCTTAGATCCCTTTGCCTTTCCCATAAGGGAGAAAGAAACTAAAAAAAAAAAAAAAAAGGTTGTCTATGGTGTTGTTTGAAAAACTTTTCATGAGAATTTACGAAACCAATCAATTTTATTAACAATCTATACGTACACAAATTAAATTGTAATGTCCGAAATTAAAAAAAGAAAGTCTGCAACCAATACAGCTGAAACAAATAGTGAAAACAATTCTAATGAGGTGAAAATACGTGAACCAAAACAGTTAGTATTTTGCACGTATTTTGTTTATCAGAAAATTTATTGTCTTTATTGAACTTAATGTTTTAAAAATTGTGATTTAAATACTATAATATTCTCTGGTACTATTTCAGATATACACGTAGTAAGATTCCTCTGAGAGTACTGTCTCGAATTGTGGTTATCTCATGCCTACTCATCGTCGTATATTTTTCGTCTAAAGACGATAAAAAGATCAGAACATTTGCAAAACAGTCTGAAGTGTTGGCAGGGAAGGGTCGAGTGATGGAATGCTCGCCCTCTTACCTAAAGGAAATAGATAAATATGAGGGTTGTTTACCAAAAGAGTGCAAGAGATTCGTAACCGATAAGGTAGTTACTGAGAAGGAGGCTGAAGGTCTGTTGGCTATAGCGAAAAAGGGTTTAAAACTTGGTGGATCATCTGGAGGCGCCTCTATCCTTGATCTTCACAGTGGTGCCTTATCCATGGGTCATCAGTTCATAAACATTTACAAAAAAGAACAAGCCAAAAGCTTGTTCACTGAAACCGATTTCACACTATATAGGGTAAGGTTACTCTTGACTTGAGTAATAGAACCGTTTTTCCCCCGAAGGGTATAAAACGGATATTTAGGTTTCAGCCGTAGCTTGAACCACTTGAGATTACGCTTTCCAAACGAACATCTTTTGTCTCTTTCTAACCTAGTACAATGAGTTCTATCGCGCTTTTCCAACGTTGTGACGTAACGGTGTGACGTTAGCGCTAGGTCTCTTGCAGCGCCGGGGCCATTTTGTGATCAGTACCTATACTTGAAGCCGGCAAAGGCCTGAAATGGTGGTTCAAGCTACGGCTGAAACCTAAATATCCGTTTTATACCCTTCGGGGGAAAAACGGTTCTATTTAGGTGTTCGAGCCTTCGCTTGAACCACTTGAGACGTGTTTCCTATCTGCCGGCGCTGCAAATTGCGTACTGTGACAAATATATTAATATCAATAAAATCCATGAGATGTAGTAAAACCATGAAACTAAAGACATCTCCAATCATCAAAACATAAAATACGTATTATTTAAATTTAATTTATACATGATTTCAATAGGGACAAAACCATCAATTAACTTTTTCTTAGAGAATTCGGACGGAAGAGCCACATTCCGAGAATAATGATTAAAAACAGTGTTTTCATAACGCGGGTATCCGTCGTTATACAAATTCTCAATGTTTTGCCTGGCAATCTAAGATTCAATTGTCACTGCACTTCTAAAGCTACCCGTACAGTCTAAAATACCTAGGTAGGTACCTTCTTCCTTTCTTACATTGATTTTCCTTTAACAAGTTCTTATCCAGTCCCCTATAACGGTCCGAAAAGCTGCTCTAACCGACTCCTCGTTGTAATAAAGAGATTTATTACACTTCGCCGTTCCGATTACTTCCGATGGATTGCTTAACAACTTTTTAATCCGAAGGAGTGTATTTAGCCTCTCTGGAACATTATGATCTACCAACAAACACCAGTCTGACTGCCGAGCATTTGAGAAATAGGTATAACTTGGATCCAAACTTAGACCAAAAACTATTACGTCATTCTTATGTTCAACGAAACCTACTTCTTATACCTACTCAAAGCTGTCAGGTCATGGGCTCTGCGACCAAAACCAGAAGTAAAGAATGGACACAACGCAATGACATAGCAAATAGACTTAATAGACTATCTTCGATAAGAATATATTTCCAGATATTTGAGCAAATCTTCTCTATCCCAGGACAGGAGTTACTTCAGAGAAGGACATTTGTTTAATATGCCATTAAAGACATGTTTCACTAAAGGATATGAGCTGAAATATTCTCTACAGGATGAAATAGACTGAATTAGAAAAGTGAACAACTACAAATTTATGCACCGCGATGGTTCGTGCTGACAATTTCACGACACTAAATGGCATAGAATTTGTTTGGCTAGACTTGGGTCTGGGTTGTCTCAAGAAAATCCGTTCGCAGAAGACCACTTCCTTCATCTTTCCCTTGCAGGTTTATAAGTTTTCAGGGAAAATTTTCTCCAATCTAAGTTAATCTAACTAAATCGAAATCAATCCAACCTTCTAACTCAAGGGGCCCGTACTTTCTTAGCCGCTCATTATACTCGTCTACCGTCTGGAATGGTAGGCCTCTACGAAGGTCGATAAGGTGGGTTCTTAGGTTCAGTATATACAGAGGCGGGCAAAGCGTTCGATTAAGTAATTCCTGCCCCTCAAAGCAGTGTTAGTAGCTGATAAGTTCCTTCTAAAGGTTGTAGGCGACAAAGGACATGAGTCATTAGAGATAGGTTAGGGGAAAATCCAACCTAATTCGTATTGCCACCCTTTGCTGGTGCGTTCGTAAATTGGCTGTTCTTGTCCTTCATAATTATCTTCAATTACATAGACCGGAAGCACAGCTGACTTCACAGACGCAAAAATGTCTATTTCCTGATAGAAAGATAATTGGAGTAGCTTCTTTGCTGAGACACCATTCTGGAATACTTTTGCATCAAGACAAGCTTTCCTCTAGGCGGTTGTACCACGGTATATAGCGAGCAGTTATATGAAAACGTTTGCGTTTTCAGAAGTTGAGGAGGAGAAGGAGCTTTGTTATGGTCAAAGGATTTAGCGATCTGGTTCTAAGCAAGCTTTGATATTAACACCGCGCTGGTCGCTGGTGCAAATTGTCAATTTGGCACACGATTGATCGGTTCTGTAGTTGGTTGCGTTATCGCTTTAGAACTTCTTACATCACCGTCCGAAGCCTTTTGGCATCGCTGCGCCATAGTTGTTGACATAGAAACTAGGAACCTATTGATTCTGTTAGTTCACTACGGCGGCGCCCCTATCATATTCATAAGAATGTCGATGGATTTGGGTGACGAATCAGGGAACTTTTATGAAATAGTCCAGCCACCGCGATAGATCCGCTGTGGCTTGAGAGGAAACAGCGACTTTGTACAGTAGTAGTGTATCAGCGACTTTGGTAGTCGAGCTAAAACTCTTGGAGGGTCCGGCCCTGCAGATGACCTAACGGAAATACGAAGAGGCAAAGCTAAGTCTCCCTAGCAGAACTTTGGAATCAAGCCAACTCCAGTAGCCTCTTCTTAGAACCTTCGAAATGGAGATCTTTAAGGAAAACGATTTTGCGCTCGACAGACCTTTTAAATTTGATGCCGTAGGTATGTCAAACTATTTCTAGGTATTCAGAAGGTTTTGATGAGCATTTCCGATTACTTATTTGGCCTGTTTTTGCAAACTATATAGCTCTCAGACCATTCAGGCGAAAGATAAGTGCCAACCAATTGGCTATTTTGCCAAACGCAGCCGGGGCGCTAGCAAGACCGAACAGAATACCCATGTTATGACAAATAAATTTATCTTTAACTTTATCTTTATCTTTATCTTACAGAAGGCAAGACATTTCGAAAGCTGCGCCCTTGAAAACGAGCAAGAGATATCGACGATGACTCTCGTAAACTGGGGCTTGGTAATAAATGTTTTAGAGGTATTGATCTTCATTTAAAATTGGTTCTTCTTTAAAAAGATACCTCTATAATTCAAGAGAAGTTGCTGTAGAACTGTCAAGCCTTTTGAGGTTGAATATGGTGCGATTCGAGCGAACGGGTTTTGACTTTTGTTGAAATGAAACTACGGAATTTGCGACTTAGACGGAGCGCATCAGAATTCAGAACCCAACATTTTTTCTGTTTACCATGACAATTCTGAGTTTTTTGTTTGATGTTTCTTTGAGCAAAATGGATTAGGATCCAATTCTGGCGGTCTCTTAAAGAATGGAATTTGTAACCTTGTAGATGGTTTATTATTGGAGCATATGGATAAAAGTTTCCATTTTATTAGTAACTCCGCTGTGAAATTTTATAGTTCATCCCTGATCTAAATTTCCTTTTCCTGTTCTTCTATAGACTGTATCTGATATATAGATCAGAATTACTGTTATGTTTCTAGTTGCTTCCGGTAGGTATTGATCGTTGGATGAAATTGGGAAAGGTGACTGGAAGGTTTTCCTACCAAATATCCAGTCGTCTTTACCACACCCTCTCCCCCCCTCTTTTTGAAGGGAAAGGACTTGTGAATGGCCAACGAACTTACTATCGTCAAACAAGTTGAGTTTTAGGGTGGAATATCGTGTAGGATATTCTATAACACACATCGCTTATAGACATTTCGTTTCGATGCCTTTTTTATACTTCCACAAACATGTAGCAATATTAAGAATTCGTGTCCTTTTATAATTTAGAATCCATGTCCGAGAATTCATTTTCCCACAACTAGTCTAATGTGGCTAGTAAGAGCATCTTTAAGTTCTGTGAAGATTTTCCGTTGTTGAACCAAGTCATTGGTGATGGCACCCAGAGTAAGATCAAACTTCTCCGAAAGAGCTGTTTAGGAACAGTTTGGCTAACAGTAGCCAGCATATTATTTACTTATAAAGCTTGAAACTGCTTCTGGACTTTTACATTACTAGATAATATGGATCTACTGTAGAAAACCTGAATTCTCTCTCGGTAATTATAGGAATGAAGTCATATGTTAGGTTAGGTAGGTTTCTTCATATGACTGTAGCTGTGCTAACTCACATTATGCGACTACAATTATAGCTCGAAATGCTCTTTGTCGTATTTCTGCCTATTCTCCATTAGTGAGCTTCAAAACTAGTTTAACCTCAGAGTTTTATGTGTCGTCTGGTACCGAAGCTAAGGATCCATTCAAAAGAATGTGTTCTTTATTACTTGTGTTTGCGAACACAAAAATCCACCAACCATTTTCAGAGACATAGGTACTCGTATTTGTATCAGCAGATACTTTTATAAGTTTATTGCACAATTGCAATTGTTGGCTGACTGCTGCGGCTAATACTTAAATGATTAGAGCTGCCCTGCGTCACTGGTGTTACGAGTGCACCGCTTCTTCGAAGAATGGTTTTCTTTTCTTAAAATACTTCTCGCTCCGTAAAGGACTTTTATGAGATGAGTTGACCTCCTCAGCGTTAATCTTTGTTTAAGGGATGCTACTGCATCGCAAAATTTAATAAAAATGTTTATGGAGTTTCCTGCAATTTTTGAGGAGAATAAATACGTGCCCGTCCTAAAGGCCAGATCTGAAATGTACGCCTGATCTGGCGATACAAACGTTCCGATACTGAAGTTTCTGTGGGCTCAAACGCTCTTATGAGGTTTTCTGTCGGAATGGAAAATCTGATCTTGGCCTCTAATGCCGGGAAAAAGCATTCTTCCCCGAAAAGGTCTTCGAGGGAATACACCGTCCACACCAATTACTGGGAAAGTTGTCTCGGATGGAGTCCAATATCGATATCCAAGCCCTTTTGTTGCAATCAGGCAGAGGCTGCTATTTCGCCAAATGTTGAGACTTTCGCAGTCATGTTTTGAAAAAATAAACATGGAGTCCATTAAAAATTGTATGGCTCAATCTAAAACGGCATTAAGAAAATATGAAGAAACTTCGTCTTGTAAGATTACGCCCGTCGTCGTACTTGTCGTCTCAATGATACGACGCGAAATCCATTGTCTCGACCAAGACGACGCTTGTAGCCTCGACTGGAACGACATCTGTCGTCGTACTTGTCGTCGACCAAGACGACGCTCGTCGCCTCGACTGGAACGACATCTATTGTCGTACTTGTCGTCGACCAAGACGATGTTCGTTGCTTCGACTGAGACGACATTGGTTGTCTGTTGTCCGATGTCTCATGAAAAGTGGCATTAGTTGTGCCAATTGACGCTTAAGCAGGATGCATGCGTCTCGTCGCTGGGCCAAGGGCGCCGAGCGGAAATTACCGAAAGACTTAGTCTTTGCAGGTTGAATGAGGCGACACCGTCGTCGTCTCACGTTGGGCGGCATAATGTCGAGGACGATTGATGCATGCGCCAATGTTTTCTGTCGTAGGTACTTGTCGTCGACCAAGACGACGCTCGTCGCCTCGTGAGACGACATCTGTTGTACTTGGTCGACCAAGACGACGCTCGACGCCTCGATTGAGACGACATCTGTAATCGTACTTGTCGTCGACCAAGACGACAGAAATATAATTAAAAATAAATTTTCACTTAGAAAGAAACGTGTTATTCGCTTGAGAATTAAAAGCGTACTGATCACAAAATGGCCCCGGCGCTGCAAGAGACCTAGCGCTAACGTCACACCGTTACGTCACAACGTTGGAAAAGCGCGATAGAACTCATTGTACTAGGTTAGAAAGAGACAAAAGATGTTCGTTTGGAAAGCGTAATCTCAAGTGGTTCAAGCGAAGGCTCGAACACCTAAATAAAATATTTAAGTGAATATTCACTACATAAATGTTTACCAATAAACTGATAAGATATGGCTTAAGCCAACCAACTTTGTATATGAATTTGAGATAAGATAATAATACCATATACTAATTATTATATATTATTTAGGGTTTGTTTTATACACGTTAAAGTATAACAAACAGATATGGGTGAGGGGTAACCTGTGTGACAGACAGACAGAAGGCCGAAAAATACTGCTCATCCAAAATTTGGTTTTAGAATACAGAATATACAAAATAAATAGCTGGCTTTGTGACCATAGTAGAAATAACCCTATTTTCCAAATTTTTTGTTTCATAATCATTATATTCTTCAGCTGTCTACTTCCCAATTTCATCCATATCCTGAATGGATGTAAACATTAAGTCATCCCAAACCAGTTGATACAGAAGGCAAGGCTCATAACCAACTGAATTTTCCTTATTGCTTATCAACCATGCTATTGTGTTGATAACAATTTTATGCTTTTGTCATTATGACTTTTTATAATTGCCCATATATTTTTTATGTTTTTTGCAGGTTGTGAAAGATAAAATAAAATTTGCAGTAGCTCACCACTTTGGTGTGAATCCCACAAAGATATATTTGACTCATCCTACATTCTTCTCTGAAATCACTGGCAAGAAAGCCGTAACTATCCATGATGAATATTGGCATCCGCATGTGGATAAGGTAAATTAACATTCTTCGCAAAATTTACTAGTGTAACATAATTAAGACAATAATTATTATCATAATAATGTCCTTTATTCTGTTAATTTTGTTTCAAATAGTATTTGGGCCAATCTAATAAAAAAAAACAATACAAAACTTCTAAAAACAGTAAGCTACATGCACATTTAGTTCTTCTTAAGCCAAGCTCCTCTGATTTAGAACTCATTGAATCTAGTATTTACTAACCAACCATAGTAATATGATTTCAGGAAACATACAAGTCCTTTCACTACACTACTCTCCTGTATTTGGGAGATTACAACATAGACTTTGGAGGCGGACGGTTTGTCTTCGTCGACGAGAAAATTAACAGCACGGTAGAGCCGCGAAAAGCTCGCCTGAGCATGTTCACCAGTGGCGCAGAGAATCTGCACTACGTAGAAAGAGTGGTGTCTGGTGTCCGCTACGCTATGACCATATCATTTACCTGTGATAGTAAATATGCTATAGAAGATCCCAGTGTCAATAAATATTTAAATTAAATAGATTATTTTACTAGCAACCTAATTGTTTTATTTAATTTGGCTAACACATGTTATTCCTGTGGCTGCAAGGAGAGTGAGAAAACAAATTTTCTTAAAATCCTAAACTTACCAACAGAAGATTGTTGTAATTAATAAAAAAAAATGCATTGAGAAGTATGACCCTGTAGCACAGAAGAAAATAATAGTACTGACCCGCCTTAGTTCTTGTATCCCCGCTGTAGAAACATTACTTAAATATTTGAAATTTTAAACAAGGCGTAAAAAATTAATTTGTGTTAAAGGTACTATGTCTCTATTTTGATAAATTACACAAAATAATTCTAAAAATAACCAAAGAAGGATAAAAAATAAACTGATAAGAAAATACATTCGTATTTAGTCCGACATGGGTGTTGATTTCGAGACCGGCAATCAAACAGAAAATTAAAATTCATATTGCGCGCGCTCAATTCTCTTTTTTCCTAAGTTCAATGAACCAAGCGTTACAAATTATCTATCTTACTTGCACCAAGCTCGCAGAAAGAAAGAGCAAGTGAGACAATTATAACATTGTACTTTCGCGAGTGCAAGGTCATCTATATCTCATTCAGTAGTTCATTCGTCGTTCGTTCGTTATTTCGCGGATTTTCAGCATCGATTTGTTTTTTTGTGTGCTCGCTCGCCTCACCCGCCTCCGCCCATTGTCCAATATTCGCCAATCGGCTCTATTCGTCTTCGGTTGTGTTCGTTCCGTCCGAGCGAGAGTCAACTGTCAACCAAACAAATCAATCAATCAATCAAAACAAAACATAATCGCTACGTGACGCGCTGTCTCGCTATACAAAAACAAAATACAAAACATGTCGCAAATTCATATTTTTTGAAAAGTTAAAATTCTAGCGTAACAAGACTACCACCAAAACATTGAAATTATAAAATTATTCGTTGCAAGAGTTGCCCTAAGGTAAGTACATTTTGCGTGTTATTTTTTTGTAGTCCTTGTTAATTTTTATGACAGGACCTAGTAAAGATGAACGTGAAATTGTTGTAGAACTTTTTAAATGGACGGGTCGGCCTTGGAGCATAGTGACTCGGATTCGGGAGAGAGTTGGACCTTGCTGGATAGTAGTCCGGCGTACGGGGACGATGCCCCGGCCTTCGCGGAGCACCCGCTAAGAGAAGACGGGTGAGTCCATCATCTTGCTATAATTAGCCCACCTCCTTGAACAATCCTGTGTCATATTTGGCGCATGTTGTTTACGAGGTTCTATGTATTTACATGAGTTTTGATACCTCTGACCTTGACAAGCCTCTAGTGATGTAATATGAACATTTCATGCTGATCAATATTTACACAGCCTTACCGTGAAGTATCACCATGGTGAAAAGCTTCAATTCTTTTTATTGAATTTGAATTGTCCTGTTTGCAAACTTTTAAACAATGGTGTCGATTCGGTGTTGGCCAATGCACTAATCTTAACTAAAATTTAACTAAAATTTAGTTAAGATGTGTCAGATGACACATTTAGCTATTCGGAACGCACGACTTAACTTAATTTTGTATGGAATCTGACAGGACTAAAAATAAGTTGAACTAACGCCATGTAGCTATTCGGGAACGACCATTCATCTGTCATTTTTAGTTAGTTATCTGTCATTTTTAGGTGTTTTTAACTTAAAATGGCCTTAATTTAGTTCAGTTCTTTTAGGTGTAGACTTAATATATTTTGTAAGTTTTGAGGTTAACAAACTAGGAAATCGGAAAAAAATTAAATAGTGATGAGTTGCTTCAGCCAATCTTCTTTCGTTAATACTGGATATTTACTGAATAGCTCATCCTCAGTCAGGTCAGCGGGGTCGGTCGAGTCTTTCAGCTAAAAACTCCATAAATCGTACAAGCAAGAGCATGCTAAGCAGATAACTTTGGATTTTGCACCTTTCTTATGTCCATCGAATAAGGAACTGAATCGCAATCGCGTTGGCCCAGCTTAACCTTCACTTAACAATACGTACAGAAGCCAGCACATGCAGTTGGACACTTGCACTACGAAATTCACCCCTACCGCTACGGAATACGGGTGCTCTCAAGGTCATAATGTCCAGTCGCATGTGCTGCTTACTGTACAACAAATCGACCATAAGTTCTATTTTGCTATTTCGTTTTTGTTATACGCAGAAAAAATATAAATTTCTAATTTCTGAATCGAAAACGGAACGTAACACATACTAAGTTGCGTTTCGTTGCGCGTGCGTTCGATTCACTAACGTTCACTTTATCGCGGATTAAGGTTGCATGACTTTATACCTTTGCCTTTCTGTTCAAAAAAAAACATTGCAGGAGCGTGCACAGAGCGAGATAATGTGTATCCGAACGTTAATCGTGTCAAGATTTGTTAAGTCCTGTCAAGAATGAACTAAAATTAGTTAAGTTAAGGCGGGTGCAATACCGAATTAGCCCCAATGTCTAAAAATTGTTCTATAAAACATCTTTCTCAGTAGTAACAACATGATGACCACCTGTGTACACAAAACAAAGAGTACAATAAAAATATGAATACACTTTATTGAACATTAAGACACAATACATACAATATTACATTTTCACAAAAGAAAAACATGAAGGCAACCTTATTTCTAATAAAGTATCAATTATTCCTTTATTACTAACTAGCGACCCGCCCCGGCTCCGCACGGGAAAATGGTTATTGTGGGTTATCCTTCAGTATATTATGCATGTATTATACATATAAACCTTCCTCTTGAATCACTCTATCTATTTAAAAAAACCGCATCAAAATCCGTTGCGTAGTTTTAAAGATTTAAGCGTACAAAGGGACATAGGGACATAGGGACATAGGGACGGAGAAAGCGACTTTATTTTATACTATGTAGTGAAGTAGCAATTTCTACCAATCAATCTAAGATCTGCACATATTTTTTATTATAGAAATCTTCACTTAAGAATTCAAAACTATTAGACAATTTACAAATATTCTTATTGACACCAGAAATAAATAGGACAGTTATAAATTTTCATAAGTGTGAAACAAAGGGCCAATAAGGCCGCCTATTTTATTAATAAACATCAAAATCCTATATGATATGAAGTCCATCTTCATCACATTTTACCTAATGCTTTTATAATCATAATTTAATTAAATACAAATACATAGTTTTTTTTTTATAATCACACTTTATATCTCTATTTTTACATGATAAGCTCACATAACCTGCTTTTATTACATTCTTAATTTTTATCAGACTAGATAAAAATATTGTTTTGGGTTTCATGTTCTCATTCTGAAATTACTGAATAATCATTAATCAGAAAGAAAACTTTAAGGCAATATTGATTTAATGGAATTTGGTCAACTTTACAAATGTTGTTTAGTTACCTATAGGAATACATTTGTTGTTTGGAAAGTTGCCACAAGTGGAGCAGTGAACGACCAGCAGTGAATGACCTGTGCAACTTCTTTGTTGGACTTCCTGTTATATTTTAGGATTTTCTTTGTGTTGATATAACTGTAATGTAAAAATTTCATTTAAAATTCATACAAATCAAACTGTTTTAGTATATAAATACATAAAAACATTTTAATGTTTATTTTATTAAGGACTCAACTTTATCATAGTTAAAATCAAATAACCACTCCTATTGAAAAGACCCAACTTTATTATTATTTTTTAATAATTTTTGGATGTTGTTGCAAAACACTTTTTTAATATGAATATAAAATCCACATACAAAGTCCAGTTTCAGTTTTGTTACAAAGTTTGCACCCACTTTCTATGGGGCAGGCTGCATGCATATAAATTGGCCACTTTTTCCAGCGTCTTTGGGCACTCAGCTTTAAAGTTCAAAGTCCCTTACATTACACATTGATCTGCTGGACTAATAAAGAAAATGTACAGTTTTAAGTTCAAAAGAAACACTCAGCATCAGACAAACATTCTTGCATACTACCTACTCTTTGAATCCTACTTTATAAAATTACTAGTTGACCTTGATATAACTAGGACAATTCCTGAGAAAGTGAGATAACGCTATCTATCTACCGTACTGGCCAATCTGCTCTTATCATAAAGAACGTCACGCCACAATTTACGTTTTTCATAATATGAGTTTTGTTTACTCTTAACATAACATACATGACGCAATTCCGTTGTTTACCTATTCAACGCTAGAAATAGAGCTTGCATAAAACTAAAATGAATAATTTAATGTACTGTATGATTACAGATTTTTTTTTGTTTTATATTAGATACATACGTACGTAGTTTTGGGTAAAGTGTTGACAGCAGCCTATAAACAACCCATCAAAGGGCTAGCTAGAGTGTAGAAGAGTGTGAATGGGCCGAGTATTATCATACTAGTCATACTAATATTATAAAGAGGAAAGATTTGTATTTGTGTGTGTGTGTGTGTGTATGTTTGTAATGAATAAATTGAAAAAACTGGACCGATTTCAAAAATTTTTTTAACATTAGAAAGGTACATTCACCCTGAGTAACATAGGCTACCTTTTACCGCGGGAAAATGTCTCATTCCCACGGGAAAAACTGTTAACGCAGGCGGATTCGCGGCGGAAAGCTAGTTTATTATAATTCAAGAATTTAAATCATACTGAACGCAACACCGCCTTTCGGTTGGGTTAGGTTAGGCGCTAGCCAATACGCCACATAATATCTCTTATCATAATATCATCTCAGCCGAAAGACGTCCACTGCTGGACAAAGGCCTCCTCCAAGGATCTCCACAATGATCGGTCCTGCGCTGCCCGCATCCAGCGGCTTCCCGCGACCCTCACCAGATCGTCGGTCCACCTCGTGGGGGGCCTGCCCACACTACGTCTTCCGGCGCGCGGTCGCCATTCAAGAACCTTTCTGCCCCAACGGCCGTCGGTTCTACGTGCAATGTGCCCAGCCCATTGCCACTTGAGTTTAGCGATTCTTCGGGCTATGTCGGTGACTCTGGTTCGCCTGCGGATCTCATCATTCCCGATTCGATCACGCAAGGAAACTCCAAGCATAGCCCTTTCCATCGCTCTTTGGGTGACTTTGAGCTTTCTTATGAGGCCTATCGTTAGCGACCACGTCTCAGATCCGTAAGTCATCACTGGCAACACACATAGGTCAAAGACTTTAGACTTAAGACACTGCGGTATTTTGGACGAAAAGATATTGCGCAGCGTCCCGAACGCTGCCCATCCAAGTTGGATTCGACGATTGACCTCCTTCTCGAAGTTAGATCTACCTAGCTGGACTGTTTGTCCCAGGTAGACGTAATGGTCAACAACTTCGAGAGCGGAGTCCCCAACTTTTATTGGAGTGGGTACTACATGGGCGTTCGACATGACTTTTGTCTTCTCCATGTTCATCTTCAGACCCACTTGTTGAGAAACTCTATTGAGGTCATCGAGCATTGTGCCGAGGTCCTCCAAGGTCTCAGCCATGACCACGATATCGTCGGCAAACCGCAGGTGAGAAATGTACTCGCCATTGATATTGATGCCATGTCCTTTCCAGTTCAGAAGCTTAAAGACATCCTCCATTGCAGCGGTGAACAGTTTCAGAGAAATAACGTCTCCCTGTCTCACACCCCGCTGCAGTTGGATTGGTCTGGAGTTCTGATCCTGGAGCCGGACAGACATGGTGGCATTATCGTACAAACACTTCAGCACCTCGATATACCGGTAGTCAATTTGGCACCTCTGAAGAGACTGCAGCACTGCCCAAGTCTCGATCGAATCGAAGGCTTTCTCATAGTCCACGAACGCTAAACATAGTGGCTGGTTATACTCTTCGGTCTTCTGTACCCCTACCATGAGTTGCTAACGTAACTTACGCGCTCGATATCGACTACGTAAACGTGCATTTAGTATGGAGAAATTTTACTTCAGATAACTGTCAATAGATGGCGTAGTTTTAATTCCATACTAAATGCACGTTTACGTAGTCGATATCGAGCGCGTAAGTTACGTTAGCAACTCATGGTAGGGGTACTGTATAACCTGCCGCAGTGTGTGGATGTGGTCTATGGTACTAAAGCCCTTTCGGAAACCGGCTTGTTCGGGAGGCTGGAAGTCGTCGAACCTGCGCGCGAGACGATTCGTGATGACTCTCGAAAACAATTTGTAGATATGGCTCAGAAGCGAGATGGGTCTGTAGTTCTTCAAAAGGGTTTTATCACCCTTTTTAAAGAAGAGGACCACCACGCTTCTAAGCCACGCCTGCGGCGTTGTACCTTCGAGGATGACAGAATTGAACAGTTCCTGAAGGGCTTTCAAGACCGGTGTACCACCTGCCTTCAGAAGCTCAGCAGTTATTCCGTCATCCCCCGGCGCCTTATTGTTCTTTAACTGTTTGAGAGCCATCCTAATCTCGTACTGGCTAACGTCCGTAATATATCTTATCATAATATAATTGGCAGAAATTCTCTTATTTGTTACAGACTGCCAGCAGATAACGCGGACAAGGATGAAGACACTGATGGGATCTCCATCATCAGCGACAGCGACCCCGAGTCGTCGGCGCCCTGCGACCTCAGCTACGACAGGTGCCTGCTCGACGAGAGCCGTCCAGCAGAGCCGCTACCACCAGACTTTGTTTCGGTAAATCCAGTCCCTCCCAATAGACTCGAACAAAACGAATCCATAAGGGTCGACGAAGATTTTCTTGGAGACAATCATGGCAAACTCAAAACTTACGTACACAAACGGAATAAGAGGCTCAGCACGATGCTCAACATCATCGTGCTGGGCAGCGTGATAACAGCGGCGGGGGTCGCCATCGGGCACATGTGGGGCGCCCGCAACGACTGCTCCCTCAACACCACCCCTTCCGTCAACAAAATACTCTCCAACCTCTACAAGCTGCAAGAGGAAAACGCTTTCTTAAGGACCAGAGTCAAGGAGCTCACCCTCGTCAACAACTACCAACAAATGCAACGGAAATTGGACTTCGAAAAAACACCGCTGAAAATACACAAGTGCAAGAAAGTCTTCGAGGAGTCTCTGACAAACAAAAATGCGGACAGACTCACCAAATGCGTTGATGACGAAAGCGAAAAGTTTCTTAAAAACAACATGATGGATTTCGAGAAAGAGTTTCTGAGCGATGTTGAAAAGCTTAGAAGTGTATACCATGAGAATAAAAGCTGGCTCGATGAAGAGATTTCCAAACGAATGAAGCGAGAAGGACAATACGTTAAGAAATTCAAAATTAATAATTTAAAATCACCAAAGTCAATTAGGATAAATGAAGAACTTAAAACTTTAAAAGACGAACGTGTCCGTGGGCAGACCACGGCAGAACCGCCCTTGAACACGGAACAGATTATAAATGTGACAGAACCTTTAGCTCCAACAGTAACTATTGAACAACAGAAGGAAATCATTCCTGAGAAGAAGATTACTTATGCAGATTCTTTGAAATCTGACCACAAAGTAGTCAAGAGAGATATAAATCAGATTAATATCGACAATAATAAGATAAGAGAACATATTGTGAAGAAGAAAAAACCTGTTAAAGAATTTGATACAATTACCGAAATTTCAAGTGACGAAGAACTGAAAAAAGACGACAGATACGTTCCGCACATGTACAAACCGGAGCGAAAGAAGAACGACCGCCACAAGTCGAACAAGAAGCAGAAGAGAAGGAACAAGTACGAGCAGTGGGAGATGAAAGGCGGCTACCTGAAGGACTACGACGACTTCTCTATATCTTCGACGCACGAAAACGAATTCGTATCGAAGAACGCTGACAAAAATTATTTAAGTAAGGAGTTCGAGCGAAAAAATTACATGAATCAGTTCTCCGAGCCGGTCGATCTGAAAAAGCCTGACGAAGGGCCGAAGAAGGAGGAGAATAGGACCGCGAAGGGCGATAAGTCGAAGGGGAAGGATGTGAGTTGGTACGAGCAGCGCGCGGCGCTTCGGAGCGAGGCGCGGCGTAAGCTGGAGGTGGAGCTATTCGGGGGCGTGGCGCCGGCGCCCGCGCAGTGGTACTTTCGCCGCATGCAGCGCCGCGAGCAGTGCCGGGCCAAGCGCGACAACGACGCGCGCCGCCGCAAGCGACACAACAACTTTAAGACCAAGCATTAGCGACCCACTTCTCACCTGCGCAGTGGCATCAGATCAAGCACTAGCGCGCCGCTCCCTCCCCGCTTAGTGGCATATTAAAATAAAACTAAGTGTTGGCGCCCGCTCCAAACTCGCGCAGTGCCATATAACCGTTTGCATCCCGCGCAATGGTATAAAACTAAGAACTAGCGCATTGCTTTTCCCGCGCAGTGGCATAAGAGTATTGCCCCCACTACTGCATTGCCACTCAAGCCCCCGCCCCACCGCCCGTAGCGGCCCATTGGGTGCCACACTGATGAATGATGATGGAAACTGTTCCATGTAGCAATGTTTCGTAGGGATAGATTGACGTTCTTAGATTCGATTGATGTGATTGATCAGAAAGAAAATTTTAATTATAGTAACGTGTTCACTCTGCACATAAATGTAACGGAGTTAGTGTTTCGGAAACAAAACAATACTATTATCGGTGTTTTAGGTAAGCTTCGGTGCTTAGCACTCACAGCTTTTTCATACATTTGTGAATCCTCTATTTTGTACTAACTTTATGTAATTTAGATCTATCTATCTTTTGGATTTGATGCTATTGTATTTCACGTTGATGATGACTTGCAGGTAATGATAAGTTATACTATCACACAGGTTAAATGATAGTTGTACCTATTAAGCTATTAATTCCTTTGGTCGATCGTCTGATGCTGCGTCGTCAGGACTCGAGCTCTGAGTGCTCGCAAAATGCTTTAAGAAAGTGAAATTTGAAACCACCTTGTATTTTGATGATACATTTATTTTATTACTCAGTATTTATTATTTACACTTGCCCTTATGGATTCTCACATCCAGTGATATTTTAGTTGTACGGCTATTTTCTAAATTTTAAGTATTAATTAATAAATTAAATTACAAAAACACGTGTTTTATTCATATAGCTCTGTATTGTAACTCGTCAAAAAATCTTCGTAATGCAGCCTATTCGTCACCAATAGCTCCGCTAAAGACCAAGTTGATCGCAGCGTTTACGTCTCCTGCAAAATAATTTCAAAATTAAAATCTTGTCTTTTCGAGAATCTGTCTTTATGCGAACAAAGGATATTGTGCTCTTGGTCCTCATGCTTCCTTTCATAGACGGACGACAATAAATAGGTGAAAAGAATTTAGTACAAAAGCATTTATATTTAGTGTATTGAAGGTGTGTCTGCCTCAGTAGAGATTTAGGATTTATGAAAAAGGGATTGGGCGAGAGATCGTCTCATACCCAGAACGAAAAAGTACTACTGTGATCCAAGAGGAACCCGTCGTGAAAGTTACGTAACTAAGGCACCTATTTCACTGGTGACAAAGACAGAACACGAAAGGGACGCAGTTTACGTTAGAGTGAGATACAAATGCACCGCGCTCACTCTTGCGCATAACTGCGTCCCTTTCGTCTTTTGTCGTCGTCGCCAGTGAAATACCTGCCTAAATAGTTCTCAGTAGATTCATTGTACAGATCCATTATACTGAGTATGCTGTAAGTTACAGAACAGAAACAGTCTCCCCATCGCCCACCTGCGCAGCAGCCCCATCTCGTGCATGTGTACCAGCTGCTCGCTCCCCCCCCCCCCACTCCCCTCCCTTTGCCCCCCTCACCTGCGCAGATGAGCAGCGCGCGCACGTTGAGCGTGTCGTCCAGCAGCCCCATCTCGTGCATGTGTACCAGCTGCTCGCTCCCCCCCCCACTCCCCCTGCCCCCCTCACCTGCGCAGATGAGCAGCGCGCGCACGTTGAGCGTGTCGTCCAGCAGCCCCATCTCGTGCATGTGTACCAGCTGCTCGCTCCCCCCCCCCACTCCCCCTGCCCCCCTCACCTGCGCAGATGAGCAGCGCGCGCACGTTGAGCGTGTCGTCCAGCAGCCCCATCTCGTGCATGTGTACCAGCTGCTCGCTCCCCCCCCCACTCCCCCTGCCCCCCTCACCTGCGCAGATGAGCAGCGCGCGCACGTTGAGCGTGTCGTCCAGCAGCCCCATCTCGTGCATGTGTACCAGCTGCTCGCTCCCCCCCCCCCCACTCCCCTCCCTTTGCCCCCCTCACCTGCGCAGATGAGCAGCGCGCGCACGTTGAGCGTGTCGTCCAGCAGCCCCATCTCGTGCATGTGTACCAGCTGCTCGCTCCCCCCCCCACTCCCCCCTCCCCCTGCCCCCCTCACCTGCGCAGATGAGCAGCGCGCGCACGTTGAGCGTGTCGTCCAGCAGCCCCATCTCGTGCATGTGTACCAGCTGCTCGCTCCCCCCCCCACTCCCCCTGCCCCCCTCACCTGCGCAGATGAGCAGCGCGCGCACGTTGAGCGTGTCGTCCAGCAGCCCCATCTCGTGCATGTGTACCAGCTGCTCGCTCCCCCCCCCCCACTCCCCTCCCTTTGCCCCCCTCACCTGCGCAGATGAGCAGCGCGCGCACGTTGAGCGTGTCGTCCAGCAGCCCCATCTCGTGCATGTGTACCAGCTGCTCGCTCCCCCCCCCTCCCCCTGCCCCCCTCACCTGCGCAGATGAGCAGCGCGCGCACGTTGAGCGTGTCGTCCAGCAGCCCCATCTCGTGCATGTGTACCAGCTGCTCTGTGAACTGCCCCGCGTCGGCCGGCTCCCCCTCCGCCTCCCCCTCCACGCTCCCCGCGCCCGGGGCCGACCCCACTCCTACCGGGCTCTCCGACGACGACGCTGTCACACAACAAAATAATAGTACTAACGCTGTTAAACGAAGCAAATTAGGATACTAAAGCCTGACCAAAGAAATAAGAAACCTGCTCTGGGGGCGCCACTGTATGTTTTTACGACTATGGCAACAATTTCCCTTATAAAATTAGTTCCATTGAAATTCCGCAATATGGCGAGGTTTCTTATTTCTCTGGTCGGGCTTTATAATCGTTAACACCTCATGTCCCCACTGAGGGGCTCGAGCCTACCCTGAAATCAGGGTGCTTGCTAAGGTCTTACAATGCGGTTGGTCAACTTCACACACAACCTTTGAGTAATTCAACTTGTTCACAGATGTGTACAAGTTTCCTCACGTTGTTTTCCTTTACTGTGAATAAACATTCGGCGGTGCTTTGCTAGCTGTGCATTATCGGACCGTGCATTATAGGGACTCAAAACGAATTTGTATGTAGAAGTTTAGTGTGATTTTTACTAACTTCAACCTTAGTCTTTCTTACTATGGTTGTATTTTCACTGTGGTGCCGTCCCATTTTTTAATCGTTCATGTTTTATATGTGGTTTGTTGTAAATCAAAGGTGGATATAGTGAACTGACCGACGTTGCTCTGGTCCATGGGCGTGCCGGCGGGCAGGCGGGCGCCCGCGCGGTAGATGGCCTCCGTGATCGCCTCGCTGAACATCTCGGGGGTTATCACCGCCCTGCCGCCCGCGACCCCCGCGCCGCCTGTACACACAACACACATACACATGATAAGGTTGTTCATAAGCAGTTCCATTCATTCACAAAATAAATAAAAAAACTTTTGGTAGTCTAGAGACGTAATATATACTAGAGACCCGTAGCGGCGTCGAAACGCCGGCTAGAATATGGTAATGTAATATTATAGGGAAACATAAACCATTTTTAAGGCATTTTTTCGATACTGTACTCAAAACACACATTTGAATGAAATGGTGCCTTAATAATAATAAAATATAACCCACCAGAATTGAGCCTAATTGCTTTATAATCACAACGTAGAAATGAACATTTGTCAAAAGTTTTGCATAACAATTTTAAAAAAACTTAAGAAACTTTCATTGATTCTTATTTTGATATCAAGAATCATTTGAGATTTTAGACTTTAGTTAGCATTTTTTAGTTATTAAGGTTCTCTATTGTCTACAATCATCCTAAATATGAAAATACAAAAGTCAACTTATTTTAGTAAATGTTGGTAACAAAATAGGATCAGTTAAAATTTGGTGCAAACATTTTGAGAAATGCTCACGGCAGAAATAAAAATAAAATATGATTTTCGATATTCATCTATGACTTTCTGACCTTTTAATTATTATTATTACCGAATCAGAATAACACTAATAAAACACGACTTAAATTACACCCTGGATATTTATTTATACCTACTTGTAATATAAATATTCCTACAATCGACGATATAGAGACTGTGAGGAAAGAAAAAAGTCGTGGAATAGGCTCCCATACAAACCACGACCCTTTTAATAGGAAACGGACTCTAAACAATGATAACATTTAATAAGTAGGTAAAGTCACCGTCAGATATTGGTTGGATTTCTCGCTCGCTCGCATTATCTGATGGAACCTTGACTGTACCTACCTAGCGTTGAAAAAATAAAATTAAAACAGCTTCTTTCACAAATTCGTCCATTTTTCGATTATTTCATAACAAAATATTGACATTAACCATTCTAATTTTCACATATAACCATTTATGTAATTGATTGAATTGATCTAATTTACGCCAATTGAAATAATATAAAAAATTAAACCGCCGAAAAAAACTGAAAAGTAAGAAAAACCCTATAAAATATAACCAACTTCAAAATATTAACTTATTAACAAACGTGATAGACTATATTTGAAGTAGTAAAACCTTGGCATTGTCCGATTATTCTTTGATCTTTATATTGTTCTATAAATATCTTTATACCGTCAAAAACTTGTGCTCTACTTAAAGCCACGTAAAGCTGCCCGTGAGAAAATACTGGTTTTGGAAGATAGACAGCTACTTTTTTCAAAGATTGCCCCTGCCTCTTGTTTATTGTCATCGCCAATGCAAAAGTAACTGGAAACTGAAATCTTTGTAATTTGAATGGAAGGATGGAGTCTAAAGGGCTAAACTTTATTTTAGGAAGAATAACTCTTTCGCCTGAACTTGCACCCGTCAGAACCTGACAATCTAAAGAATTGGTATATAGTTTTATTAACCTTCATTTACTCGCATATTTTTATCTAGCTTTAGAAAAGTCATGTATCACCACAAACTGACAATCTAAAGAATTGGTATATAGTTTTATTAACCTTCATTTACTCGCATATTTTTATCTAGCTTTAGAAAAGTCATGTATCACCACAAACGATGATTTTTAATACAGTTTTCGATTGTTACTGCCCGTCCAGCATGTGGCACTACCGGCAGAGTCTATCTAAAGTCACCAGAAAATAATACAACTTTTCCAGCAAATGGTTGTCGTCGTCTTTCTTCATTAATTGTAATATCCCGAAACATGCGATCGATTACTGTCAAGGCTGCTGTCGGTATCATACACGCTTCATCAATTTATAAGGTAGGCACTGTCAAGATATCTCCCGTGAGAAGAATCAGGTTTAACACCAGATACAGACGAATCAAGAATTGGTATCGGCAATTTGAATTGATTGTGAAGTGTTCGACCTCCGTTAACTAAGCTTGCTGCAATACCGGTAAATGCTACTGGCACAGCAATGCGACCAACACTCGCTACTTTGGCAAGTAAAGTTTTTTGCACATAGATTACGTTTTACCACAACACGCAGATGCATCAAGAAAAAAGGATGAATTGCTTTTTTCTAGCTATTTATTCTTTTTCAGTCTATTGACATTTGCAAAGTGCCCTAGAAGCCAACGCCATTACCTATACGAAAAAAAAATATCTAAAATTTGAGTGGTTGTCATTTATGTCATTTAATGTAAACAAATCCTTGCTTTATTTTTACCTTCTTTTAATTGGTATTTTGTTAAAAAACTTAAAAAACTAAGAGTTTTATGCACGCCTCCAGGATGAGACGAAGCTAATGAGGTATAATTTATCAATAACGGACCTCGGATGTGGATTTGATACCCTGTACAAAAATCGGGCTTGCGTAATATATATATAGATTAGTGATTTGGTATTTCGTATCTTTGTTTTCCATCTATCGACTAATAGAAACGCATGCTCTTTGGAGCACTCACAACATATAATGCTCAATTCTCTTCGCATTCAGTACAATAGTATTGCGAGAAGACCATTTTATTTAATGCGTCTGAATAGTCAAAGCTCTGTGAGTAATTTTAGTCGTAAGATGTAAAGTCGAACGTTTACGACACAAGCTGTCACAGACAGTAGTTTATTTTGTATTCCTACTAGCGCCATCTGCCGGTACTTGTATGAACCAATGTATGTACTTGTGGAGGCAAAGGAAAGATTTTCTTTGGGGCATGGTGGTGAGCCCGGGGACCGCGGTCCAACTGTACTTCGTTGGAACTTGTATTTGTTCAATGTCTTGCGAAAACTCTGATAGCGCGTTTCAGGTCTCGGTTTCTAATTGGTCGCTCTCATAATGACGTAACAGAAATCCAGAGCCATCATACATACAGGACTAACAGAAATAAAGTGTGTGTGACCTGCGGCGGCGGGCGTGGTCTGCTGGTTGTGGTCGGGCCGCGCGGCCTGCAGCAGCTGCAGCAGGCTGTCCTGGCTGCCGCCCGCGCGGCTGCCCGCTGGGGACGACACGGCCTCCGTCGCCGCCTGCAAACACAACACTTCTTAGCACATCATAAAATAATAGTACTAGGTACAGAAGGCGCACTCTCTGATAGCAAACGTGCGAATTTAATTATAGCTACCACGCCACTAACGTTCAAATTACTTTGAAAGCGTCGAATGTGACCATGGCTATACAGGGCGTCCCACGGCTATGCCACATGGAGGGAAAGTACCTTAAATATTGTAGATAGAACATTTTACTGAAAGAAGACTTTATTTTATTTCTAAAAACTATTAAAACTGCATTCATAATTTTTTTTTAAATTACATGGTTGAACCGGGAATCGAACCCGTTACACGAGAGAAAAAAAATACCCTGTAGTTTTATCATACCGATCGATAGGTTTCATCATAAGGATTATTTTTTGCTAAATAACATAGTATCAGAAATAAATGGAAGACTATGTATTTTAACATTTCTAATACAAAATTCATCAATTTATCAAAATGCTCAAAATGACTCCAATACAGAGTCGCACTCTTTTGATTATATCACTGCCTGTCGATTTTTATATTTTATTGTGGTGGATATTTAGAATAATACGTCTAAGTTCTGTTTGAAGCTCGTCGCACTTTCATACCAGTTCTTTTAAACATTTTTTTTACATAACCCCATAAAATAATCTAACAGGGTTAGATCTGGCGATCTCGCCGGCCATCATATTTGTCCACATTAAATGTTAAAATTCATAGTCTTCCTTTTATTTCGGACACTATGTTATTTAGCAAAAAGTAATCCTTATAATGAAGCCTATCGATCGGTATGATAAAACTATAGGATATTTTTTTTTCTCGTGTAGCGGGTTCGATTCCCGGTTCAACCACGTAATTATTAAAAAATATATGAATGCAGTTTTAATAGTTTTTAGAAATAAAATAATGTCTTCTTTCTGTGAAATGTTCTATCTACAATATTTAAGGTACTTTCCCTCCATGTGGCATAGCCGTGGGACGCCCTGTATATACCGTCATCACAAGCGCGCGCGTTTTTCCTACTAACTGGCCTCATATATGAGGCCGCTCGGCGTAGGTACATTCTGGAGCTCAGCTCCCTAAGTTTGGGTACGATCGATGTACCACCCCGGGAAGTGTTAGGGAATTAATGGTGTTAGTAGGGAGGCAGCTACTTTGTGTTTTCAGCTAATGCCGTGCGATCTGAATTGCACTTTATTGTAACGGAGCTAAGTGTTCTGTAGGGTACTTATATTCGGTATTCTGTGCCAAAACAATGTAGCAGGCGGCAGTGTCGCATGTGAATGTGTGTTTACCTGCAGCGCGGCCGCCAGCTGCTCCTGCGTGATGGGGCTCCGCTCGGTGTCCTCGTGTAGCAGGCGGCAGTGTCGCATGTGAATGTGTGTTTACCTGCAGCGCGGCCGCCAGCTGCTCCTGCGTGATGGGGCTCCGCTCGGTGTCCTCGGCCTCCTCCTCCTCGGCCTCCTCGTCGTCGGAGAGCGCCTCCAGCGAGTACGCGAACCCGGACGTGGGCGCTGACCACAACACATTATATTAAAAAACACATTATACTTATAGATTCGATCATTAAAGAAAATGTTCACAATATTTCACGGGGTTTGAAATGCGATCTGTAGAAGCGAAAAGGTGGAAAGAATGACAAAGTGTCATACGAAAGCATATTTGCCCAAGTTGAAACGGAAACAAAAAAACTACTAGTAGTAAAGTGATGTGACAGTTTTTTTTGCTTACTGACGATACAGAAAAGAAGCCTGTAGCTGAAAATATATTAAAATTAGCTTTCCGCCTCCGGCTCCGGCCTCGTAGGGAAGAGGAATTTTTCCTCAGTAAAAGATATGTTACTCCCCAAGGTCTATTCTATCTTTATACTAAGTTTCATTAAAATCCTATTCAATGCAAACAAGCAAATACCTAACCAAATCTTTCCTCTTTATAATATAAGACTACAGAAAAAAAAGTTGTTTTAAAAACATTACCAGAGTCATTGGTAGCTGAATCCGAGGTTCTGGAGCGCACCAGTCTAGTGAGGTGTCGCAGAGCGTGAGGCAAGGCGGGGTGCACCTCCGCGCCCCGGCGCATCGTCTGCAGGTTGGTGCCCAGGGCGGCTAACAACTCCACTTCATGCAGGATCGACAGAGCTACCACGTCGTCGTTCAAAGATGGCGCTTGTTCTAATATCTCGTTCATTGCTGATTCATCGTTTAGGAGCTGGAATGATTATTTAATAAAACTGAAGATCTATTCTAGCAACATCTGTTATAATGTGTATATAATAATAATAATAATAATAAAGCTTTTTTATTTCCAAACTAAAAAATACAAAAATAAAATAGATAAATTAACATAGTGTGGTTAGTTTTACTTTTTAATCTTAATCTAGGTTAGTATGTATTTTAATTATATCTATCATTCCAGTTTGGATCCCATCCGGGTAAAAGCCTCCTCAAACTCTTTCCACTCCTCTCTGTTCCCTGCCCTCCTTGTCCAGTTCTTCCCAGCCACTTTCACTATATCGTCTCTCCATCGCTTTCTTGGTCTGCCTTTGTTTCTTTTTCCTGGGGGGCCTGTCCATTCCGTAGCTCTAAGTGTCCACCTTGAGTCTGTGTACCGAGCGACATGCCCTGCCCATTGCCATTTCATCTTTAAAGCAAATTCAAGAGCGTCTGTTAATTTTGTTTTTCGTCGAATGTCTTTGATCTTAACTTTTTGTATCTTTCTTAGTCCTAAGATGCTTCTTTCCATCGCGTGTTGTGTTGAGAGTAGCCTGTTTTTTACTTTGTTAGTGTACACCCACGTTTGACTTGCATAAGTGAGGCAGGGTAGTATACATGTTTCCATTACCGTTTTTTTCATCTCTATATTGTAATTTCCCTTTAATATTTCTTTGTGTGACCAATATTTTTTCCAGGAATTACCGATTCTTCTTTCTACTTCTTCTTCGTTCCGGTCAGGGTTAAAAGATATTTGTTTCCCAAGGTAAATGTAGTCTTTTACATATTCTATTTGAGTGCCCTCTATTTGTATTTGTTTCTCATGGCTGTTTGTCATAACTTTCGTTTTACTGGTGTTCATATGCAAGCCTACTTTTTTACTTTCGTTATTTAGAGACTGCATCATCTCTTCTAGTTCCGAAGCAGAGTTAGCAAAAAGTGCTATGTCATCAGCAAAGCGCAAGTGGTTCAAATATTCGTCACGGATCCAAATGCCATTTGTACGCCAGTCGATTTTTTTAAATATGTTTTCTAGAACCGCTATGAATAATTTAGGTGAGAGTGGGTCTCCTTGACGTACTCCACGTTCTATTTTAATTTCGTCGCCTCTGCTTTCTAGACGTATTATGCTAGTGCTCTGAGAGTAGATACTTTGGATGATTTTTATATAATTCTCTTCTATGTCGCATGATCGTAATGCATTCCAAATGGAGCAGTGGGTGATACTATCAAAGGCCTTGAGATAATCTATAAAGCCTATGTATAATGGTTGGTTGAATTCATTGTATTTCTCAATCAGTTGCTCGATGGTTTGTATATGGTCTATTGTGGAAAAACCAGAGCGAAAGCCTGCCTGCACCAATGGTTGTTTGCCATCTATTTTAGTTGTTATTCGGTTTAAAAGCATTGATGAGAATAATTTGTAGATACTTGATAGAAGACTAATTGGCCTATAGTTGCTTATGTCTTTCGGGTCACCTTTTTTATATAGTAGGACTATATCTGATTTGCACCACTGGTGTGGAACTTCTCCTGTTTCTATGACCATTTGAAATAATTTAACTAGGAAAGTTATTAGTAATGGGGCTCCTATTTTTAAGGCTTCATTAGTTATATTGTCTGGCCCTGGACTCTTTTCCATTTTTAGTTTTTTAATAAGTTTTAATATTTCATCTCCGGTTACTGGGTCTATTTCTGTGTTTGTATTTGTCTCACTTTCAGTATTTCTGTTTTCTTCTATATTAGGATCATCTGGTAGTCTTTTGTATAAGTGCTTGTAGAAGTTTGTGGCACATTTAATTATGTCTTGTCTTGTTTTTGTTTCCTGTTGATTGGTTCTCAGGTTTTGAATCCAGTTTTTATGTGTGTTTAGTTGTTTATATGCCTTCTTTGCACTTCTATAGTTAATTAAGTTCTTCTCTATAATTTTTTTCCTGTAATTCTGGTAGTCTTCTCTAATTGCCTTATGAGTTTTTTTATAAACATCTTTCAATTCTTCTTTTATTTCTTTGGTTTTGTTTTTACTCGTCTTTAACTTTGTTCTTTTATTTATCAGCTCTAGTGTACTTTTGCAGAATATTTTATGTTCGTCATAGTTATCTTCTACTTTTGTTCTGAGGCTGGATGTAATTATTTCTTCTAATTTATCGTAGTACGTCTGGATATCATTTAAGTTTTGCAATGTTTCTAATTCGTTTTCAATGTTTCCTTCTAGATTTCTTAAGTAGTTTTCACGTTCCGCTTCTGTTTTTAGTGTTGACTTTATTGATTTATATTTTTTTCTGCTATGTTTAAATTTTTCAAGTGTGTAGGATGCTCTTAGAATTCTGTGATCAGACGAGAAATCTATCTTATTTAGTACTTCGACGTTAGTGATGTTTTTAGGTTTGTTACTCATTATGAAGTCAACTTCATTTTTTGTCTTTTCGTCCGGTGATATCCAAGTCCATCTTCTACTTAATTTTTTCTTGAAATAAGTATTCATTATTGACAGTTTTTGCTCATAGGCGTATTGTAGTAGTCTCTCGCCTCTTTCGTTCCTGGTTCCATATCCATGTGGCCCCATTATAGAGTGTTCGTATTCTTTTGGCTGTCCAATTTTCGCGTTGAAGTCGCCTATAACTAGAACCTTTCCATCTGTTAAGTCGTGGACTCTTTTTAGGTCTTCGTAGAATTTTTCAACTTCTTCATCGCTGGACTTTGTTGTTGGAGCATATACCTGTATTATTGATAGGATTTCACTGTCAATTTTTAATTGAAGTAGGCATACTCTTTCAGATATGCCGATGAAGTTTACTATATTTTGTTTGAGATTTTTCTTTACCAAGAAGCCTACCCCATATAGGCCCTTTGTTTCTCCTATGTAGCAGAGAATATATTTTTCATGTTCTTCAATTTCACATCCATTTCTTCTCACTTCTGCGAGTCCTACAATATCGTGATTTATTTTTTCTAATGCCTGTGTCAATTCAAGAAAGCGCGTGGTTGATGCTAGTGATTTGACGTTGTAAGTACAGATGTTTAATGTTCTAAGATTCCTTTTTTCTCTTCGAGTTAGAGGGTGGTGGTCTAAAGTCCCGTGGGGACCAGCCATATTGGGACTTTTTTCATTATTTGATATAATATAAGTTTTATTATTGTTGTTGGTGGTCTTCCGGTGGATAGAGTTTTTTGGCTGCTATTGCTGTTCCGAATCATTGGTTGGGTCTGTTCTAGTGTAATACGATGTATTTGTTTTGTTAATTTTCTTTTTTGGATTTTTAGGTTAGTCAATATTCATTCCCGTGGGGCTGGTAGGCGACTTTGTGGGTGAACGCTTCCTTTTCTCTTTTATTTTCTCTTTCACAATCAATTGGTCATAGCGAATAAAAGCTTCATTCCCTTTGTTTATTTCTTCTACCAGCTTTATTTTTAATTCTTTTCTTTTATTTAAGATGTCCTTTGGAAAATCTTCGGTAGCATATATATTTTTGGGAAAGAATTTGTTGTTCTTGAAGACTTCAATTTTTCTCCAGAATAAAGTAAGAGTTACCAGTATTGGTCTTGGTTTGTTTTTGTCCTTCTTCCCTAGTCTTTGAACCTTACTTATCTCCCATTTGTCCCATTTTTCCATGCTTTCACTTTTTTGTGACAACATGTTCAAAGTTCCGAGCACAAGCTCTAGTAACTCGGAGTAGTTTTTTTCTGATTCATCGACCCCATATAGGATTAAGTTATTTTTTCTAACTTCTCTTTCTAAGTTCTTAGTTTTTGTTTTTAATGTCTCGACTTCTCTCTTTAATGTTTTGTTTTCTTCCACCAATGGATTAATTTTTTCTTCGATTGTACTAGCCATCTTTTTTATCAAGTTCTCTGTTATTACTGATGTTTGTTTTTCTAGCTCTAATTTTAGTTTTCCTAGTAATATTTCCATTTGTTGTTCCATTTGTTGTTCCATTTTGTATTGTTGGGTGTCTTAGGAAGAAAATATTATTCTGCAGTTTTGGCAGAATTTTCTTAGGTTGGCAACACTTTTAAGCTGGTCACCCTCAACTATCACCGGATATTGGCGTGACAATTCTGTTGACGTTGACGTTTGACTTCACTTTTTAACGTCTTATTTTTGATGTGACTACCTTCTTTAAATATGTTTACATATGTTTTCGAGGGGATATTTTGTCACTTATCTTGGTTTTTCGTCACGTAAATACAAGTTTTTCTTGCAATCCCGGTGGATAAGTTGGTGATCTATTGTTATATACACAGTTCTTGAAGAAACACTTGGATTTAATCACAGTTTTCTATTTAATTGTACAGAGCAATTGACAACACGTAAGTTCACTTGACAAGCAGAACCGGAAGCCGTAATGTGTATTCAATGAATTTAAACACTTTCTTATTTTTATTTATATGTTATGTCTAAAACTAAGCATGTCATATTTAGGAGTCAAGATTAACATAACTTCGATAATAAGATTTCAGTCAAATGCACATTGTTTTTTTTGCCACATAACAGTGTTTTTAGGATTACACAATAATTGGAAAAAAAAAATCCTTAAGTTAATAGACCAATTGACATGTATGGGAGGCTACACTCTACCTGCATAGCCCTTGTCCAGCCAGGAGCATTAGGAGTGCATCCCAAATTCCTGAGGGACGAGTTGAGCTGCTGCAGCTCAGAATCCGAGAACGGCGCCAGCGGAGGAGCAGGAGTCGCTACCTTCTTCTTCACTACATGGATCATCTCCCCACTCTTCACTCCGCTGTCTTGTAAAGTGGCTTCACCTTTCAAAATCTTGCCATGATGTATAAGTTCTGAAATAAATATTGAATATATCTGTAAGGACAATGTTTAGTTTGTGTATTGATAACTTAGCTAAAACTGCCACTTTTGGACAATTATTCTATTAGTAACTTTATCAAACTATAATGAATGGAGTTGATAACTTCTACATACCCTACAACACCAAATCTTTAAAATGAACAACTGGATTTAAAAAAAAAAAGTTTTCTTAGCAAGTGATTATCTTTTAACCAATGGCGGTGCCACATTCACTTAGGGACAAGCTTACTCAAACCAAATCAAATACTCTTTAAAATGTAATGGTAGGTTAAATAATTTTCTTTCTTTTAGTTGAACTTCAGCTTCTTTCGGAATGTAACCTCTCCTGGTCGATGATCTTTTATCCATGTTTTATCCTCTCAGACTACAACTTTGACTCCATTAACTCCATACACATCCAAGAATTTAATAAGTCCTAGCTCCACAGGTTCAGTACACCTAAACCACTTAAATGTTCTTACTAACCTAATTGTGTAGAAGGAACATTAGCCTTCTTCTCAGCCTCGGTCTTAAGACTGTCGACAGTGTGGTCCAAGGTGTAATTCTCTAGCTTGTGACGCTCGATCGGGCCCGGCTTCACTTTGATTCCAAGAAACACGCATGGCTGGTTCTCCATTCTCTGAGGGTAGCAAATTCGTTAATAAGAAAGAATGACATACGATAGGATTCATTTTAGACGGCGAAATATTTTCTGAATGGTGGTAAACGGTATACTTACATGATGGTTGCTTCTGCTATAATTTTTTTAGCTACGGTTTTTATTATTGGTGAATAACTAAATTGTATTTCCTTTTTATTTCAATACATCCACAGTACTCAGCCTGCCTGACACCAAGCAAACCAACACAAATAAACAAAATTCAAAAAACAGCTGTCGTCATTGTCTGATTGCTGTCAGTTCCCTCATAGAAAGGCAAAGAGTTAAAACCCAAACAGCCTAGTCTTATCTTAAGCAATGAATGAATGTAGGAGATCTTCAGTTTCATTTCGTAGTCGTCTTCAGTCATTCATTATTCTTCGCATCCGTGCGTGTTGAACATCTTCAGTAGTTTCACTATTTTTTGTCACGGGCGGGATCATTAAAATGCAAGGGTGGAACTTACATTTACATTCCAATGTCATTGCAATCGCAATTCGCAGTATTCGCATCGCAGTGTGGTATTATCCCGACAAAAATATAAAACTTGCCATATTGCGGAATATCAATGTGAACGTATCCATATTATAATGTTTTATAATAATTAAGGATTGAGTGAACGCAACAAATATTGGCGAATGCAGCGCCACCTACATGTACTTATGAGAAGAGTGAGTCCACAGATCAGTAATATATACACAGGGTATAGATAGGACAGTCACAATTTTGCTCTAAGCTTCCACTGACCCCGCTCTGAGAACGAATGGCGCTGCGTACGACATTCGTTCTGACAGCATAGGGTAGCCAATAACAAAACGTGACATATATCGATAATTAGGGATGTTCTAAATTATATCGATAATTCTTTTCCACCTCGATATAGGTTTACCAGTTATTACTTTTTATTTAAGTTTAAAAATAAAACAAACTTTATAAACATTGATTATTTATTTTTTAATAATTTGTTCCTTTTTTCTTTATTCTTCTTTCTGTTTTCTTATTTCTCCTTGCCTGAGCTGCATCATCAAAAAAGTTGGTGCTTGTTTATTCAACAAGATAAATTTATCCAACAGCTCCTTGGTTGCTGGAGAAGTAGATTGTGCTAGTCTTTGCGAGAACGTGTCGCCCAGACTTTCCATTGCCATACATTTCACCTTTCTTATATATTTTCCTTGCTTACAGCCAAATTCCCCATTCCTGAAATATAATAAAATATTCATATTAATTTCTTACGTGTTTTTTACCGACTTCAATATAGACATTATTTAAAACTAGTCCTCGCAAAAACATTTTTTTTTCGTTTTTATATTGCAATAAGCTTGTTAAAAAGTATCATAAGAATAAAATGTAGCTTTATCTGTTTGCGGTTTAGCAGAGCTGTATGTATAGAGTACCTACAGATAGTGTTCGAATTTTAGAATAAAGTAATAAAATTAAGTAGAGTATCATTAGTACCTTGTGTATTGTCCCTGTTGTTTGGATTTGGCCGTACTTCCTCAGCAAAGGATGAGTTCCTGTAAATAGACATATTATTTGTAAATAATTAATTACACACTCATTGTTTTATGCTTATCTTATCTCAGTGTGAAATAAATAAAATAATTAAATTACCTACCTATCAAGAATACCTTTTTGGTTTTGTATACTATTATTGTCTCTGTTGTCTGGAGTGGGTCTTACTTCTTTAGCAGAAAGATGAGTTATGTACTGTAAATAGATGAGTATTATTTTATTTATTAATTTATTTTTTAATTATATTTTATTTGTAAATTACACACTTATCGTATTTTGCTTATCTGAATGTGAGTCACAAGTTTTAGACAAGGTCTATATTAAAATCCATAATCGTTGAATGGCATAACAATTAAATTCCATAATTTTTAAATCCATTATTATAATTATTTAAAAGCCCTATCTTTAATATGAATACTGTTAGTAAGTATAACAAATAAAAAAATATAAGAAATATAAAGTGAGTGATTAAATAAATACACGTAATGTTCTTTTTTTACCAAAATATTTTAAATTTATTATTTTTAAAATATATTATGTTTTAAATTACAGATTATAAAATTATGGATTTTAATAATTATGCTAAATAATGGTAGGTATGTATTTATTGTTATATGAATTAAAGTTATGGCAAGATTTTAATGATAGGGCTATTTATAAATTTATATTATGCAATTTAAGGGACACCCCTTTAGACTACATACCTATAGGCTCCTTTAAACCACGTTCTTGTTTTCTTGTAAAGGAACACGAGGGTTGAGGGTCTGAAAATAAAAAAGAAAAACATGTGAAGTTGACGTCAAGTTATGGAACATAGCCCGTTGAACTAACTAACTCAACCCACACTGCAAAACAAAAAAGGTATTTTTGCCGCTTCAATTGCCTAATTTGCTTTCGCCCTATTTGGAATGCAAATAATCTTAGTTATCATGCAACTCTTACTTGAGACAGGTCATATAATCACACACATGTAGAATACTCATCACACAAATGATTGCCTTATGTGGGGTTAAAATTGATATACACACCTGCTCCAATAGTTACTGCATGCGGCATTGTTATCTGAATCTGGTCTGTATTTTCAAAGTACTTATGCTCACTTGTAAGATCTAAAACAGAAGAAATCCCAATTAAGTACTAAATTGAATAAAATTAAATTTTAGCTAGCTAGCCAGTCTATCTGCTAAAGCGACATATTCTCATGTTATTAGAAAAAAAACATAAACTATCTTTACTTAAATCATATCCATCCATGGACTTATTAAACATAATTACATAGTTTAACTATGTCCATGATCATATCAATATCAACCTTATGACATAAATAAATGTGTTCGCAAATGGTTTGCAATTTTGTGAATTTGTGAAACTAAAGGTGGCAAACATTTCCTGTCAGTGACTATACTTATACATATAGATAAATATATGCAATACATACATAGCCAAACAAACAATAAGTGTTCATCCATCACACAATTTTCTGCACTGGACAGGATTTGATTGAACACTACCCCACGCCTAGTTGGTAGTGTGCCTGCCTGCTGTGTGGGTTTATTCTTAAGGCTCTTACTCAATAATTAATTATATATACTTAACCCTCTTAATACTGTTACTAAAACACATACCTGTTTCCTATCACCACTGTTTCTGGAGATGCACGATCATTGATGTCTTCGGGCACCCGAGCATAAATGTGGTCACTATCACCTTTGCTGTCTGGAATTGTAAACTTTGTTTTAGGAAATAAATTGACAATTGACTTGTAGAGGGACTACTATTTGGTATTCTGTGCTTGTAGACCATGTTAGTATATTGATGATGAGATAACCTAAGATAACTTACCAGGCAGAGAGTCAGAGAGTCAAGTACGGGGCGCATGGTATTTTCATAGGTTCGGAGGAGGAAAAATCAACTCAACAAACACAATAAGAAGTCACAAGATGCGCAAGCGACGACATTATTTATCAATTAACAAGTCAACAGGCGGACGAACGACGTAGGTACTGAACTGAACTGAACGAACGAACACTGTCACAATAAAAGACCACAGATTGCTTTCGCAAAATGGCGTCTTGCGATACTAGCGACAATACGCGGTCACGGGAACTACAGCTGTCCAGGCCCTGAGTGAGTCATCAACTGCTCCTGTAAAAACTGTGCGCCTTGTCTTGCGACTCTGAAATAAAGCCTGTAAGTTTCGTAATACAATCTTTTATTCCCTAACCAAAAGACACCCTGAACACATACTTTTAATAGGTTTATAAGGGAAATTGTTGCCATAAACATAGCAAAAATATTTTTCTCTAGTCAGTCTTTTTATTTCTTAATCATTCTCTGTCTGTCTGACTGGATGACTGGATAGGTTGTGTTTTTTGTTTGAATGTGGTTTGTTGAATCGATATTCGGTCGGGACTGGGGGGACTGGCTGGAACGGGAATAGTCGGTCGGGATTCGGGATCGGTCGGTCGGTTGGTCGGGTCGGGGGGATCGGTCGGTGGGAAGGTGCTCATGCTCGTGTCGTCGTGTCGCGTGCGTGCGTGCCGTGCGTGTGTATCTTTTTTTTTTTAATACTGTCTGTCATTTGATGATGAGTATTATGTACTTCAACATTCCCCAATTATCAATATAACCTACGTTCACTGTACTCGGTCTACACAAAGACAGGCAGGACGTGTGCACGTCTACCATTGTTGGGAATAATCACATACTCTTTCGTTTAAGTAGTCTTATTTGGAATTACTTTTTGATACTTTGAAAAGACATTCTATGTCACAACATCTTTATTTATATTTCAGTTCTAATCTAATTTTATAACCGAAAACATCAAAAAATGTTTTTACCAAAAATATAGTCCTCGTACGTTCATTACTGTTGTTTTTACTGAGAGATGGGCCAGTGGTGTGTTTTACAGGACTCAGAAACCATAACACCCACCACACCACACCACAACAAGGATTCACCACGATGACAAATCCCAACAACAAAAAGTAGGCTAATATGTAGAAAAGACGTGCGGGTTCGCAAACTTATGATTTGATTACCTACCCTACTACAGTTCGCGCGCGCGCGAGTTGAATACATTTGTTTACTTACTTTCTTTCTCGATAATTAGATAAATAAATATTTGAAAATGTAACTTTGTGGCTTGTATACCGTTTCTTTTTAATATGCTCTTGTAACGGAGAGTATACTCAGCTTTATTTTAAAAATCTTTCGTAGGTATAGCAACTCGTAAAATTATCGTATAATAATTTATGAAACACCAACTGCACTGCATGCACTGCCACTACTTAACAAATAAGGAATATACATGGAAAAATAATCGAAATATCTGAACTCTTATCTTACATATTTTCCAAAAATATTTCAAATTGAAATAATGCCAGTGAAAACAATAACAAAATCGACTTATTGAAAGCAAATTACATACAGTGCATACAGATACAGCAGCTAGTCTCTCACTGTAAAATTTTCTATGAATATAATATAGCGCCCGGTCATCCGTGGGCGGCGCCCATGTGAAGTGACGTCATCTTACATATACATACATAACATACATCAATGTCGGATCTCTCTTTCTAACTTACACTTTTTATTTGGCCCATATAACTGTGCGCCTTGTCTTGCGAGTTATTTTATTACTTGAGAGTGGATGTGAAAAGCAGATTAGTATAGTGTAAGTACCTAGTCTTAAGTATTATAGTTACTTGTGTTTTTAATTAATAAATTAGTAGTTTATATTAGTAGTCAGATTAACTTAAACGCATCAATGAAGAGCGGTGTCTCCAAACACAGGCTTATCTAGTCTAAATGGAGACACCTGCACCTGCTATATTAAGTTTGTGATAAAAGAAATAAAGACTATTTTTATTTTTTATTTTTTTTTATTATATAAGAATCAGTGACTAATCGCAGGAATACGCCGACGACGTGACGTGACGTTGTTCACCCACTACTAGACATGCGCAAAACAGTACGTTTTAATGCCATATCACATTACTCATTACTTTCCAAAAGGTGATATCACCCCGTACCATTACACATTACCCGAAATTTAGAATGAAAGGACATGGCTCTTTTTGGTCTTTTATTCACAGAAAAATCTAACCACTATATAGAAAAAATATATAGATTCTAGACATAAAACTGAGTCCACATGTCCAGTTGTGGAATTTAAGTGCCCCCCATTTAGGAGATATTAATTTTTTTCAATGTGAAAAAGTTGTCCACTCAGCAAGTCTATAAAACGCACCTGCCACTACCTATCTCTTTCTAACACCTAGCTAAGGCTACTCTTGTCTTCTCTTTCTTACAAAATAGTTACTAAACCGCGAAAACGATTTATTCTGTATTCAAAACTTCAAAAATGAGCATAGCATGTGCTGTAAATGTCTCGCATAATGTCACTGAAAATCGTTTTCGCGGTTTAGTTAACTATTTTAATAACCTTGTAAGAAAGAGAAGACAAGAGTAGCCTTAGCTAGGTGTTAGAAAGAGATAGGTAGTGGCAGGTGCGTTTTATAGACTTGCTGAGTGTACAACTTTTTCACATTGAAAAAAATTAATATCTCCTAAATGGGGGGCACTTAAATTCCACAACTGGACATGTGGACTCAGTTTTATGTCTAGAATCTATATATTTTTTCTATATAGTGGTTAGATTTTTCTGTGAATAAAAGACCGGGCCCCATACGATTTTTTTCCTGTCCTTTGTTACTTAGTACGAAGAAATGCTCTGTAATATTCCGTACCGTCAGCACATATTACTTTATCATAACATTACCTACCTGCGCGCGGCAGCATTACTCGAGTTAGATAGCACACAAAAAAGTGGTTTTGTTTTTATTTTTCACTAACTGACCCGAAAGAAGTTGATTTTCTTCCATAATAGCTAATGTGTGATGTGTACGTGTACTGGTTGCAATACTCGCGTAATGCGTGATATTGCATTACCTTTTAGGGTGATATTACTTTTGTGATATCATACGCATTACCTACACATCTCTACCCACTACCCACCACACCAATATACATTTTGTTCTCACACGCAGAAAAATCTTGAAATTTTATCAATTCTAGACGATGTAAAATGGTGCTATCGAAATGAACGGTTTAAGATATTATGCAAACATTGAAAAGACCCATGAAGTATTTGTTAAATCTACGTCTTGACAAGTTGATAAAATGACTTGAAAATGAAGAACGGATGCGATGAAATTTTGGAAGCTAAAATTGTAGAACAGGGCGAGCGCGCTAAAAAACTTTACAGGTAAAATTTTCAGCTTATTTCACGTCTTGCTCTAAGAACCTTATACTAATTAATTAGTTGGTCAGAGAGTCAAGTATTTACTACTCAATGTAGATAAGCCAATAAGAATTCATACAATGTGTACATGAGATTTCCACACAGTTGTGACATATTTTTTTATCATTACAGATATGTAAGTGACGTCTCTAGGCGCGTCAGCGAAGCCACCGTGGCCTGCCGTACCATCGCGGACCTTTTTACTACCATGCTGGAGGTTCAACGGCAGAAACTAAGGGATAATTGTGAAAAATTGCTGTTCCTTGATCCTATAAATCATGGCAAAAAGTCTCTCGAATTACTCTGGCGGAAAGTATACTATGACACTATATCAACAGCAAAGAAACTACGAGAGTTTGACCAAGACTATGACACTTACTTGTTCACTCTTATTGTAGGTGGTATAGGGCATTTCCATCATTTTATTACAAGAATTCAATCTGAAATGAAAGTTCAGTTTAAAGAGCTGGATTATATTCCAATGTGTGATGATGAGGAAACAGAAGCTAAAGAATCTCCTTCTGAAGATTTACAACAGTTTGCTCGGTATGCACTACACACCTGTTTGATTTATCTTGGGGACTTAAGTCGATATCAGTCAGAATTATTCTGTGCATTTGACCCCTCGATTGCAGCTCGCTACTATCTCCAAGCTGCTCATATTGACATGTCCTCCGGCATGCCATATAATCAACTTGGAAATTTATATTTGGACAAAAATTACAACTTAGATTCCGTTTGTTACTACATACATTGCCTCAGTTGTGTGACTCCATTCGAAGGTGCTTTGGGAAACTTGACAAAGATATTTGAGAAAAGTATACAATATTGTGAAGCACTCAATGATGCTGAGACACTTACGCAGTCTGAGCATATCCAGAATGTTGTAGCCAACTTTCTTTCACTGATTGAAATATGGTACCTAAATAAAAGTGATACCAACATTCCCCAAAGATGCAACATTATTGCTCAGGAATTGAAAATTGCCATGAATTTTACAATGACACCTTTGCCTGATATCAATAAGAAGTTTGAGGAATACACTCAGGCTGTGGAAGAAGAGAGCATCAATCCATCTTTTCTCAATGGAAATCTAATACATAAAATAATTCAGATTTGCCTTTTTACTATGGCTAAAATGACTGAAGTAGATGAAAAAAAAGCTTTTGCTTGTAAAGCTTTTACTTTGGCATTGCTATCCCAATTGTTGCAGAAACTTTTAAAACAATTAGAGACTCTTGGATTTAAAAATCCAGCACGAAACTACAAGCCTAGGAAACCATCTGTCCAAGATTTACAACCAGAACCTTTGCCGGAACTCACAAATGGTAAAACATCTCCAGAAATCAATATTAATGGAAAAGAGACACATGATAATGAAAATTCTATAAAAGACCTAGAGAAAGAACAAGCATCGAAAGAACAGGCATCTGATGAAGATGTAAGCAAGCTAACAAATGGGGATGCAAAAGTTGCAAAGAAAACACTAGCAAAAAGGCGGAGAAGGCGTCGCTTGGCTTCATCAGAAAGCTCTGACATGAGTGATGCAAACACAGAGACCAGTGAGGTGGAAACAGATGAATCTTGTTCAGATGAAGAGGATCTCTCAGATTCGAGTTTTTCTGAAGATGATACAAAAAGTGAAGGCTCATTTTATGACTGTTCAGACACTGAAGAAGTTAAAGGAAAAGTTACTGGAACATCTACAGAAGAGCCAATGAAACAACCACCAAATAAAAATGTCAATAACACTAATAATCATGAAAATGTGCCAGATAAGCAACAAATTATTGATGAGAATGCTTTAAATGAAAATGAAATAAAAAAATTCCTCCTTGGGGATAATATTTTGTCAAGTATCAAGTTACTTCAAGACTGGATCCTAACAGAAAAGGAATTGATACTCTCTTGTGGAGACAGTGGGGAGTCATTGTTCCAATGTGTAGTAGATTTACTGAATATTTTTTCTTTTTACTTCAACTCCAAGAGTAATGATGTCATGGAATGTAACATTTTGCAGTATGTCAAAAGATTAGTAAAAAAACTAAAGCTTGAATATAAAACAATCCCATTGCCTGAAGATATCAATTTGCGTGGAACTAACATCTGCAAATTTGATAAAGATGCTTCAGAATGGCAAATTTTAGATAGATACAATCCTACAGTTTATGAGGAAAATGTCATCAGAATTCTGAACTTTATAGAATTTGGTAATCAAATTGCCAAGATTGTGCCTCGCATTCGGTATAATAGAAGCATGAAGATATTTTACCTGAAGAAGACACTGCCTCCCAAGTCCAACCCTAAGGTTACTCACAAGAGGACAAGAGAGTGGCACAATTCATCAAAGAAACAACATGTAAGTGTAGTTGATATGTTTTATATGGTACTTTTTCGTTAAGGTCCCCCCCCTAGTAAAAATTACTACTATTAATAATGTACGATACAGTTCTTATTTTAATGCAGTAAAGCATATTTAATTTGATTAAACTTTCATGTATATAAAGTTCAGAGTATTTAAGACATTCTGTGAATGAGCATATACAACCTATCTTTAAACCAGTTTCATTTGTAAAACATAACATGTTTTTACTGTAAAAATGTTGGATGGTTGACCACTACCAACTTTATACAGACTGTTCAATCCAGGCATGATATCATTTTTTTAAATAGTTTCAATGATACATGAAAATATACACGTGGCGCCCTCAGAGCAGGTTTTTATTTCTCTGGTCAGTCGGGCTTCAAAGCCGTACCAGAAAAATAATAAGTTGCTTTGGGGGCGCCACGTGTATACTTTTATGTTTAAGGCAACAGTTTCCTTTATAAAATTAGTTCCATTGAAATTCCGCAATATGGCGGGCTTTACAAATGTTTGACGTTGTTAGGCGGAAGGCAGCGGTTCGGGCGAGGGTGGGTTGCTGCGGCGGCTGGGCCGGCTGTGGCTGGCGTCGCGCGTGCGTGAGTTGGAGCGCAGCGGGGCCGCCGCGCCGCCGCCCGCGCTGCTGGCGCTAGACGCCGCCGCGCTGCATCTACACCTGCGCCGCGTCAAGCAACTCGCGCGCACCAGGAACTTCATACTGCTCGTGCCCACCGTTGGTAAGCGTACACACATGTTTATTTGCGACGGTCCACGGGTAAAGGGACCTGTCCCTCTAACATGCCCGGTCCACGCGTGACAGACCTAATTTTGTCGTGCCTATTCTCATATCCTATTGGACGATATTTCAATATGGCGGGTTTTTTAACAGTTAAATGTGCGACAAACTTTTGTTAGGTATAGCACTGCATGTTAGGGGGTATGGCCGGTATTAAGCTATCCATATCCCTGTAATCTGCAACTCATAAGCCATGGTACTTGAGCCCTAAAACCCGCTTTAAGGTACCTTTTCGCGGCGAACGTCACATTTATTAGTTTTATATTAATGTAATACTATACGACTATTTGACCCTAACCAAACTAGGCACAGCCTGTACTATGGCTGTTAGAGAGCTGATATAAACACATATATAAATACATAACATCCAGACACAAGGCAAACACAAGTGCTCATCACACGAATGTTTGCCCTGGGCGGAAAGCGACCCTATATAGGCAGACGAAATACCAACTAGGCTACGGGGCTGTCAGTTTACCATTGCGACTTCAAACTCACTTCAATACATTCACATTCAGACTTTCCTTGTGTTCGCATCGCTTTGGATCATCTTGTACAGCCGCCGAGTGGTGGACCGATTTGCCGGTGATTGTATGTCCGATTATTTATAATAGCCCTAGCTCTGGGACAGGCATTTTGAGCGAGCTCGTTCCATCCTCTGCTTCATCTCGCCCGCTACGGCTATGTGGTCTTGGTTGAGAGATAGATATTTCACTGAAATTCCAGTTATAGTCCAGTCCACGTCCAGTCAATAGGGAACTGTAAAAGCCTTTGCTTTGTAAAAGGTGGCGTAGAAAATGTTTTGACACAATATTGTTTAGGTATGGCAGGTTAATAAAAATCCAAGTTCTCGACCTTGAAGGACACAGGTGTTAGCCGCCATCTTGAATTAAAGGTGCCAAAATTAGGTATATTTTAATTAACTTCTCAATTGTTTACTAAATCACAAAATGGTCTATGAAGGGTTCAAAGAAGACAAAATTGCCTACATTTTTTGCATACCTACATGATTATTCTGTAAGTCTTATAGGTAAAAAGTTACAAGCGACAGATACAATAATATTTCCAAAAAATAATTTAATTACACGGCGCGTTAAATTCTACGGTCAAAGTGTTGTCGAGTCAGGGGGATGTAATGTAAGAAGTGGTATAGAACATATCCCGATTTTTTTCAAATTTGTTGTTTCTCTGTTTGTCTGTTTGTACGGGCTAATCTCGGAAACTGTTGGACCGATTTGATTGAAATTTTGCATGGTGGTACCTTATATCCCTGGTCAACATCTTAGATAGTTTTTACCGCGGGAAAATATCTCATTCCTACGGGAAACGGGTTAAAAAAGTAAAATGTTCTGAGTTTTTTCATGTTTGTACGGGCTAATCTCCAAAACTGTTGGACCGATTTAATTGAAATTTTGCATTGTGGTACCTTATATTCCTGTTCAACATCTTAGATAGTTTTTACCGCGGGAAAATATCTCATTCCTACGGGAAACGGGTAAAAAATGTAAAATGTTCTGAGTTTTTAAATGTTTGTATGGAGTAATCTCCGAAACCGTTCGACCGATTTAAATGAAATTTTGTATGGTAGTACCTTATACCTCTGGTAACCATCTTAGATACTTTTGACCCCGGAAATTTCAAAAGTTCCCGTGGGTTAGTTAAAAACTATAGTAACTCATACGGCTCAGCACATTGTACGGGCTTATCTCCGAAACTGTTAGAGCGATTTGAATGAAATTTTGCATGGTGGTACCTTTTATAATATCCCCGGTCAACACCTTGGATACTTTAAATCGAGGAAAAGGATACTTTAAATCAAGGAAAACTTAAGAGTTCCCGTAGAATAGTTAAAAATCACTATGGAAAATTCGAAAAACAACACACAATTTCAGCGACGATAATGAAGAAGGCACCATTAACCACCCCGGGCCATCAAAAAGAATTAAAAAATGATAGCTATACAATTTATAACAAAATTAAAATGATATTAATGATTTTTGTAAATATTATTATTTCCGTCGCTTGTAACTTCTTACCTTTAAGACTTACAGAATAAACATGTATGTGTCGTAGCCAAGTGGTTAAAATAGCCGTTCAATCAAACAGCTAGCCCTTTGACTGAACATCGCCATTCAATCACACGGCTGTACGTCGCTTAGCCGACTTGTTGACTGCAACGTTCAACACTACAGCTTGACGACGCTTAGCCAAATGGTTAAATGGCAAATTAACTAGGGTGACCATTAGTTTAGCATGTGATTTGAAAAAATAGGAAAACTTTTTGTAATTTCTTGGGAGATTTTTCTTGGATTAAGTTTAAGGACGGTTTAAGAGGTGACCAAAAGTTTGAACAAATTAGTAAACATGAAAAACACATTAATAATCGTAATATTCTTTATTGTTGCATGTTGGGCAGAGCGATACAAAAATTTTAACAGCTTTTTTTGATATATAAAACTGACTCTTAATATTATACACCATCTTATATCTGCCTCCATGTCCATAATCTTTATGAATAGTATTTAGCATGGTCAAATACTCTTTTCGGGGTACAATGCGTATCACAGGATCATCAGTACTCTTTCTTTTTAAAATAAGATATTCTTTACTGCCAGTTGTCATTAAATCTTATTTTGATATCCAATAATAAGACATAGAAGTCCTGCATTCCGTGTTAGTCATGGACACCCTAGCGTTCTTTAATAACTTCAAATACCTTGGTGATGCATTTCATAATCCTGTGATTTCTCTTCGTATAACTTTTAAATTTTTAATTCACTCTGATCACTTGTATGTGCCTCCATAATTTCTGGCTCTTCAACACTAGTAACGTACCTATATTTACTACTTTCTTTCCGAAAAATATCTTGAAACAATCAAAAACACAGGTAAGTTGACGCCATATTGAAAACAAAACACACCTAGCGCCGTCGTCGCGGTGGTAAGCTGAACTAATTCAATTAAAAGGCGGCTTTTGAGTCAGCTGTAATGTTGAACGTTTTGAGCGCCTCAAATATTCAACTAAGAAGCTAGACGTGTGATTGAATGGCGATGTTTAGTCAAAGGGCTAGCTGTTTGATTGAACGGCTATTTTAACCAGTTGGCTACGACATATGCAAAAAATGTAAACAATTTTGTCTTCTTTATACCTCTCATAGACACTTTTGTGATTTAGTAAACAATTGAGAAGTTATTTAAAATATACCTAATTTTGGCACCTTTAATTCAAGATGGCGGCTAACGCCTGGGTCCTTCAAGTTCGAGAACTTGGATTTTTATTAACCTGTCATACCTAAACAATATTGTTTCAAAACATTTTCTACGCCACCTTTTGCAGAGCATAAATACCTATTGACTGGACTATTAGATAACCATCTCATCTATTTACTTAATGATAAAATCAGACTACAAAACAACCCGGCGCTTTTGTATGGATATTAATGATTTCTTTAGGTAGGTCTTGTAAAGGTTTTGATTCTTGCAGAGAATGTTAGGTTTTGACCTGCATATTTACTTAATTTGTTTGTTGCAGTGTTGCAAGAACTGGACGACCTGAAGCGGGAGCGTAGCACCGCCCGCGACGCGATCCGCTGGCTGGAGCTGCAGTTGAAGAGCGGCTCGCGGTTCCTGCGCGCGCAGCGCCCCGGACAGAGCAAGCCCGTACCATTGCTCAAGTATCCGCGAAAAGCGCCGCCTAACGTACACAACTACATACAGATCCTCGAATTCTGTAACTACTTTGTGGCGGGTGAGAAGCAAGTACAGGGCGCGAACGGGGAGGGGGATAGTCCGGCGGGCGCGGGGGGTGCGCCGCTGCTAGTGCTGCTGGTGGGAGCGGCTCCCAGCGATCACTGCAAGGAGTTCAGCGCGCGCGGCGCAGCCTCGGCCGCCGGCATCAACGTGGAACACATTGCCGACTTCTATGCGGAGTGGCGCCACTCGCACCGGGACAAGGGGGAGCGGGGCGAGCGGGCGGAGCGTGGGGAGCGGGGCGAGCGGGCGGAGCGCGCGCACAGCAAGAGGTGAGGTCGCGGGGCGGCGCGCCGGCACTGATCGCGGCGGGGAACCGCCTCCGCACGAACACGAGACGGAACGGATCTACTGTTACGGATATCGAGTCCTCCGCGTCCAGCGTAAAGCATACAAAAATAAAAATTTTAATGCTCATCGGCTTGACGGTAGGCCGATTATTTTTTGGAATATAGTCATCTATTCCAAATACAATGTTAAGTAATATAAAACTCATCTCATCACTTTTAGATCGTGTTTTAGTATACTCGGGTATCTTGTACGAATAATCGGGAATTTCATAGTATCCATCTTTGTATTTCATTTCATTAGATATCTCTTTAAGACATTGAGTTGTATTTCGATTGTGTAAGTTTGATTTCTTTGTCATTTTTCATTGGAATAAATATAATATTATGTTATCATTACACATTCTTCCTCTATATCCCTAAAAACTCCGTGATACTCGTAGATAACGTACCTACATTTTATTAAAACATGGATATAAAATCCGCTACTTAAAACACAGATTTACATACAGATACGGTCATGTGCAAGGCTATTGTGTGCAAGGGGCAGTCAAACATGCGCATCTCGATTATTAATAAGTCCAAAGTGCTAAGCGTGCTCTTAACTGTACCTGACAACCGCTGCGCTGAAAGTCACACTGTCGTTCGTCGTGAGATATGTCTCGTCAATTACACAATCGGCAAGGTAAGTTGACAATTTGGAAAATAAAAGCATAATTATAAGTTATTTGAAGGAATCGAAAAGATGATGTCTCGGAAAATTACTATTTCATTTAGCGAGCTATCACACTGGCGACAAAGACAGTCGTGCAAAAACGAAAAGGGACGCAGTTATGCGCAAGAGTGAGCGCGGTGTATTTGTATCTCATTCTAACTCATAACTGCGTCCCTTTTCGTTTTTGCACGACTTTGTCTTTGTCGCCAGTGTGATAGCTCGGTTATGATGATAGTTTTTTATACGCGAACAAAAGCACATATCTTCTTATCTTAATTAGCCTTGTGTGTCCCACTGCTGGGCAAAGGCCTCTCTCCTCTCTCTCCATGCTACAATTAACGGAAATTTTAAATTTCCCATTGGAAATCAGTTGCTCCAACCAAGCCCAACACGTAATTTCTTTTTCAAACTTTCTGAGAACTGATTTATATTTTTTTATCTGAAAATGAAAGGCACTCAGATAAAAAATAAAAGATGTATAATTTATATTACCATACACTAATTTATTTCCTAATATATTAGATAAATTAAAATAAGTTACATAATTTAACAAACTTTTTGTACAGGCGTAGATGAAATAGTATTAAAAGTGAGCGTCTCGTTAAGTGTATCTTACAAAATTTAGAAAAATTATTTCATCAGCAACTAAGCTAAAATAGAGTGATGTTGTTGTAATTACTTGAAACAACTTAAAACTAATAATATGCATGTTTGCAATGCTGATATATTAAGTAAATCTAAATATTTAGTTAAAAGTGCACTTAAACAATATTTCATAAAACACAGAGCCCTAGGTATATTTATTCTAGAGACACAATGTACAATGATAAATAAAAATGCTCTTTCCTTTATTTGACAGGAAATCTAAATAAGTAATTTAAAACTCTGAGTTTATCAACTTAGATTAAGGGATCAATAAAATAATGTACAAAATATACATTAGCTTTTAACAATCTTTCAACAGTCTTATAACTTCATAATATTTCTATACAATACAATATTGCACTTAGAACTCAAGTGGCGAGTGTGGATATAAATGTTTATGTAGTTCACATTACAACTAACAATAGGTCACTTAACCTTTTACAATAACAAAACAAACCTATGAGACCGATCGATCGTCGCGATACATTTACATACAGTTGGTTCACATACGTACCTAACAAATAATAAGCAATTTCTAAAATATTTTTTGTCAAACCATATCTTAAAATAAAACAAGTTTTAACTATTAGCTAACAAGAAAAGAATGAAAAATCTGTTATCATAATTTAATTTCTTTGCTAACTGTTATAACTTGTAGATATAAAAACGTTATCGAAATTGTTTACGTTAGGTACGTATAGCAAGCGAGCACGCGGCATGCGCCAGTGGCTACTAGCAGCCGACCAGCTGTATGAGTTGCTGCACGGTGGAGCGGTCTAGCAGGCAGAGGTCGAAGTCGAAGGTCTGAGTGGTGACCTCGTAGCGGCCGGTCTCCGCGATGAGGTTGACGACGCGCTCGAGCTCGTCGTTGTTCTTGATGGTCATGATGCGCTGCTGCAGCCCGCGCAGCTGCACCATGTAGTCGGGGGAGATGTCCCCGGGCTCCGCGTCCTCGCCCAGGCTGCTCGACACACCGTTGTCCTGCACTTTAGTCTCCGACGATACGACCGAGCTCCCGCTCGTCTCGCCTCTCTCGGTATCGTTCGACGGCCCTCCTTCAGTTTTCGCTGCTTTCCTATTGTCAGCGTTTTCCTCTTCGGCCGCTTTCCGCTTTCGACGCTTCTCTTCTTTTCTCGATTTATCTTTGTGCTTTTTCGATTTCTCCTTCTGAGGCGGAGGTTCGGCCGCGGGCTCGGGCTCGGGCTCGGGTTCCGCCTCGGGCTCCGCCTCAGGCTCGGGCGACGGCTCCCGCTTCACCGGCTCCGGAGACGGGTTTTCGACTTTTACTTTAACATCTTCGTCTTCGATTATCGATGTTTCCGAATCAGATTGGCTGCTATTATTGTCGTCTACCCCAGCGTGAGTTGCTTTAATAAGTCCGCTCTTTGAGCTGCACTGGGAGGCTGTGTCGATTGATATAGGCGAGGCAGGTTCTGGCAGTGGTTTTTCTTTAGGAACTGGTGTAGGTCTTCTCTCTACTATTTCTGGTTTCTCTTCCCTCTTTTCATGTTTGTGTTTCTTTTCTTTACTAGATTCTTTATTTTTATCTCTAGACTCATCACGTTTTTTATCTTTCTTCTTGTGTTTATGCTTTCTTTCTGATTCTCCTTTTTCTTTTTTGTGATTTTCTGATCGGTCTTCATTTTCTGCTGGTGGAGTTTTACGAAGATTCTCAATGGAAAATTTGTTTAACTTCTCTGTTTTAGGATGCTTTTCTTTTACAGATGGAGAATCTTTAGCTGAATCCTTATCCTTTAAAATTTCTTTTGGTTTGGGAATTTCTTTAAGAACTTCCTTGCTCTGCTCTTTAGGGGACTCCTTTAACTTATCTTTTTTATGTTCCCTTTTCTCTTTTCTTTCTTTGTCTCGGTCATGACTCTTTTTTTCTTTTTTCTTTTTCTCTTTAACATCTTTCTCAACTTTTAGCTCTGGTATTTTATCTTCTATCTTTGGTTTCTTAATGTCAAAACTTTCAGTATTGTGTTTAGGTTTGTAGTCATCTTTGACACTGGAAGCACTACTGGAGCGAGGGGGAGGGCTGGGGGGGCGGCGCGCTGGACTGACGCACTTTTTCTTGGTAGGCTCGGGTGAAGGTGGTCTATCACTAGGCCTCTTGTTAGACTTATCTTTTTGCTTTACCTGTTCTTTGCTATGAGTCTTGACCTTTTCCGATTTAGCTTTATCTTTTTCTTCTTTCACTTTGATTTTTTCAGGTTTTGGTTCTTTGTTTTCATGTTTAAGTTTTTTGTCAGAGCTTGATCGTTCTTTTTTCTCAGACTTAACCACAGATGTGTTTTTCTCAATTTTTTTGGGATCAGGGGAAATTTTAGGTGGTTTCTGTATAGGTGCACCAAACAAGTTCTCGAATGAATTTGTCCTGTGTGGAATTTCTTCTTTATGTTCCTTAGATTTATGTTTCTTTTGAACATTGTCTGTGGACAACTTGGGTTTGCTGACAAGTTGTTTATCATCAGAAAAAGAATCCCTACTCCTGTTCTCTTGATTAGGATTGGTATAAAAAGCATTATTGCTAACTGGTATACCACCCCCTTTCAGTAGTTTTTTCCTAAAATCATCATTGGGATTTTGAAAAATATACCTATCTTTAAGGAATCCGCTTTGCTGCAGGGAAAAATCATAAGTAAACATAATCTTCTTAGGCTCATCTTTATTCTTCAGGTATATTTCAATTGGAAACACAAATCCTGCATAGCCAGCTTCTTTAATTGAAAATGGTGGCTCCTTCACAACTGCAAACAACAAAAATGAGACATATTAATTAAATAATATGATTTGACTTATCATTTTAATTAAGAAAAAGTAAATACAAGTAAAATTAAATTAAGTTCATGAAATTATGTACCGATTTCATGACTGAAAACTCAGAACTGTATCAAATATCTACAAGAATTAGAATTTAACTATTACAACATTATTCAAAATATCTATAAAAATTAGCTTATTTTTCAAGAAAGTACTTGTTTACCTCTTTTGGGTTTGGGGAAAGTTTCGTGAAGGTGAAACACCACCTTCTCGACGAAGTGACTTATATCAGCCCCTTCCTGACCCCGCACAAACACTTCCCAGTCATGAGTGAATCCTTCTGGGGTCTTCCTAGTTTTCGGAACAGCTTCGTGGCCGATTTCAAAATTCACTTTTATCGCAGACATGCTGTTTCTGGAACTACAACATGGATCCACCCTCAGTAATCAAGTCATGATTTATTTTATGTTGAGATTTGGGAATATCAACTTTTTGAGAATAGGAATATGATACCTACTGGATGTTTACAATCAATTTTTTGCGATAAAATACGAATTGACTTTTATTTATAGTCTTGGCACGGGAAAAAGATTAATGCTTGTAAATAGCAATCCAAACTCTTAATCAATCACTGAATTGCATGGGATCACAAAACGCAACGCAAATGAGTCTTTTAGCGCCCTTGTTATTTTGGTCCGCCATATTATTTTCAATTTTTCATTGACGACCGGACCGACATTCATCAACAGGGTTGCTATTTTAAATAATGAAAAAAAAAAATTGATTGTAGGATAAAGTGTCAGATTTATCGGGCAGATCCGTCCGATCCGGTCGGCAGGCAGGCAGATCGGGCTGTGTGGTATTGGTGTGTGAGATGATTAGGCTGTATGGCTTAGTGTCATTGCCTTTCACATAAGGAAAAAACCGAAAAAAAAAACAACATTGACTGACTGACAGGGGATGCCCGATACACCGCTTTGTACAGGGGGGATTCACTCTGAAGAATAGGTATGACCGGCCGAAATGCCGGCCGGGCCGGCAAAAGGCAGGGCTAGCTATATCAGTCCGCGAACACTCGCCGCGCGCGCGTGACGTGTCTTTATTACGCCGCCGCACCGCCGCGCCGCCGCCGCGCCGCTCCGATCGATTGCTCAAATTATGACTTCAAAAAAATCAGTTTTTGGACGAAGCGACAGATGCTGCTGTTTATAGGGATGCAAAAATAGAAGAAAAAAGACTGGATCGGACGTGTCTTTTTTTTTAATTCCGAAGAACAATGAAAGGTAATTTGTATTAGCCATTGTTATATTTTTCATTAAATAGTCTGCAATACATCTATACCTCCTAGTAGGTGAACATTGAAAATAAATACGTAGGTACATAATATAAGTAGGTAAGTATTTTAATGTAGGTTCATTAAAGAGCAAGCTAAGCTGAACATTAGACTTTACGTCGTTCTTATGTCTGTTGAATAAGGGAGAGAATCGCGGGCCGCGTGTTTACTAGACCGTAAAGAGAGGAATTATTATTAATACATTGAGCGAATGGTATTAATAAGGATGAAAGAATTAAGTACCTAACCAATAAACTAGTTATTATTATTTGTTTATAAGTAGGAACTTATTTATTACTGGTTTCGATGGCTATTATTCTTATTGTACAGTCAAGAGCACGCTCAGCTGACTGTTCCGGACTTTACACCGTTGTTGTTCTAATGTCCGTTAAGTACTTAATTACCTAACGAAAAGAGACGCGATGCGCGTGTTCAGCTTGGCCTGCTATTGGCGGTACTAGCTACCTAAGTACAATACCTACCTACCGTAAGTACCGTACTTACCTATCTACCTAATATTTTTTTTATCATAATTTTTTCTGACAAACCTACAGTAACATTATGTCGTATTTTCACAAACTACAGTACCTACCGACGAGTAAATATAGCGTATGCAAACATTAAATAGTAGTAGCATTTGTTTATTTGAATTTGTTTTGTTCGAGCAAAAGGTAGGTACCTTATAGGTTAATAAATCAGATGTTTTATTTTCTCAAAGACGACAGCCCTAAAGGTGTTTGTAGAGTGGCGCGATACGCGAGAGAAAGAGATGCAGCAACATCGTCTTTTCGGCTAGCGCCGTGCGATCTAAATTGCACTTTATTGTAACGGAGGTAGGCTTGCTATTTATTTGAATTATGTCGCCTAGTGCATCTTCTGTAGGGACTACTATTTGGTATTCTGTGCTTTGTATCGATATATCGTATCGTAACGTATCGAAAGGCTTTGTATCGATACCCGATTCGTATCGTATGCTTTTGTATCGATACTGCAAATATCGTATCGAAAATATCGCATTGGTTTTTAAGTAAAATTGAGGTTTTATTTTTAGATTTATTTATTAAAAAACTAGTTATCCAGTCCAATATAGTATACAACGCAGTATAAAACTAATACCTAGGTTAGTTAGCAGTTAACGAAAGAAGAATTACAACAGGTTCTAGTATATTTCAATTTTCTGTTAGCGAATTATCTGCAGAAGAATAGTGTCGTCGAACCAACTGATACATATTTAAGGGCCACACCCTACATAATAAATATTGTTCACAATCCACTTACTCGAATCATCATATTACAAAAGTGGTGTAGACTACGATACAAGTACCTACAGTAGCCAGCACATGCAGCTGTACACTTTGACCTTGAGAGCGCCCGTATTTCGTTGCGGTAGGGTTGAATTTCGTAGTGCGAATGTCCAACCGCATGTGCTGGCTTCTGTACCTACACCTATAAGCGGCATTATGTACAAAAAAAGTTCCGAAACGCAAACGTAAACAAACGTCAAGGCTGTTTGTGTGATACGATATTTTTGATGCGATATTGCGATGAAGCGATACGATACAGCGTCGTATCGTATTGGCGTGTATCGATTCAAAATATCGATGTATCGCATGGCTTTGTATCGATACACCGATATATCGATACGTATCGGGCATCGCTAGGTGGTAGGTAGGTACCTACCTACTTTGTTTGTTTTTGCTTTTCTTTCCAAAATTAAATAAATTCACCTGATATTATGTCCGGAGTAATGTCGGCAATTCTGCAACCAATCAGGTACTTTTTACCTTTTGCTTATAATCGTTAGATTGTTTGATGTTAAGTTGCAGTTTCCTTTTGCCACTGAGCATAATACTCCGTTTTACTTTTGCAGGTTGCTGCGACAAAGTCTTCATGTCGTGTCTCAAGTTTCGTCCATCAATAGTGTAGTAAAACCTGAATGTTGTTGGTTATCTTCTGTAAGAACTAACGTGCGATGTTATTTTCCAAGACCGAACGAGGTTATGAGAGTTCGCAAGCACGGTTGGGAGAAGAGAATGTCGACTAACAATGGTCGTAAGATCATCATGAGGAGGATACTGAAAGGGAGACATGTTTTAACACATTAAGATTTTAAGTTATTAGTTATTTAATTTGAACTTAGTAGGTAGTGTCCACAAAATAACAGACATTATTAAAAACAAACCTTGTATTTTTATTTTAACAACTAGATTTTTAAACTTGCTTAAATTACTAACAAGCGGTAATTATTACACTTATTCAGTATTTTTATTATAAAAATTATTAGGCAATCACAATCCACTCAATCTAATTATACTACACATGCTTGACTAAACTAATAATGTAAAGCCCAAAAAAAAAAGTTCCTGATTTCAATAAATTAAAAGATAATTTCAATAAACACTTTATTTAAATTCTATTTCAAAAAATCTTAACAGAGAGTTCAATGTTGCGCTTACAATAAAAAACCTCATGTTACCATCTATGACGTCATGTTCATTAATTGAAGAGATACTTTTGTTGAGAATGCAGAGATTCATCAGAGTTAGTTGGTGACTTAGCAGGCTTCAGAAGGTTGGACATTTCGGACACTACAAGAGTGGTCAATTTTATGATAGCTAGGTGTGCCATAAGTTGCAGAACCAAAGCTCCGAAGCCTTTATATAAACCAGCTACGCCTTCTTTGGCTATTGTAGTGTTGTAGCAGTCAATGAATCCCTCATAACCAGTGAGAATTGGAGTAACAGATGTTCCAGTATCTAGGTTGTCTATAATAGTTCTTGTACCCTGGAAAATTGTTTTTTTAATAAATATAAGCAAAGTGACTTTTTCCATTTAATGAAAATTTTAAATATACACTGATATTTAACATGTGCATCTGGATTGAGGGCCCAATTTTTAAAAGTTTACAAAACGATTTGAGATTTACAGGGAATGTAATAAAGAATAGTAAAAACATGAAGCACAGGGTCACGAATTTCTTAAACATAAATTGAACTATGCCACTTTAGTCGAGCATCTGGATTGAGAGCCCAAGTTATTTAATCACCACAGTTTCAATTTATGTTTAAGAAATTCGTGTCCCTGTGCTTCATGTTTTTACTATTCTTTATTACATTCCCTGTAAATCTCAAATCGTTTTGTAAACTTTTTAAAAATGGGCCCTCAATTCAGATGCACACATATTTAACTGGTTGTTTATCCGCAACATAGTGGTAGTACCCTTATATAATAATATAACTAAACAACTTTCCCAACAGATTATGTTCCTTGTGTATTTAAGCAGCATAAATTATGCTACTATAATGCTGTAAGAAAAAAAAATTGTTACCTGTATATGTAATCTATGAATAATAGTTTCCACAGGGTAGAACAATATCTCCATAGTAATAAAGGAAAAGATTCCAGCCTTCAGATTGATGTCCTCTATCAAAGGGTTCTGGTTTGTTTTTGTATAGTGCATGTTGTAAGAATCACTCAGTTCATGTCTGTGGCGTTGCTGGAATCGGAGTATTTTGACTGTTATACTCCTCAATGTTAAACTGGAAGCAAAAATTATTAAAATTATTTTGGAAATCAGAGTAACCAGGTCCAAGTGGCTATGTAATGTATGGTCACCTGCATAAATACACTCATATCAAAAACAATAAATAGGTATATCATATTAGTTAAGGACAGAGAGTGTCTTTGTCTTTATGTATGGTTTATGGTACCTGTAATATATAAATTGCAGCTCTGTGCAACGGGACCTAGAGGTTTAAATAGGTATCGAATGTTGTTGCCCTATGGTACCCCAGACCCCAGTGGTAATAAATATCAAAAGTAAATAATACATACTGAGCAATATACTTCGTAATACCAAGAGCAGCAGTGGGCAACACTATGGCCCATATCGGAAGCATGCGGCCTTTGCTCGGCGTGCCCCACTCCAGCAACCGAACCAGTCCTTCCCGAAACACATCAAACAGAGCTGGCTTGTCACTGGCTATGTCGCTTTGAACAGTTTCAACTAAACTAGCGGAATAAAATGGTGTGACTACTGCCATGCTGACACTGTAACATATTAGCATTTATTAGGGAAAAACTGTGAAACATTCTTCAACTTTAATAATTAGAAATGGGAAGTTATGTTGCATGACAAATAATAATTTGATAGTTATGGTCAATACTATAAAAAAGATTGTTTGAAATATATTTACCATTTCAATGTAATGTGCTGAAGGAACTGTAATACTGAACCACACTTTCCAATATCTCTGCAAAACAATACAGTCTATTTATTTTTATTTCTTATCTCTATTGATACAAAATAAAATAAATCAACATAGAATAGTCTAAAGATGGCTTACTGGTAAAGTACCAACAACATAATGTAAATAGGTATTAAATTTCTTTTATTTATATTAGCATGTTTTTGAAACATTATGTTGTTATTTGTCTTTGTGTCTTTTTTATACTCACTTGGGCCAGCCAGTTACTTTGGCCATCACATCTTCAACTGCCAAGTTGAGCCCCTTTACGATGCAAGTGGACCCAATGCCCTTCCACAGTGTGGTGACATCCTGCCGCCTGTGCAGTCTCGCTACCACTGGCAGGAGAGTATATGGAACTATGTGGTAGTTCTTTAGACTGTTGTGTACCTGGATACAGAAAATTTGGATAGATACATTAATTGGTTAGCTTTTTTTAGTAATAACTTCCAGAGCAGGATGTCTTGTTGGTGGAATTTTTTTTGGTGTGAGAGGGGTCTAAACCGTTGGGGTTATCGATTTTAGAGATCAATCATAGATCCTGTTTGATGATTTTGAGAGTTGTTATATAAAAGACAGGTTTGTATTAGGTATAATTCACTCTACCTGACATTGTCTCCGGAGTACAATAAATGGGTGACTGAGCAAGTTTTCCGTAATAAGACTCGCCACACTTATTGCAGTAGTCACGTATGTGTTACCGTCTAAAATAAAAAATAGGGAGTTAAATTGTGGTCAATCCTGAATGTGAGTAGATATTTAATTACAGTTCATTTGAGTTTATCGACTTGTGTTCTATATGTACGGTGGTGTTTTGGCAATACCTTCGTCTGGAGTATCGTCCATTACCAAGGGCGGACCCTGATATTCTTCAGTTACAGGTGTATGGTACCCGTAAATCTGCTGATAGCGAGTATCATACAAATCATTGGTTTCTCTGTTCGGGTCCAAACCATAGGGCCTATTATATCCACTGAAATCTCCAAAACCTGCCATTGTCGATAAAATGAAAAAACACTAGCACATTCTATATAAAAGTAATAGTATTTTTATAATAAAAATGTTTTAAAAAATAACACAATTTTCTTTGTTTTTATTGCGCATGTCAAATGTCAGTCAAGACAGGAGAAGACCCGCCCGGCTGGATTGAGGCTCAGCCAATAGTAAACTAGATTAATAGAAAACAACCAATTGCAATCCTTAATCTCATACAGAGAGAACAAAAAAACCTATTGGCAAAACTGCATAATCGGATACATCCTATCTTTGTTTGCTCAAGCTCAGCTCAATAGCTCGCTCGCTCAAAGAGGTTGGGTTTGGGTTGTTGGTTGGATGGATCTAGGGTAGGTAGGCGTAGGGCACACACAGATAGATTGATCTAGAGTGTAGGTTTTTCAAAACTAGATGGTAGGTAAAATGAGAACAGATGAAGCTAAAACTTGAGACAAGCTTTATCTGCGCTTGACTATAGACTGTTCAGTTTTTCCAAGGGATTTTCTTTTTCCGGGGCGCCGTTGTTGGATCGATGAATAAAAACGCAGATTAAACTCGTCGTTTTATTAACAACCATACATTAATTTGTAAGGAAATACAGTAAAATGTTTTACAAGGCATATAAACGCGACCGACATTTTTGATCGGGAGGAATGAATGAGAAAGAATGAAAAGAGTGATTAATTGTATGACAATAATTAAAAAGTTTATATCAATGGCATTGGGTACTCGGCTATCGAGCCTACAAATCTCCCCCTCACAATGCCAGTGTTAATACATTCCCAGAGCTTGTCGGAGTTCCTGATGTCTATTTGCAGTCAGACCTTTTGTAAGTATATCAGCCAGCATCTTCTGGGTTTCCATATACTTGACTTCTATCTCTCCTTTTTTAATGTGTTCTTTTAAGAAATGCACTCTAAGGTCTATATGTTTTGTCTTGTTGCTAATAATAGCATTTTGACAGATTTTTAAAGCAGCTTGGTTATCATTATAGATTCTTATTCTTTCTTGTTTCATTTGGGTCATATCTTTTAATAATAGTTTCAAATCAAGTGCAGGGCTTCTTTTACTGCATCCGACAATGCTATATATTCTGCTTCTGCAGTGGACATGGCTGTTGATCTCTGTTTTCTTGCTTCCCAACTAATTATTCCTTTTTCCATTTTGAAACAATATCCTGTATAGGATTTTCTATCTAATGTACAGGAAGCCCAATCGGCATCAGCATATCCAAGAAGTTCCTTTTCTTTGTCCTTTTCATATGTTATACCCATTTCCATCGTTCCTTTTAAATATCTCAGCACTCTCTTTGTTGCTTTAAAATGTTCATTTCCATAACAATTATTAAACTGGGATAAATAGCTTATTGCATAAGCAATGTCTGGTCTTGTGGCAACTGCTAAAAACATCAAAGATCCTATTAATGTTTGATAGGGTAAGTTTTCAGTTTCTGTACATATTTGTTTTTTCTCTAGTTTTAGGTAAGCTTCTATCGGTGTGCTCACGGGTTTGCAGTCTTCCATTCCGAATTTGGTAAGTAAGTTTTCAATATATTTCTTCTGTTTTATTTTAATTTTTCCTTCTTCCTCTTCTATCTCTATTCCAATAAATTCTTTTGCATCTCCAATATCTTTCATATCAAATATTGTTTTTAGTCTTTCTTTTATTAATTCGAATTTTCTTTTGCAGGAATAGGCCATGAGGATGTCATCGACATAGAGCCCAATAATTATTTTTTCTTCTTTTTCTTTTAATATGTATATGCAGGGGTCTGCCGCTGATGGAATGAAGCCGAGACGCTGAAGTTCTGAGTCCAACTTCTTGTACCATTGTCGTCCCGACTGTTTCAATCCGTATAAAGCTTTGTGTAGTTCACATACTTGTTCACCTTTTATTTTAGTGATGTCTTCTAACATTTCTCTTGCTTTAAGAAAGGTTGTCGAGTCTTCATTTGAACTTTCTTCAAGAAATATGTCAGTTACATATTCTTCAAGTCCTTCCGGCTTCTTCATAAATATTTTTTTCTTCTAATTCACCATTTAGGTATGCGGTGGTAACATCAAGCTGATGGAGCTTCAAGTTCTCTTGAACTGCAGTAGCCAGTAATAGTCTAATTGAACTTAGCTTAGCAACAGGTGCCCAGGTTTCTTTGTAGTCTAAACCTGGTCGTTGAGTGTAACCTCGGGCTACTAATCTCGCTTTCTTTGTTTCACCTTCTGGCCTTTCTTTCGTCTTTAATATCATTTTGTAATCTATTACTTTCATTTCTTTTTTCTTTTCTACAATCTTCCAAGTGCCATTTTTAATATGCGCTCTTATTTCAGTTTTGATAGCATCTTTCCAGTCATTTTGTTTCACCTCATCTTCACATAGGAATAATGCTTCTTCTGAATCAAATTCATGGTATTCATCTGAAGATTCTTGATTAAGCTCATAATCTTTTTGCCACACAGGGGCTTGTCTTCTTCTACGAGGTCTTGTAGGTACATGTTCACTCCTGTTTAAATCAGGGCTTTGTTCTACTTCATCTTCCATTTCAGGTACATTTTCTTCTATTTCAGGTTCATTTTCTTCTATTTCAGGAATATTTACTTCTATTTCAGGAATATTACTTCTAGAAATATTGCTGTTTGCATTTGCTTTATTCTGAGATTTTACTGCAACATCTATAACAGGTACTGTTTTCTTCTTATTACCATCATCAGTATTTTTGAATTTTTTTTTTGTTTTAATAACAGTTGTTTCTTTTTCAGGTTGGAGCTCATCTGGATCATAGAAGATATCATCATAGTTTGCATTTGGATTTTTGTTGTAATACATCTTATCAATTACCTTTACATCCCTGCTGATTATTACACCATTTCTTTCTGGGATGTAAATTCGATATCCTTTTGCATTTTGGGCATAGCCGACAAATACTCCCTCAACACCTTTAGGTTTAAATTTTCCCTTTCTATTTTTATCAAGGACAAAAGCTTTATTTCCAAATACTTTGAGGTGTCTTCCAGATGGTGCACGACCGGTCCATTTTTCATAAGGAGTCATAGTCAGTGCTTTTGTTGGGCTTCTGTTCAATAAGTAGTTTGCTGTGTAAACAGCTTCTGCCCATAATTCTTCTGGAATTGCACTCTCAATCATTAGGCATCTTGCTTTATCTAGCAATGATCTGTTTTTACGTTCAGCTTGTCCGTTTTGCTGCGGTGTGTAAGGTGATGTTAGTCTTCGGTTGATCCCATTTTCTTTTAAGAATTTATCAAAATCATGGTTACAATACTCCGTGCCATTGTCTGTTTGTAAGTTCTTTATGTGTTTATTATGAAATTTTTCTACTTTGTTCTTGTATTCTTTGAACTTTTCAAAAACTTCATTTTTGTGTGCAATGAAGTAAATGCAACAATATTTAGTAAAATCATCGATAAATGTCACAAAGTATTTTGCTCCTGCCAATGTTTCAGGCTGTATTGGTCCACACACATCGCTGTGAACCAATTCTAATGGTTGGTGTGACTGTGGGCCTTCTACTGGATGAAATGGTAAACGTGTCATTTTACCTTTGATACATGTTTCACAAGCCGGTAAGTTTTCTTTTTTTATTTCGAGTCCTTTTATGAGGTTATTTTTGGCTGCTAGCTTTAAGTCGCTTTCATTAAGATGTCCCATTTTTCTGTGCCAATCTTCAATATTTGTGTTATTATTTGCAGCATAACTCGTATGTTCTTCTCCGGTTGTGTAGTATAATCCATTTATCTTATTAGCTGTTAATATTATTTGTCCATTCTCATCTTTTATGTAAGCTTTTTCTTTTGTAAATATTACATCATTTCCTTTTTCTGTGATTTTTGCCACGGATAGTAGATTCATTGATAAGGCAGGTACATACAGTGTGTCATGTAGGTTATATGTTTCACCATCTATCTTTAGCTGAATAACTCCTTTTCCTTCCACTTTTGCTTGATTATTATTTGATGCCAACCTCAGCGATCCACATTCGGGGTTTATGGATTTGAACAGGTCTTCATTTGCACTCATATGGGAAGTACAGCCACTATCTAAACACCATGTATTCGGCGTTACAGAAAAACAGCTTGGGGTTATATAGAAGTTCTTTTCTACTTTCTGTTCCTTTTTATGTACTTTATTTTTATGAAAACAATATTCCACTGTATGTCCTTTCTTTTTACAGTATGTGCAATATTTGTTCTTCTTTTTTGTATAGAATGCACCTTCCACAGTCTTTGTTACATTTTTCCTTGCCTCATTTTCTTCGAGTATTTTTATTTTTAACTCTTCCGGGCTTGGTAGCGAATCTCTTGACTCAATTGCAATTCTAAAATTTTCAAAGTTTGATGGAAGGCTGTAAAGCATCATAATGCTCAAAAGTTCTGGATGGATTTTAACATCCATGTCTGCCAACTTATCCACAATATCGAGAAAGTTGTTTAAGTGGTCTCTCACTTCTTCATTTGGCATTATTTTCTTTAAGACAAGTTGTTTAAGTAAAGTCGCTTTCCTTACTGGTCCAGTGCTTTGGTAGATTGATTTAAGCTTGTCCCACACTTGTTTCGATGTAGTACACCCTTTTATTTGTTTTAGTTCGGGTGGCGATATCAAAAGGAACAGCTCTGACCTGGCCATCAAGTCTTCTTTTTCGAACTTTGTAATCTCCTCAGCGGACGCTGTGCTTGAGAGGGTTTTCGTTCCATTTACGTATCCCCACAAATCATTTTTGATTAATATAGCCTGGGCTTGCAGGCACCAGGTGTCGTAGTTGTTTTTGTCGAGGGCGTCCACGCGGTATGACGATGACGAAGCCATTTTTCTCAGCGTTTTCTTTGCAACCTAGCTCTTCTACCATTTGTTGGATCGATGAATAAAAACGCAGATTAAACTCGTCGTTTTATTAACAACCATACATTAATTTGTAAGGAAATACAGTAAAATGTTTTACAAGGCATATAAACGCGACCGACATTTTTGATCGGGAGGAATGAATGAGAAAGAATGAAAAGAGTGATTAATTGTATGACAATAATTAAAAAGTTTATATCAATGGCATTGGGTACTCGGCTATCGAGCCTACAGCCGTTATACTTTTCTTAGCAATAAGGCTGTCTGTTAATTTATCTAATTATTATTCTACATTAGGTAGATTTTCGTATATTTTAAGGCCATAGACCTTTATGCCTATCAGAAATAATAGATTATTATGAATTAAAAAGCACTGTCGTAGTATTTACCTACCTAACATACACCTACATGCTTATACAGGTTCTAACTGTTCTTTTCTAACTGTTTACCTAGCTGAGTAAAAGGATGATTTCCGTTAGGTTCTCTTTTGTGATGATTGATTTTTCATTTTATTCTATTTTCATTTTGTGAGTGACGTAAAAAAACAGAAGGATTAGGTACTTCAAATAACTTAACTGATTTCGTTTGAAACAGGCAGTGGGTAATATTTTAAGGGATCCAAGTTTTCCCGTCCCAATTTATTCTTGCGCAATATTTTATTGAAAAATGACGAATTTAGGAGAGACTCTTGAGGATTTTGTACATGAAGAAGAGCAGAAGGAAGAGGAGCCCAAGGAAATAGAAATATGCGCCAAGCTGAGATGGACGGACCAACAGGTACATAATAAATAAAGTGTGTAAGGTAGGTAAGTATATAGTCTAGTCGACGAGGACGTACCTACGTATAACTTTATACGTACACAAAGATAAATTATTTTCCCGAGCGGGGTGAGTAGAGCCTATTACATAAATATGAAATAGTATTTATTATTGCGAATTATCCTCAAATATGTCCCCATCGAGGGGTTGGGAGCTTTTCCACATTAACCATTTGGACCCAAATACAAAACACAGGACTTAGTCAACCAGACTGCCCCTTATTTTGCAGGTACCTACCTATGTTAATCTCACTATTTACTATACCTACCTATTATGTTTTCCTTTACCGTTAGAGATTCGAATAAACATCCATTTTGAATTCGGTTTAAACTCGTTCCTCCCGAACCAAGTCTAGTGAAGCTTGATTGGTCGTACTTTTTCGACTCAAGCATAGGCAATAAGGTATATTCGGGTAAGATCGGATTTGGTAAAAGATCGGATCCCTTAAAAATAAAGCAAATTTGTGGATATTTTTAAATACTGGCAACGTAAAAAGCAAGACCATTTCATCCTGCTCCTCTTCGTAGGTCGCTTTTATTCCTAGACCTAATAGTTTACGTGTAGCGATGAGTTAAACAAAAAATGGCATTTTTCACGTTTTAGGCACTGATCCGGACTTTTCCCTGGTTTGTTTTTTAGTGAATTCGGGTATCAAATTACATGTTTTCATAAATATTTCAACTGTATAGTCAGAATTTGCAAATAAGCTATAAATTAAAGTAATTAAAATTAATCTAGAGCTATTATTCGCAAAGATCCGATCTTTTGCCTGTTAGTTTAAGATCGGACTATAAACAGTCCGGTGTTTTACGTCGAAAAAAATTCCAGTGGTTCACAAACTGAAAGGTAAAAATATATTTTCACGCACAGAATGAAAGCTGGTGTAGTGAAATAAGAATACATAAAATACATTTTAATTTTAGACACTTCCTTAAGGCCTTTTTTTTCCAATTTAATGACACCCAATAAGTACTAAAAATGAACATATATTTTCCTAAAATTTACTTAACTCCAGTATATTATGTTTTACCTAAATAATTTCGTTTAAGTTACACATTACTAGCCCATCTAGTGACTTTATTTTTAAATTCTGTCCCTTTTTCAACTTGTACTTTCTTTTTAAAAATGTATAGGCTCGCAAAAGCACGTCTTGTGCTAAAGTTTGAGAACCATAATTTTCTAAAATTTTATCATGCAGGAAAAGATCGGACACCAAAAGTAGAAAATATAATCAAAACGTCGGTCCCACCACATACAAAGAGCTTTTTAAAAAAAAGCACTATTGACGAAAACTAGATGAAATGCCGGACACAGACCTAGTAAGCGCCTTATCCAACTATCAATAGAATTGAAATTAGATAGTAGTCCGAACTTACCACTCTAAGGTCCGATCTTTTCCTACCACTTTTTAAAACGTACCTGATTTTTAAATGGCTGCAAAATCAAAGCTGCTAGGCCTAGAAATCGGATTGAACTCTGGATTATAGAATGGTCTTCTGCGCTCAGTTTACTGTTTATTTCGTCGAAATAGCTTTCATACATTTTGAGAAATATGAAGTTTCCCAAAGTCCTTTTCACTTGCCGAAAAACCGTCCGATCTTACCCGAATATACCTTACCAAATATGGTCAATTAAAAAAAATCCTCTTGAATAGGAACTTCTACCTCTCTCTATCGATCGGCGACGCCCTCAGTTCACTCAAGGATGTTAACACAGAAAACCGTCCGGGAAGAAAACTTTGATCACTCGAGCGAGCGATTTAAATAGTCGGTCGGTTAATAGATAGTTCAACTAGATTTTTACCCATCCATCAACAACATCGACAGGCCTCTCCTCTGTCGCGCTACTCATCACGATCCTATCCAACCGACTTGACCATGTCGGTGGACCATCGGGCTGTCTGCCTACTGGGTTTATTGCTCTCTATATGCTTTGGCCACTATTCAGTAACTGCTTTTGTTCACCACGTGACCTGCCCATCTCCACCTACATTTACCTATATTTTAAGACCTTTATCTTCCGTCGAATTTTTACGGTAGGTTTACGAAACGTCGACGAGAGACACATTCACAGCAAAAGTAAAATAAAAAAGTAGTCTCTTTCAACTGTGGCATTTCACCGCGACCATGTAGATATTTTATTAATATAGTATGGTAGATTGTTAGTCATAAAAAATATTACAAGGCAATTAAAATTATTTCTCAATAACACTAAATATGGAGGCAACGGAGATAAATCTCGATGAAGCAATGGATCTGGAGGGGACGATAGTACTGACTACTTCAACTATGGAATCAAAACCGAAAGAAGTAGAGTATGACAAACCTGCTGAACTTAATCCCGTTACCGCAAAGTTGATGTTTACTAAAGAACAGGTCATCAATCTAGTGTTTTATATTCTGTGTCATCACATCAATCAAGCTTTTCTTTGTAACTCAACTGTTATATTTAAATTAATCACGTTTTTTCTTTATTACAGAAATCAGATTTACTAGAAGCTTTTAATTTGTTAGACCACACTGGTGAAGGGAAGATAAAATGTGACGACTTTCGTGTAGCTGTAAAAGCTCTTGGTAAATACCTACACAAAAATTATTCAACAGGATGACGTAGGTACCTAATAAATGTTTTTTTATATTTACCTATTTTCTTTCAGGATATGCACCAAACAAGGAAGATCTTCAGATGATGGTAAACGCTGTAGATAAGGGAAAGACAGGAAAGATGAGCTTTGAGAACTTCCAAACTGCTATAGCAAGAAAAGTGATGTCTAGAGACTGTGACACAGATATCATGAAAAGTTTTCTGTTGTTTGATGATAATGACACAGGTAGGTAGCATGGTTCCGCAGCCTGGCGTAGAATTATAGGTATTAGCCCAGTTCTACTTATGGGGTGGGTGGGAGTCGAGACGTAGGTACGTAGGCATGATGAAAAAAAGTATCACCTAAGCCCGCTTGCTTTGCGTGGATACTAATAGTGTTTGTAATACCGCTTTTCAAAGGAGAGGATGTCAGAAGCCCTGCTGAGACTAATTAAAAGGGAAAATAAAAAATAATAGTCAAAGATATTTAGTAGTTACACTATAAACTTGTCTCCCACAGGATACATAAGTTTTGATAATCTCAAGCGTGTGACCGAGGTTCTTGAAACTTATTTGACAGACGAGGAGATAGAAGAAATGTTAGATGACGCAGATAAAGACATGGATGGATTCGTATGTATATACCTATGATAACTTAAAGACATGCATGTATTGTCTGGGAATCTTTTAAGTATAGAATTCGTAATATATAGTACAATTTTACATGACAACACAGTATTAATGGACACTAATGTAATGTCATATTGCTATTGTGTATAGAAATAGAATCAGTGTAGTACCTTCTTGTATTACTTGTCCCTTACAATATTAATTAATTCGTTTTTATTCTTCACAAACTCCTAGCTTCAATTTTATGCCGTCTATCCTACCACATATACTTAGCCGTGCTTTTGTAATAGGTACCTACCTACTCTTTTATTTTTCCAGGTGGGCGTGCAAGAGTTTATGAGGATGATGAAGAATACTGTTCATATTGTAACTCCCTAAACTAGTTTATCTTTTAAAACTATCTTTATTACTTTTGTTAGTTGAATGATATTAACTTAATTAAAGTATAGTACAATGCGCGCAGCCAAAGATGAGACCTGTCAGATGCTAAAGAGGGGACTTTGCGCTGGTAGATACAGTCGCGCGTGCTCAAAATAGTTAAACTAAAATATGAGATCGGATTAATAAGATATTTATTGAATTTAAAAATAGCTTTTATCGCTGTATCTACTGCGCAGATATAACCGTGGTCCGTCACGTGATCAACCACGTGATCCGTCAAGTCTCATCTTTGGTTGCGCGCATTGTACTAACTTATTTTAACAATGTTTGCTCTTTTCCACATAAAAACTACCTACCAGAAACCTTTGGGACTAGTTAATTGAATCTTAAGGTTGACGTGATACATGCATGTATTGTTGTAGATCCCGACCAAAAAAAAAACCTCATCATTATATTTAGGTAATTGGAACTAATTTTATAAAGGGAAGTTGCCCTAGACATAAAAATATATATGGCGCTCCCAGAGTTTCATGTAGCGGTGACGATAGGTCTGAAGAAGTAAAATTACCCATTACCCCTTTCAAAACAGTTATATCAGAGATGAGATTAAATACGATAACTCTTCTGTTGTAATTCAATGAGGAGTTGTGAAGCGTGCAGACTCGAGATGCTGGGGTACAGATTCCCTCTGTTTACTCCAGCATCCTATTTATTTTTAACAATAACATCATTGCTTCTGCACATTCTAATAAACTCGTTACAAAGGTACCTGAAGAAATTAATTGGCCGGTGCAGAAGCACTGAATTATCCCTACTAATATTATAAATCTAAGCAAAAGTAAAGCCTGACCAAAGATATAAGAAACCTGTTCTGGGGGCGCCACGTGTATATTTTTACGAAAATGGCAACAATTTTCCTTATAAAATTAGTTCCATTGAAATTCCGTAATATGGCGAGGTTTCTTATTTCTTTGGTCGGGCTTTAACTCTGTCAGTCTGTTTGTTATGCTTTTACGCCAAAACCACTAAACCGATTTTGATGAAACTTGGCACAGAGATAGAATGGACCTAGGGCAGGGATGGCGAACCAACGGTACGCAAGCAACACAATATTTTAGTAGGTAGGGAAAATTCACTACCTACTAAAAAAAAGTTGTGAAGTAGGTAGAGATATCTATTAATATAACACTAGTGATAACCTTATTTAATAGGTACACCTCAGAACAATAACTAGAGGTAGAGAGGTACACATTGCTGTATCCAAACATTTTGATAGAACCTTTAGTTAGGGATCTATCACACAGAGAGCGGTCACGCGGTCAAGCGTTCAAGCGGTCAGTTTTGCGTTCGAGCGTGCCATTTGCTCGCTGTTGAACGGTCGAACGTATCCTGTGTGAGTATATCTATGTAACGTAATACAACACAAAGAACGCCTTGAACGCTTGACCGCGTGACCGCTCTCTGTGTGATAGATCCCTTAGGGCCTCCGTCCACTGGCGACAAAGTCAAAAAACGAAAGGGACGCAGTTATGCGTTAGAATGAGATACAAATACACCGCGCTCACTCTTGCGCATAACTGCGTCCCTTTCGTTTTTTGTCGCTGCCGCCAGTGGGCGGAGGCCCTTATTTTCTATTTTATTTGACAGACGAGTCTAGACGTCAAATCTATTATGTATTGCCAAGTTAGTCTTAAAAGTTCTAATTATAATAATAATATGCATGTTATTAATAGGACTTACATACAGGACAAATCATATTAAATAAAAAACGTCCCGTGTGTAGAGAACAATCAGTGTTTATTGCTTCTCCACAGCACAATTAGTTTCAAATCGTTATTATTGGATATTTTTTAACCAAACCTTTTATTTTAACCAAGTTCGTTGTATGCGGCGAAGAGACAGATTCAAAATTCCCGTCAAGCGCGGCTCGCGCGTGTTTGCGCGGCAATGGAATTGGTTTTTCTTTTATCTGCCGATGTGATGTGAAACAACTTCTTAGCAAATTCCGTTTCAGTTCAGTTGGCAGCACTATTTTGACAGACTCGTTGAAGGGAAGGTGGAGTGGACGGACGGCGGGCGGGCAGGCGCACAGCGCAAACAAAAATTGTGAAGCAAATAGCCAAGACGCATGATCATTTCATTTTATATCTGTCCCTATCCTTTGTGAAGATTCAGCCAGCTAGCGAATTAATATCGATTATAAATAGGTCATAAGTTATCTTAAAAAATGAGACTAGCTCTTTGACGTAGGTTTTGTTTGAAAAATGTTATACGGGGTCGTGTTATGTTTATTGACTCTACAGTTTTATAGTGAGTAGCGTTGATGGTTTTGTGTGAAGTAAAGGTGTCGTGAGTGATGGTGTTGATGGTGTGTGGTGTTTGGTGTTGCAGGGGCACGCGGGCAGGGCGAGTGCTCGGACCTGCGCGGGCGGGTGATCTCGCCGGGCCACCACTACGTGCCCGGCCCCGACACCTGCACGCTCTGCATCTGTGACAATGGCCTGCCCAAGTTCTGCAAAGCGGTCCTCTGCTCGCCTCCACAGGTAACTATTAGGTTATTCATTTATTTGAGAATTTGAAAGCCTTTGATGTTTTTTCGAAGATTCGCTCAGTGAGAGAGAGTAAACTTAAGTTCTGCTGGTAGAATATGCTAAAGTGATAGTAGTTGACTAAAACTATAGAAAAAAATTTTTTTAGGTCAGTCAATTAATTTCTACAAACTTATTTTTATTGCAAAATATTTAAAAGATAAAAGAGAAATAATAACTGTGTATAAATATCTTCTTCTATCTATTTGTGTGTGTGTTGTTGTTTATTATTTAATTTTATTATCTTGTTACGGTGTAGCTATGTTAGGTATTTCAAATTATGGTCATCCAAGGACAGAAGAAACTTATTGAAACAAATCAATTGATAAATATAAACAACAATGCAGGAATTACTAGTGTTTTTTATTTATATTTTTATTTTTTAGTGTAATAAAATAAGATAAAAAAATACTAGAGAGCTTTAAACTGAATTTAGGATAGACTTGAATATCTTATAGCTACTTGTTGAATAGAATAGAATGGGATATAAAATATTATGTAAATTTAAAACATTTTGATACGGTGAATGCCCTTGCTGCATTGTCATTGAATTTTATCCTGTTATGAGACAATCAGAGCACAGCATAGCTAATCTACTTCCTGTTACATGGTGTAATCAGTTTTCCTGCTTTTTTATATGTAGTGTAGTTCTGCCTATTTTGGGACAAAATTGGAAAGAAAGAAAGAAAACTGTATTTATAATTATATGAATGTGGTGAATAGTTGTTACATTATGGAAATATGGTTATCACACATTCAAACAACATTAATTCAGTATACAAAAAGGTCAAAAAGTGAGATGGGCAAAGTCAATTAAGTAATATTTTTACATTATAAATTAAGTGTAAAACAATCATATAGCTATATAAATGAGGAAGAAAACAAACGTCCAGCGTGCATAGCAAACGGCCTATTTAAATCTAAATGAAAAAAATCTCTTATATTATATTATTCATTTGATCATTGGGGCTTCCTGGCCAGTCTTGGTTTCAGCTGAAACTGCGATTTCAGTAATTTTACTATAAAATTCCTGCCCTTCAGATTTGCCTGTATTTAATTTAATTTTTCTTAAAAACAGGAATTTTTTAATGGTAAAAAAAGTAGCCTATAATGTCCTATGATGAAATAGTTAAATAATCATTTTATTGCAATTTGTTAAGCTGTTCAGTTATAAAAGTGTCACAGGCAGTTCCTTTATATAGTATGAATTTTTATTTTTTTAAATATAAAAGAAATTTAGTTTCTTAGGTGAACATGTCTGTCTTTATGGCTTTTAGCAGGAAATGGTTATTACATTTTGGGTTGGCATCTATTTTTAAAATATTTTATTATATTATTATCATGCCTGTAGGTATCTATTTTCAAGAAAGTTCTTGCTAAGTAGTAGAAGCCCATCTAACCAAAATTTCATAATCAAAGTATTAATCCAATTGTATTTTAAACTTTATTACAAATGAGTAATGTTGAAAGTGTTTAGATAAAGATCTTATCTTTTCAAAAACTCTTATCTGTTCCATTTGTGTTAGTTCAGTTGACAGGAGATTATAAGTCAGTCATATTATTATTGATGTGGATTATGTATGGATTACCTTGGATTATCGTAATCCCTGTCAGTCAAATCTGAACCAAATTTAAGATTAATCAATATTTTATCAAACTTTCTACACTTTAATCATAATTCAAGGTGAACATAACAGATTTTTTTGTTAATGTAAAGTAAGTTAGTTTTTCTTATCTAAATACATAATATTGTATAAAGTACAAACAGTTGTTTCATAGTCTGAAATATTTAGAGATTTTACAATAAAATCATAATATTTTCCAATCAAGACAATAATAAGATATGATTTAATTTAATTTAATTAAACACACAAGTACATAAGAAATATTTTTGTGGAAAATATATATTTATACTCTTCTATACACATTACATTTACACTTCTACTACTCAAAAAAAAGGACGAAAGAGATGGATACAGTTGTTGTAGTTTGGAATAACATATTAGGGTCATTCCATGTAACGGGTGTAACAGGTCGTACACCTTCAACTGGTAATTTAGTAATGTTTTATAAGGAAAGCATATTCGTTTTATAGTTTAATAAGTCGCATTTTACTCTGTATTAAATTACTATCAATTAAAATTTTTCATATGTCTTCTAGTTTTTGAGCAAATCAGCCACAAGTACCCGTAACGGGCGTAACTTGATTTTGCCTCTCACTTTCGGGTAGCGCGACATATTCTCGAAACTCTGCGAAATGTCTTTATTATATGAATAAAAATTATTGTTGGGTTGTAGCTAGTTTTATAACCTCATTTAAGAAAAATTGGCAGTTATTAAAAAGTTACGCATATTTTAAAACGTAACGGGCGTAACAGGCTTTTGTAACGGGTGTAACGAGTACGAATGGGAATCAGTATTTTATGAAAAAAACTACATTTTCGAGAACATTTTGAATAACAAAGCAAACCAAATGATCTAGGAACTCAATAAATGTAATTAATTGTAAAATTTCACCATTAATATAAAAAGATACCCAAATTGTAAAAGAAAATTGTAGTATGTTTTGAAATACTTATTTTTGTGTATTAGATTTAGTTAAATCTACTATTTTAATAAAAATGTTACCCGGAAATGTATTTACGTGTATCATCTCAGAATATCTGCATCAAATTGGATATTTATATTTTTTGTGTTCGTCATTATCAGGACAAAGTTCAATATATAATGCTGGTGAAGCTCAGAATCAGACAATTTGTATTAATAAAGTAAATAAATAAAATATAATTACGCACATTGCTTCAAAACGGCTGAAAAAAAGTAATACAAAACATCTAACAGCAAACCAAGTTACATAAAAGCAACTAAAACTAATATTCTTCATAATTGAACTAAAATTTTAAAAATTTGCGTGTTACTAGGCTATAATGAAAGTAGAAATGACAGTTAACACTTTATTATTTTAAATAAAATCCAATACCCTTTTATTTTTACTTGAAGCCATTTTTTTGCATCTGCAAAGCTTCATCGAATAAGGTTTGTAACGGGTGTAACAGAATTTGATTAACGAATTTATCATAATTTACAAAGCTTAGTACAAAATCTAATGCGTAGGCCATTAGTTTGCAGACATATTTTTACTTTCCCAAAGTCATGAAGCCGTTAGTGCAATAAGTTAGCTACAGATAAAACTTTTTCCTTATTTTCGTAACGGGCGTAACATGCAAATTCCCCTATTAAAAAGTATTATAAACTAGAGAAATCTTGCTAATATACGAAAAATTTCATGTTTATCTCGAAGTTCATATATCACTGATTAACATAGTGTGCAGTTAACGTTGACAATTAACGTCATAATAATTTTACAGTTGTTGTAAACTTTCGCTTCAAAAGCTCCATCACTAGGCGACTATTTTCTCATACTTTAAGATGTAAAAAAACATGTTAAACAAAATATTTTGTTGAAAACTTTAGTCAATTCATATGATTTCATGTATTTAGGCTTACTTAAGCAAGTGCTTGTGTAAAAAAGAAGGACTTTAATTTTTTTGGCGTGGTAGCGTTTGACATGGAACGACCCATTAGCAACTTTTTACCGCAGGAAAATACGTTTTTCCTCTTGAAAAACAGAAAACCCCAGTGTAACAGGTGGCGTTAAATATGCATACTTTTTTACTTCAGGAGAATTATTTGTCCCACATAAAGATATATTAGCGCAAGCAAAGCCATAAGGCAGAAAGCTAGTTCACAATTAAATGTATCTATCTATGTACTTATCCTAATTATGATTAAATAAATAAATAAAATGTACATATCCAATCAACCATAAAGAATTTACTTCCTGGTTATTAGAACTTAAGAGGATTTATTAGCATTGAGTCATTCACGCAATAATAACTAATAATAGATGCCATCATACCTATTGATCTCACATGCTGTTTATCAATTGACCTCATTAATACTTGCAGTGGGTGACTTAAGTGATGACTCTACTTCCCAAAAAATTTTACCAAGGTTACTTCAGTCACTGATAAAAATGTTATGTCAGTTCAACTTCTTAGCAGAGGGTTGCAGGTTCGAACCCCGCCTTAGGCAAGCACTCGTGTGATGAGCACTTATATTTGCCTTGTGACTGGTTGTTTATTTATCCTACAAATATATGTATATGCAAAAGCTTATGAGGATTGATAGATGTATGGATGTTTGTTACTATTTCACACAAAAAGTTCTGAATGGATTTTGAAACTTTACTATAATAAAGCTTATCAACAAAATCCCTTTCCTTTTTTTTTGTTCCTTTTTTCGTGGGAAAAACTGTTAGCGCAGGCGGAGCCGCGTGGCGGAAAGCTGGTATAAGTATAAATGTATGCATGTATCTATCTATCTATATTATTTACCATTTCAGCCTTCTTATTCCATAGGGCAGGTTCTGCCTCGTTTGGGGTCAGATTGCGTATGAGATGTCCGAACATATTATAGGCACTTATTTCACGGAGACAAAAGACGAAAGGGACGCAGTTATGCGCAAGAGTGAGGGCGGTGTATTTGTATCTCATTCTAACACATAATTGAAAAAATGGACCATCTTAGTAGCTGCCCATCTTGTCCTGTCGCCTGCACGCGAGAGGACTTGATGAAAGCTACTGACGACGCTATTCGTATGGAGTTGTTCTCAGTATGTCGATTTCCATTACGGCGACGCGTGGCTGGTTTTTGGGCCGAGACTGTCTGAGTTTGCTGTTGACTCGAAAAGAAGAAGACACATAATTGCGTCCCTTTCGTCTTCTGTCTTCTCCCGCGAAATACCAGTAATACTCGTAATTGCAGGACTGCCGTTCCTTCCGCGTGGGAAGCACGTGCTGCGAGTTCATCTGTCTGGATGACGTGGTGAAGCCGGTGGACGGGACGGATGCTAACGTCCGCGTGGCGGCGGGGGCCGTGGCGGCCGTGGTGCTGCTAACTGTCGCGCTGGTCGTCTACCGGGTCCGGAAGCAGAAAAGGCGCCGGCGGCCGCACGCCGACGACCAAAGGAGTCTCACTAGTATTGGGTGAGTGGTTTTGATTAAATTCTTCTTTTTAAAACTTAAGAGCTACGCTACTTTTCTTTATTAATTGAAAATAAATTATCATATCTTACGCTCTTGCCGGTGGATGTTCCGGTAAAAATTCAAAATTTAAAATAATAATAGTTTATAAATTTTAAATTTTTGGACATTCTTTCTACATCACTTAGTTAAGCCGTGTTCAGAAAAACAACATTTGTGGTCTGCTCTGGAGAAGAGCTCGCCGAAGAAAGTAATGATGGAATAACATGAAAATCAAAAATATGGCAGAGTTTATGCCTGAATGTTTGCCAGGGAGAAATCATCTTGAAGCACTTAACTTCTGTCTTTATCTTACCTTCCGCTATCATTCACATCCAAAAGGAGGCAAAAACAGCTATGCTCCGGTCGCTGGAGGCGGGTAAAATGAGATGGCGCTCAAATACAATGAGGAAATTAGCCGATGACCTAATTAAAAACCCTATCATGGCCATGCCCTCAGATGTCATGATCACTACACTTAACTTCAACAGATTGTTTGAAGTTATTATACCCGACAGGGATGAATGGCGGAATGAAATTCCTACCGTGTTCAGGAAAGCAGAGCTAGTCTGGTTTACAGATGGCTCCAGGAGGGAAGGACTGGCTGGCTCAGGCGTATTTTGCAAAAAGCCTAAGCTCAGCAGTTTCACTTGCCTCGGTCCCTTTGCCACGGTCTTTCAGGCCGAGATGTACGCAATAATTGACTGCGTGCATCTCAACCTGGAATTTACCGGCAAAAGGATCCTCATACTCTCGGACAGTCAGGCCGCATTAAAAGCACTGATTTCCTATGAAGTGGCATCCAGACTTACCCTGGAATGCATTGTTGCCCTAAATAAACTTGGCAGCACAAACTCAGTGTGCCTGGGCTGGGTGCCTGGACACTCGGGGATTGGGGGGAACGAGGCAGCGGATGAGCTGGCAAGGCAGGGATCTGGTGCCCGACCTATTGGACCGGAGCCTATGCTTGGAGTGCCGAAATCCGGATCAAGGCGCCAACTGTTGGCCTGGGAAAGGCACCAAGCACACAGCACCTGGCTCAAATCTGCTGGCCTTGCACACTCAAAACTACTTATTCCGGGGTTCCTACCCAAATCAAGAACCGAGATACTAAAACTTGACCGGTTGAGCATACGTATACTCATTAGGGCCCTCACTGGGCATTGTAAACTCAATAAGCACATGAACAGGATGGGCTTATCAGAAAACCCTTACTGTAGATTCTGTGCGGACGAAGAGGAAACTCCACTTCACATTCTTTGTGAGTGCGATGCCCTCGTCAATAAGAGGAGTCGGGTACTGGGAGCGCACAAACTTGCCCCCCATGAAGCCCGAAGCCTAAATCCCACCAAAACCGTCAGCTTCTTCAAAGCGGTCGGTTTGGAAGAGGCTATGTAGCCTATGAGGGCCGACTACAATAGATCCACCATGGGTCGCAGTGGTCTTGGGTACTTGGTGCCCTTCCCTCACCATCCAAATCATAATCATAATCATACCTTCCGCTATTGTTTTGTCTTGAGTGCAATAAAATTCATGGTCAGCTTTCGCAACTCGTTGCGAGGTCCAATTTATGACGAAATAAACTAGTTATATGCGTTGTATTTATTTGATGCATTTAGTATATGTACAAACTGATAGATAGTACTTGTTTCTTTATACGGGGGTTTTAACTATTTTATAAACTAATAGTTTTTTTCTACTTGATTGAAACAAATATTTACGCCGCGAAATTTGTTATTTTCTTACCAGGATTTCATACACCGCCGATTAACAACGAAACTTCATAAATTTTCAAATTTCGCGTCTGTCTATCCTTGTTCTTTCTGCCGAAACTATAGTTTATCTCGTTGCAATAAGTGAGGTATTTCTCTAACAAAATAACATGTGATTATGTTTTTCAACCTTCAGCTCGCTGACAATAATTACCGCACCTTGACCACTCACTTTCGTCCGACAATAGTAATTTCTGTTTCTATTATTCGTTTAGTTTAGAGCAACCAACCTCATTGTTTTTAGGGTTCCATTCGTTTAATTTTTAGGGTTCCGTACCTCAAAAGGAAAAAACGGAACCCTTATAGGATCACTTTGTTGTCCGTCTGTCCGTCTGTCAAGACCCTTTTTCTCAGGAACGCGTGGAGGTATGAAGCTGAAATTTATATCAATTACTCAGGTCTACTGTCCCTTGAAGCTGTGAAAAAATCAAACTTCTAAGCCAACGCAATCAAAAGATACAGCCGTTTATGCCGCAAATTTTCGACACTTGCAAGGGAATCAAAACCTACAGGGTGCTTCCCGTGAACTCAGAATCTTGAAATTTGGTACGAAGCAACGTCTTATAGCATAGATAAAGGAAAAATTACGAAATCCATAAATTTTTAGTTACATCACATAATATATATTTTTTTAATAATTTTAACCTTACTACCCATTTCCTCATAAACGCGTAGAGGTATTAAATTGAAATTCATACCAAATACTCAGGTCTATAATACCTTTAAGCTGTAACAAAATCAAACTTCTATGTCAACGCAATCAAAAGAAACAGCAATTTAAGCTGCATATTTTGAAACTCGCAAGTACTCGCAAGGGAATCAAAACCTAAAGGGTACTTCCAGTCGACCTAGAATCTTGAAATTTGGCATGAAGCAACGTTTTATAGCACACATAAAGGAAAAATTCCGAAAACCTTAAATTTTTAGTTACATTACAAAATATATATTTTTTAATAAATATAAACTTATTACTTTTTTCCTCATGAACGCGTAGAGCTATCAAGTTGAAATACTTACTTAGTACTTAGTTACTTAAACGATAAAGAGATCTTTGTCTTAAATTTATGCTCCTCCATCTTTCCCCATTGTAATGTTATGAATTTCATTTTGCAATAAGATTACCATAGTTATGACTCGATCGTCGTAATGAAAGAACTTTGTAAACCTTGCAGGTTTGTACGGAACCCTCGGTGCGCGAGTCCGACTCGCACTTGGCCGGTTTTTTTCTATTATTTTTTCGCAATGTAGACAATGAATGCAGAAGGTATTTTTTTATGTTTAAGCAGTTTCTTTAAACGAAAGTTTTTGTGATTAAATTTACTTTTGTAATTATGTTTTCATTACAAATCGTATGGAAAATGATAGAACTGTGCCATCTCGCAGCAAGAACAGAGATGTGTCGGTTTTTTTGCCGTGCGTGAGAGTTAATGAAAGCAGCACATTAAAGTAGCTGTTAGCGGTCTATTGGTTGGAATATATTTATTTTACAATTCACTCGCATGGTTTATCGAAACAAATCCCATAGGATTAAAAATCTTCAAGTTTTAGAAGTAGTCTTATATCAATTATCGAAGCGGAACGAATAAAATGTCACTTCGACAAACATATCGTGAGGAAATACATAATATACTTTTGCACTTGATATACTGATGGACTACGGTTTAGTTATTTTTAGTTTAGTCTTACTGCTGGCTCTTAAACCACTTTAACGATAGCATCCTCCTTGAACCGTAAGTGCTCGCAGCAATTGAAAGGAAATAATAAACGCTCTATAAAATTTCAAATGAATAAAACTATTACTTGTTCTACTGAAAATAAAATCGAGTAGCGGTATATCTATAGATAGACTAGACACCTGTATAATGTATAGAACGATCTACTTGTTTTACTGATAATATAATCAAGTAGCGGTATATTTATAGACTGTTTAACCACACACTAGTTAAAAATACGCTAAACGCGTGTCTAAAAACTGTCATCGTCTTTTTTGCCTCGAAAGCTTGTTTTACTTGTTTATGGTAGAATCCGAAAAGTTCGTATTTATTAATGTAGAAAAAGCGGAAGGCTGTTATTTAGTGTATATGTATGTGGACAAGAGTTTACTAGCTGATGATTCAATGAGATAAATGCCTGAAGTAGGTACGGATTAAGATACGAGTAGTGTAGGGATTAAGTGATTAAAATATTAGTTTTACAATAGCTCCGTGTGATTTCATGGCGTGAGGGCTGGCAAGTAGCACAGATAGTGGCAATCATTATCACTGTCCAAGGTGGCTTTGCTAAAAATATAGCTCCAATTTCTGTCTCATCATTCATCTCATCATCATTTCAGCCAGTAGACGGCCATTGCTGGACAAAGGTCTCCCCCAATTTCGCTATATAAACAATTAAATATCATAGTCTATTACATATACAACAACCACGTGTAGTTTGTCATTTCATAATCATTGAAAAGATGACGTCTCGTTCAGTATTTTACTATTTTAAAATAAAACGATTTTACTTTACCCATGCTTTTTATGATTTAAATTTGTACCGTCGTCAGTCGATTAATTTGTTTTAATTTGCCGGTTCCTCTTGGTATATTTATTTTTACTGTAGTCGGTACAAACGACGTTAATTGGTTTCTTCATTGGTGTTGTTAATTAACGTAACAAAGTTGAATTAGGCTGGATGGCGTCAGTTAGCTTAACGCCGCGTGTTTACTGAATCCATCGATTTAGCTCCGCAACATTAAACGATTCTGTTTATGATTGGACTTATGATAAGTAACATCTGAAGTGAGTGCTCGCTTTAAATGTGATTGTATCTTTATTTCAATCATCTCGTAATGCCATATAAAGCCTGACCAAAGAAATAAAAAACCTCGCCGTAATGCGGAATTTCAATGGAACTAATTTTATAATGGAAATTGTTGCCATAAACATAAAAATATACACGTGGCGCCCCCACAGCAGGTTATTTATTACTTAAACCTTTTCTTCTGCCAGTAAATATCTTGCCCCGAGCTTGTTGCAGCACTCAATCCAACCAAACTCAATCACAGGTTAAGTATAAAACATGCCTTAAAAAGCCTGTATTAGAAAATTGGTGCACATTTTAGCTGGTTAATGATTTGTATTTATGGAGAGTAGCACAATGCACTACTATTTACTACTTATAAATGGTTTTACTATTAAATGGTTAATATTTAAGAAATCATTACTAGTTTCAACACTCTTGTCTTTGGCAATTGGCTGGAAGTTGGCATTTCTGATCATTTTATTTTCCTAAGAAAGACCTAGATAGAAGGATTGATTTCCCGATGAAATGCAAGTTTAAGTCTTAACTGAAATCGGTAATTTTATCTTTGGATGTCGGGTGATAATGGTGATTTACTTAGTGATAGGTGAGTCACATCGAAGAGTCACATAATCCAGCCCATGTGTACATAGTTCTGTTTAATCAGCACACTTAACCGGCCGTATCCTTTCCTATCAGTGCAAACTGTTTGCAAAGCTCTCTTTATCATTTCTTGAAAAAATTTTAAGTGTTATGTAGATCGCTTTGAAAACATACTTCAAATGTATTTTTTTTCAATGTTTTAAAAGCACTTAAAAATTACAGTAACAAACAGAGTAGCGTAATTGGTTTGTCTTCTGAACTTGGGTTGCATTGCATCTTTGAAAGTAACATTCATTTGTAAAATACGTCTTAAATAAATTAAATATTTTTGTGCAGTTGTAGACGTCTGTGGTTTACCTATTTATTTTCGCACACCATCCTTTAGTTTGAATCTTAAATAAACCTTTATTTCCTATAGACTGCGCACGATACGAATTTTGATACCCACACGGTATTAATCCAGTTTTTTAGTGTCAGTGGGATTATATCATGATCATGAACAGTCCAGTCTCGTATGAACGCATCGCAAACAATAGCTCATCTATAGGCCTGGCCTGCCCCATATTAGGACACTACAAAAAAGTTTGTGTGCTTCTTGGCACAGAAAATTATAATTAAACAACTGCTGTTGTTGTCGACCGAGGCGTCTAAAGGTTACGTTAGTAACAATTTATTAATCAGTGCTAAAGACTCGTAACCACAGATTAATGTCGTAACCAGGACAATAGCACAGAAGTATGTATTATAATACATACTTCTGTGCTATTGTCCTGAGTAAAAACATGTAAACGCTACTCGATCTAAAACGTACGTGCTTCAGTTCGCTGAAGCACTAAATCGCTCCCCTAAAAACTATAATAGGACCGTGTAAACCTGTCTTTACACTCGCAGTACCTACTACGTTTTCGTGGTATGATCAAAATGCTCTTCCTGTACTGGCGCGAAATTTGCGTCAACTTCTGTCGGGTAGTACTATAGTACTATAGTAGTACTATAGTACTACCCGACAGAAGTTGACGCAAATTTCGCGCCAGTACAGGAAGAGCATTTTGATCATACCACGAAAACGTAGTAGGTACTGCGAGTGTAAAGACAGGTTTACACGGTCCTATTATAGTTTTTAGGGGAGCGATTTAGTGCTTCAGCGAACTGAAGCACGTACGTTTTAGATCGAGTAGCGTTTACATGTTTTTACTCAAGCACTCAGTAGTATTCTAACGAACTGTGCTAAAGACAGTAATCGTATAAATCGATCTTTACAATATTTCGTCATCTAGGCCATTTTAGTAGTATACCTCCCATCAGGTAACAATTACCCTTCAGGTAACAATGCCCGTACCCGCCGGCGGAGGCGCGGCCAAAATCAAAATCAAAACTGATAATCAGAGACGGAGCCCCTCAGGCGTAGTCTTCTTCACTATGTTTTTCCGTATCAACGCGCTAGGCCTAGATCCGAGGCTCCCTCGAGCCGCTCCTAGACGCGTTGGTACTTGACTACTTTGGGGTAGAGTCTTCCGCTTCCCCACAAGTCCGGTGAATTTTATTCGCCGTACTTTTGCGACAAAAGCATAGGTCAATAAAAAATTAGTATACCAGTGTGACTTTTAACTTTGTCGCCAGGTACATAAGCGGCAGCATGGGCTACATGGGCGGCACGTGTGAGACCGCGCTGTCGGGGTGGAAGCCGCCCGGCAACTACCTGCCGCGCGGGGAAGCGCCGCCGCCGTACGACGAGGCCGTGGCGCAGTGCCGTCAGGAGGCGCTCAGGTCGAATAGCCTTTGTTATTATACTGGTAGAGATCACAACCTAATGTGCAAGGTAGCGCTATCGGGGTATAAGCTGGGTAGTGCGGTTAAATTGGCCTTTATTATGATGCCGGTAGAAATCAGAACCTAATGTGTAGCGCTATCTGGGTAGAAGCCGGGTAGCGCAGTTAAAATAGTCTTTTATTCAAAATGAATTTATTCGTTATTGAAGTATACATAGAAGAAGTTCGTCTCAAACATTCGTACAAGCTTACAAGTCTATGCAATAAAAAGCCTTTTTAGAAATGAAAACGAAATGTGTGAGGCGGCGTTTTGAGTTTGTAGTAATGTGTTGTTGTTGCGCTAACAGTAGGTCTATGGGCGAGGCGGGCGCGCTGCGCTACCCGGCCACGGTGGAGTCGCTGCGGCCCGAGGAGCCCCTCCAGTGCGCGCCGCACACATATAACATGCCGCGACCCATGCACCAGGTAACGGCAACAACATTCAACTACTTTTTTTTTAAGTTCAATATCCCTTATGGGAAAGGCAAAGGGTTCAAATTCCATACAGCCTAGTCTTTAGTAATAATAGGAAATCTTCAGTTTCATTTTGTCGTCTTTAGTCATTTTGACTCAAGCATAGGTCAATTAAAAAAAAAAACCGAAACTTCCCCCGCACCTGGGCTAGTTGCAAGATTCGCATGTATTACGTGTGTATAGGGTTGAATACTGTTTGTTGTGAGATGGCGAGCCCCGCGGGGTGCTACAACGCGCCGCTGCTGCAGAGCGTGCACCCCGAGCAGAGGGAGCCCCTCCCCCCGCCCCTGCCCCTGCCGCACCACCCCCTCGCGCCCAACTGTGAGTTTATACCAATACACATGCAATACACCTACACTTATAACACAGTAAAACCAGTAAGCTATTTTCATACAAACGTCTGAAATGTGCCTGTGACTGTGCTGTGTAAAATGCAAGCGTGACGGCGCGTGCCTACACGGCGCGCTCACATTCAAACCGATGCGGCCAGTTGGTATGGAGATAACTTACTGTTCTGAGTCTACTGCGCTTATACTGTACAAGCTTTGCTCATCATGGCTCCGCCCGCGTTTACAGTTTTTTCCGTGTTAATGAGGAATTTTACTGTGGTTAAAAGTAGCCTACTTTATTCCCCAAGGTCTATTCTATCTTTATACCAAGTTTTATTAAAATCGGTTCAGTAGTTTTGGAGCCTATTCAAAGCAAACAAACAAACAATCAAATCTTTCCTTTTTATAATATTACAATATTATTATAGATTAGTATAGAAGTATAATACAGTGTATTTGTTCCCTTTAAAGCTATAGCATTTTTATGCCTGTAAGACTGCTTCATTTGCTGCATCTGAGGCCTGTTTGCCCCGCTCTAAGCAGTTGGTTTGGGGATCGCAGTTGTTTTAATTACTCCGGTGAACGTTGCTTCTCATTCCCTGAGTATATTTCTCTATCGCTTTGTCCGAAACCCACAGAAAGAGTTGAATTAATTCTAAGCCCGAAACCAAGCAGAGTAACTTCTATAATAGGCTATTTGACAATGCGAAAAATAAAGTGTTAATTACTGTAATCAGTATGTAATGTAAGTTTAAAAATGGATATTTACTATGGGAAGTTGAAAATAATAATTAATTTATGTAAAAATCCGTAAATAAAAATGTATTTTTTTTGGCGTTTGTCACGTGACTCAAAACGCTCCTGATTGTTCGGGTATAGGACATAATGTCACTAGCCAGTAAACATCGTTTTCTACTTAAGCAACTTGTAGTTGTATAGTACTACCACTACCGCTGTGCACTCTCTGAGGTATGAGGTATGAGGTGGGAGCCGGGGAAAAAAGTGCATAAGTATGGACATGACGGACAGAAACAAATGACACTACCTGCCGCCACGAGCGTTGACGGCGGGCTGACAGAGCGCGTCCCCCCCCCTCTCGCCGCGCGCATACCTAAGGGAGTGCACAGCGGTAGTGGTAGTACTATAGTACTGGCTAGTGACGTCACCGATGCCATTGCGACGCCATATTGTCAAAGTAGCGTTTTGGCGCGCTACTTAAATATTGAATTTTTATTTTGATATTTTTCAGGAAATATGTACCAGAATTAAAAAATACAACTATTACTGGGATCCACAAACTCTACTGAATAATAAAAAATATATTTTAAAAACCAGTCAAATAGCCTATTCAGGAATTCAGAATAATTAATTTTTAGTTTTATTATACATGTTTTCTAAAGGATGATGTGTCAAAACGTCCCCCCAAAAAACAAAAACTAATAACACCGACCAACAGATTTGAAATGTATCTCAGTACATGTGTCTTAGCTATGTGATTACTTTTTACTATGGCGACATCTTTCAAAGACGCGGGATATTCCGAGAAAAATATCGTCTCGCTATTAATATTGGTACCCAAAATAACAGATTGTAAGCATTCAATTGAGCACTGGACATTTATAGGCTAATGACAAACAATAATTATCTGTTTAACTGTAAGTACATGGTACTCCTACATAAATAGACATTTTTTGGTGAACATTTAGTATTTTTTTAGAGTGCGTTTATATACTTAACATTCTAATAAGAGACTTATATTGTTAGTAATTGAGAACATGTTTGTAAGTGACGAATTATTGGAAAAAATAATTACACTTTATTTATTTTTTTATTTTCTAATCCCATTGATCATGAAGTTAATATGGTTACGGGCCTTTCTAAAGATCCATAAGAACCTATAGACACATACTAAAGATCTGTTGGAGGGGGGGGACGGGGCTCATATAAAAATGGTCATCATCCTTTATTTTATGTGGATATTGTATCCAGAACCTTTTTATTTCTCATTGAAAAATATTTATCACTTTTCATTTTATATTTTGTTTTGTTTTATTTTTAGGTAGTGATTAGTACTCATTCCCGTTTACTTGCTAGCTTACTTCTTCACGCTCCATAGAATATAGGTAAGTTATTATTTTTTATTTTTGACAGTTTTTATTTAAAACGTTATAGCCCAATTTCGTGAAGTCATAAGTGCTATCTGTATCTGACATTCAGTTCATCATCATCATTAGCTTCTCTTTATCTCTACAGAAGAACTCGTTAGTCGAAAATTTACCAATATATTCGAAAATGGTTCTTTAAAACCCACACCACACCCTTTCGCCCCTTCCCTTCCTTCCTTTTCTACTGTAAATCCCAAGAGTTCAATTGTTTGTCTATTGTATTTAGGCCACATCGACTTGGTAAATTCAAGTTTGCGCCGTGGTTTGTCTAGCCGTCACATGTGTTTAATCTAAACGTTATTGTATTCCAGTGGTAGGGTTTCCGAGTGCCATCCGGCTGACGGGTTCCCTGGGCGCCATCAGCAACCGGGGCCTGCTCAGCCTGCTGCAGCGCGAGCCGGAGCCCGAGCGGCCCCACAACGTGCCCGGCTTCTACACCAACGCTCCCAACATACACACCTCTCTGTGAGTTATGATAGCCTAGTACATGAGTGTCAGTAGTCAGGGCTGCAGCGCGAGCCGGAGCCCGAGCGGCCCCACAACGTGCCCGGCTTCTACACCAACGCTCCCAACATACACACCTCTCTGTGAGTTATGATAGCCTAGTACATGAGTGTCAGTAGTCAGGGCTGCAGCGCGAGCCGGAGCCCGAGCGGCCCCACAACGTGCCCGGCTTCTACACCAACGCTCCCAACATACACACCTCTCTGTGAGTTATGATAGCCTAGTACATGAGTGTCAGTAGTCAGGGCTGCAGCGCGAGCCGGAGCCCGAGCGGCCCCACAACGTGCCCGGCTTCTACACCAACGCTCCCAACATACACACCTCTCTGTGAGTTATGATAGCCTAGTACATGAGTGTCAGTAGTCAGGGCTGCAGCGCGAGCCGGAGCCCGAGCGGCCCCACAACGTGCCCGGCTTCTACACCAACGCTCCCAACATACACACCTCTCTGTGAGTTATGATAGCCTAGTACATGAGTGTCAGTAGTCAGGGCTGCAGCGCGAGCCGGAGCCCGAGCGGCCCCACAACGTGCCCGGCTTCTACACCAACGCTCCCAACATACACACCTCTCTGTGAGTTATGATAGCCTAGTACATGAGTGTCAGTAGTCAGGGCTGCAGCGCGAGCCGGAGCCCGAGCGGCCCCACAACGTGCCCGGCTTCTACACCAACGCTCCCAACATACACACCTCTCTGTGAGTTATGATAGCCTAGTACATGAGTGTCAGTAGTCAGGGCTGCAGCGCGAGCCGGAGCCCGAGCGGCCCCACAACGTGCCCGGCTTCTACACCAACGCTCCCAACATACACACCTCTCTGTGAGTTATGATAGCCTAGTACATGAGTGTCAGTAGTCAGGGCTGCAGCGCGAGCCGGAGCCCGAGCGGCCCCACAACGTGCCCGGCTTCTACACCAACGCTCCCAACATACACACCTCTCTGTGAGTTATGATAGCCTAGTACATGAGTGTCAGTAGTCAGGGCTGCAGCGCGAGCCGGAGCCCGAGCGGCCCCACAACGTGCCCGGCTTCTACACCAACGCTCCCAACATACACACCTCTCTGTGAGTTATGATAGCCTAGTACATGAGTGTCAGTAGTCAGGGCTGCAGCGCGAGCCGGAGCCCGAGCGGCCCCACAGCGTGCCCGGCTTCTACACCAACGCTCCCAACATACACACCTCTCTGTGAGTTATGATAGCCTAGTACATGAGTGTCAGTAGTCAGGGCTGCAGCGCGAGCCGGAGCCCGAGCGGCCCCACAACGTGCCCGGCTTCTACACCAACGCTCCCAACATACACACCTCTCTGTGAGTTATGATAGCCTAGTACATGAGTGTCAGTAGTCAGGGCTGCAGCGCGAGCCGGAGCCCGAGCGGCCCCACAACGTGCCCGGCTTCTACACCAACGCTCCCAACATACACACCTCTCTGTGAGTTATGATAGCCTAGTACATGAGTGTCAGTAGTCAGGGCTGCAGCGCGAGCCGGAGCCCGAGCGGCCCCACAACGTGCCCGGCTTCTACACCAACGCTCCCAACATACACACCTCTCTGTGAGTTATGATAGCCTAGTACATGAGTGTCAGTAGTCAGGGCTGCAGCGCGAGCCGGAGCCCGAGCGGCCCCACAACGTGCCCGGCTTCTACACCAACGCTCCCAACATACACACCTCTCTGTGAGTTATGATAGCCTAGTACATGAGTGTCAGTAGTCAGGGCTGCAGCGCGAGCCGGAGCCCGAGCGGCCCTGCGGTCAGATCATCTTGTACGTAGTTCTATTGTTAACTTTTAATGTAACGTATGAATATCGTCGGCTGTCTTGAAAACCCATCAATATCACAAATACGTTGTTGTTTGTTCCAGGCACCGCACGATCCCGCGGATCTCGACGGCGGTGGAGGCGGCGATCCTGGACACGTCCCTGACCGGCCTGAGCCGCTCCGAGCGCGGCCTGCACGCGGAGATCCGGCGCTCGTTCCACAAGCCGAGCGACGCCAGACACGACACCGGCCGCTCCATGCCGCGCAACCTCAACATAGTCACAGACCCGCACCGCCCCAGGCCCCAGTGAGCAACATAACACACTATTACACCCTATCTATGCTATACTAGAGATCCGGCACTCGTTCCACAAGCCGAGCGACGCCAGACACGACACCGGCCGCTCCATGCCGCGCAACCTCAACATAGTCACAGACCCGCACCGCCCCAGGCCCCAGTGAGCAACATAACACACTATTACACCCTATCTATGCTATACTAGAGATCCGGCGCTCGTTCCACAAGCCGAGCGACGCCAGACACGACACCGGCCGCTCCATGCCGCGCAACCTCAACATAGTCACAGACCCGCACCGCCCCAGGCCCCAGTGAGCAACATAACACACTATTACACCCTATCTATGCTATACTAGAGATCCGGCGCTCGTTCCACAAGCCGAGCGACGCCAGACACGACACCGGCCGCTCCATGCCGCGCAACCTCAACATAGTCACAGACCCGCACCGCCCCAGGCCCCAGTGAGCAACATAACACACTATTACACCCTATCTATGCTATACTAGAGATCCGGCGCTCGTTCCACAAGCCGAGCGACGCGATACCAAAATCAATTATATTACATACAATAAGTAAATAAAGCGGGAATGAACTAATTTTCTTTCGAATAATCGATTTACAGCTGACTTCGCCTTTAATATTTTACTTTTTTTTTTAATTGACCTAAGCTTGTGTCGAAAAAGTACGACCAATCAAGCTTCACCGGACTTGCTAATATTTTACATTAACGGTACGCTAAAATTTTTCAAAAATATATTTCGACTTTGAGAGCTCGTTGCATTGTCCGGACAAATTAGTAATATCATGTATAGTAGACTTTTATAACGCCACCTCAAAATGCGTCAACGATTTCAAAGACAATTTTCTTTTCAGATCCACCATCCGCATCAGTGCATCAGGGGTAAACAGTACACCTATCAACATGCCAGCCCCTAATATGAATATGCCGGCCCCCAACATGAATATGCCAAATCCTAACATGAATATGCCAAATTCTAACATGAATATGCCAAACTCTAACATGAATATACCAGCGCCTAATATGAATATGCCGGCTACTAATATGAATATGCCGGTTCCTAATTCGAGCATGGCGCCTCCGATGGCAGTGCCGGCGGGGCGGCGGGACTCCCCGGACGGCAGCGAGGGCAAGCAGGGCCCCCAGCCACCCAAACAAGCCGACAATTGCGCGCCGCATGACACGCTACCACTCACCGTGGATAAGGTGACCAATATTTATATGATAAATTTGTCATAAATAGTGACTTCGCTTCCTCTAATAGATATTAGGTATATTCTAAGTATTCTGCTATGAGATTTTTTTTATCTGACAAAAGAAAAAAGTAAATATTTGTACGAACGTTGTTTCGTTCAAATAATTATTGCATTTTTACATTTATTGTTTGTTGTTTGTTAACAGCTCATATTATGTCCCCATCGAGGGGCTCGAGCCTACCCTGAAATCAGGGTGAATAGGCCTTGTGTGCAGGTTTCCTCACGATGTTTTTCTTCACAGTAAGAGCGTCGAATACATTTATTGATATTGACCTAATTTGAGTTTACAATCTCTGACAAGTATTAATCCTTATAAACAAGCTTAATCTTCTACCAATAGAAACATTGAACCCTCAAATAATTCAAAATTATAGTTATTTCGTCTTTCGTGCTGGAAAATATGAACTGAAAACATCACTCGTTTATTTATTTATTTTTTCTATAAAACTTTCTTAGATAAAAGGCAACATAAGGTGTGTTACTGTAATATCCATGTTGTTTCAGCCATCATGCGTTTGCAGCTATTCGGAGAGCACGTGCAGCGCGGCCGGCGACGACGCAGACGACTATCGCAGCGAGTGCGAGAACTGTAAAGCCACCAGCAACTCACGGTACTTTATCACTTCATTGAGACTATTCTTAAATTAGGGTAGGATAGGTATTATCAAAGTCAAAAGGTTTTTAATTCTAAGTAAGATTTTACAAATCACTTTGATTGTGTGACAGGGTTATTCGCTGCGAATTCCATACTGTCCTTGTACATTTTTGCAATCGCAGCGACTATTCGCTAAATGTGACCGAGGCTTAAGATCCTGCCGCTACTGTCGCCGCCCCGCCGCCCGCTAAATTCGAGGCAGAGGACGTGTCATGCGTGATGGAAGTGTGATGATCTTCTTCTTATCGTGTCGATGACAAATTCCTTAGATAATTTTGGCCCAGAACCTAGCTACTTCAACTGCATTATTTGAAGCATCCATCAGGTCCTGCTGCGAGCAGTTGGCAGGGCAAGCAGGGCAGGACACTAGGTGGGCCATAGACTGCACCGTCCCACACACACACTCCAGATTTGGGTTCTCCGAAAATCCCTACCTGAACATATTTTCCTTACTGCGGCCAACCTGAGTCCGAAGTCTATTTAAAGACTTCCAGATTGGCCATGGCAGTCTATGTCCAACCGGGAGGCTCTCAGAGATCGGAACATATGGATCTGGGAGTGGTGTTCGAGTACGCCACAAGTTGCGTCTCGCTTGAGAGTGTGATAGATGATAACAAACCATGATAATAATTAGTCAATATGTATTTATTATATTTAGATGGGTGGTATGCTCGGGTTGGCTGCCCGACGAGGACGAGGGCACGCAGACCCTGCAGCGGCGCCTGCCGCCCCCCGCGCCGCCCCCGCCCGCCACCGCCACGCTGCCGCAGTCCAGGGCCAAACAACCGTGAGTATTACATCAACTTCACGGAGGACGGAGGACGGAAAAGAGAGGAGATGTCAATAGGTAAAAGCCTGACCGAAGAAATGAGAAACCTGCTCTGGGGGCACGTGTATATTTTTACGACTATGGCAACAATTTCCGTTATAAAATTAGTTCCATTGAAATTCCGCAATATGGCGAGGTTTCTTATTTTTTTGGTCGGGCTTTATATTCTCATACATTTTCGTTGTGGCGATGCGCGGGGTGGAAGTGATGGCAGTGGGGGAGGCAGAAAACGTGGCTCCGCCTATTTTTTGAAATTCCACCTATTGGCAAGAAGCCGAATAACAACAAAAAAAAAACACTTGGCTTGTTTCGTGAAAGTATCGCTACCCACCGCTAGGTGACACTTGGTGAAGAATTCATTTAAATTCGTGAATATCAAAACGCACGCAGTGCGCGGGCCAAGTTCCAGCAACAGGCCGCGCGCATGCCGTGCACTATTTACACGAACCGTTTCGACCCACTTTTGACCCCCCTGTAGTTCAGTGCCTATTGCAAGTACAGTGGTAAAATTGTACTTACGTAATCATATGCTAGTACTAGAGCAGTATGCCAAATTTCATAGATATAGCTTCAGTAGATCCTGAAATATGACCCTGTGAAAATAGCTAAGTTTGGCACTGACTGACTCACTCACTGACCGGTAATCAAAACCTCTAGGCCACTTCCAATTGTCCTAGCGTTATGAAATTTGGCACACGGGTCGCGTGTTATATGTAGATAACCAAAAAATTAAGAAATAAAAGAAATCGGTCAAGCGTGAGTTGGCTCAATCTAATATCGAATTTTTAATAAAAATATTTATGAACCAGTGATACAGTGAGAATACGAAGAGGAGAGGGGGTGGGGGGGTATAAAATATGTCATAAGAAATTTAAGGAATCGGTCAAGCGTGAGTTGGCTAAATAGGTACGATTTCTTGCAAAAAAGTATTGAAATCCCACCAAAAACATACCTGTTAAAAAGGGGGCCAAGTTCTTATCGGCTAATTGTTCGCCTAAAAAAGGGTTGATCCTATCTAATGCCAAGTTTAGATGCACTTTAAAATTGATCATAATCATCTTCATCAACAGCCTGATCCACCGCTAAACATTTACCATTCCCATAACTCCCCAACACATTCTAAATTTAAACTTGCAAGGTTAATTTAATTTAATAAATAGGTTAATTTAATTATATAAATAGGTTAATTTAATTATATAAATAATAAATTTAACTATACAATTAATCAAGTATTACGTACTGCACGAAAACCTGACACACAGGCACAGGCCTAATTCATATTGCCATATCCTCTCCCTTCTGTTATCCGTGATAAACTTACAATTATTACTTGTATTATCGTTATAAAAATTGCTTATCGCTTATCGTGTGGGTTTCAAGTTTAACCCACCTCACAAACCCTGGTTTCGGGATTATAGAACCGCCTAAGGCTTCCGACATGGCTCCAATAACGATGATTCGCCTGCAAAGTCCTAACCAAACTGAGGAATGTCTCACAAAGTGATATTTGTTCGGAAGATTCGAACCCGGAACCTCCGTAACGTCAGGCGAGGTTTTGACCAATCGACCACGAAGGCTCTTGCTGTGTTATAAAAATAAAACGCAATCAACGAGCGCCAAGTGTACTGAGTGCCAAGTGCGAGTTTTTTACTCACGAAACGCGCTCGATTGCGACAACGTAAACGTGCATTTAGTATGGAGAAATTTTAGTTCGGCTAACTGTCCACAGATGGCGTAGTTTCAATTCCATACAAAATCGCGTTTACGCTCTCGATTTCGAGCGCGTTTACTTTGGTTGCAAAACTCGCACTCGGCACTCAGATATGATTTTGATAGAATAAGGAGCTTTGTTCGAATTCATACGGACCGATATTGGGCTCAATTCTGCGTGACCGCGTATCTAAAAAGTTGTTATGTCTCTTTCACGTTCTTAAGAACGAAAAGGGATGGTGATTGCCAACCTACATTTAGACACGTCAAACATCGATTTTACGCTTAATTTAGCAGGAATTTAGAAACATCCCGACTAAATTAAGCTGAATTTGACAGCTGCGCTGCTTATTTATAATATCATTCATTCAAAATTAATTTCATTCATCTCCCCATCCTTTTCGATTCTCATATGAATGAAAGAGACCAACAAATTAAATTTAGATATTTTAGCGGCCACGGCAGAATTGAGCCCAATATTGATGAAAATGCAATGTCAAAAATAACATTTAAACGTAAAATTAAAGAATTATTGTTAACCAAAATTCTAATTGAGTAAGTAGACTCTGTTCCCGAGTACCAGCATAAGCATGTTATTGTAAGCAGCTACTTTGATAAGGTCGGCAAATTGTAAACGTAAGACAATAAAGAGAGCTGTCCCCTGCCAACAAACTGCTATACAGTTTGGCGAGCACAAGAAATGTACGACCTGTATCTATATTATTAAAAAATATATATTTTTATGTTATTGTTATTTATTACAAACAGGCGCGCGACGGGGCCGCCCTCTAACTGGGACAACTGGTTCAACACCATACACGACTCCGACACCGAGAGCGAGGAGGAGTAAGCTAGCCGTCTCACTCACACCCATACATGTTAAACGGGCTACACACGGCTGCCTTGTATGCCGAACAGAGCGAGACGCTGTTATGCGCTAGAGTGAGCGCGGCGATTTATATCTCATTATAAAGCCGGCACTACATTCTCGACAAAACCCGAGAGCCGAAAGGGACGCAGTTAAGGCGCTGGCTATAGCCAATGACCTTGAGCGTTTGGATTTTCAGCTATGGTCGTAAACTCTTTCGATAACGTCCCGCCATCACATGTCCGGCGAAATTGTGCACTAATAAGACCTCAAGTGCGTCAGGAACAGAACACGAGAACGACGAGATAACGAATCGCCAAATCGAAAGATGGCGCTGAAAGTCATACAAATATTTATTTTCTTTTTTGGGTTAGGAATTGAACAAAATATTGAAAAAAAAACGTACTATGAACTATTTAATGATGTTTATATTCTTTTAATGCATTTATGTATTTTTTTTATTGTAAATTACTATTTATTTCATCCTTTCATAGTTTCTCTAGTAGACAGCACGTATTTAAATTTCATTTTGTTTATAATATGGAGGTCAACTTTATGCTCTTGCATTACATAGGAAATACACCAAAGGCGAGACCTCATGATTCCGAAATCCAAGTTTGTTTCAAGATTGTTGTTTTTGCATAGACTTATGAAAGTTTTAGAGTTTTATATCTACATAAATTTTAGAACAAATAATCGCACATACTTCAACACAAGGGAGACCTCATAATTTCGGGTTTGATTCCAGATAATTTTTTTTCATAGACATGAAAGTTTTAGAGGTTTACGTTAAAAATCATAAATTTTAGGAAATAAACCATAAGTTGAAACTTAAAAAAATGTTCCGTATTGAATATTTTTTAATCACCGTTAATTTATATGTAAAAAATTTGTTATAATAATATTTACTTTATTTAATCTAAGTCACAGAAGAAAATAATATGTAGTACTAACCCGTCTAAGTATAGAATAGAAAATTGTAAAAAGTATTTTTTTTATTTCTTTAGTGTCTTACGTAAATTTTGTAATAATTATAAAGCTACTGCCAAACAAAACCGACCAATCAGGGACCGTTCACAATTTTACGGGTGATAAATCCCGAGATTACGATTTTGCACCTTTGTTTACAATCTGACGACTTGATATCGTAAGATTATAAAGTAACATGAAATGATACGTAAAATTTATTTTAAATGGTTGGTTTCAGTTCACTATTTTCCGTAAGTTTATAATATCGCGAGTAAGATTATAAACTAACAGCCTTCACAATCTTACGGTGACATATACAAAGTGATTCTTGCGATGACCATTCCAATCCATAGCTGTGCTGTGCAGTAGCTGGTATTATATCTATTGGTGGTGGCCCTTCACGGGTATGGAGAGTGAAATAATTGTTGAGGGATTCATGCAGTCTGTTAAAACACACAATTTTGATATCCGATGGTAATGCACACAGGTACAAAAAAATCTAAAAGCACAACCATAATAAAGACCAAGGTGTGACTGTAGAGAAAATTGAATGTCGCAATAATTTATTGCAAAACTTCTGCAATAAAATGCAAAGGACACGTCAAAATTTGTATGGAAGGTGGTTTTAAATTATTTCAAAAACTGAACGGGTATTCTACTCATATAGGATAAATAAAAGGGTATATTATTACGATTATCAGGATCACTTGAAAAAAAATTATGGATGCTCCGTTTTTTTTATAAATTGATGCGAATATTGTATGGTAGAAAAATAAACGAAAGATCTGGCAATACAATTATGCCTGGCAGTCCTTTCAAACCAATTTTTTCGTTGCGTGGTTGCTTTGAATGCTTTTTAAGAAAGAGATAGGCATAACATAACAATGATCTGCTGTCTCTTTCTAACTTGTTATTAGGATGTGATCGGATAAAAAAGAACTTGATATGACATTAACTTGAATACCTGTCAGTTGAATATCTGTCATCCACCACGTTGACATTCTTTTTTTTTTATTAGTTTATTTTTTCTATAAATGAAACGAAAGAGCCTCAAGTAATTCATTAATTATTTTAATTATTTACTGCAAAAAAAGTACTATAAATAAAAATAATGTTGGTTAAAACAATCTTGGCTGGAAGATTTTAATACAAAAAAGATTACATTAGAATAATAGCTCGTGGAAATTCAATGATCGTTCCTTTCATTGTAACTTTTTATCTTCAATAAGTTTGCAATTTTTATGAAAACGGAGGATCGATAAATTAATTTGATTAGTTATCCTGAAACGCACTTACATAAGCTTTCTAAGTAGGTATACTACTTATCCGTTCAATTTTTGGCCGAATAAAAAACCACTTTTATACGTCTCCTTTACAAACTGATACACGTTACTTGATTAGTCACAGGAAAATATTGAACAAGACGAAAATCATGAGAAAGAAAAATAAAAGTTATTTACTTTCATAACAAATAAAAGGAGTAAGTTTCCAAAGAATATATAAAGTTTTCATGAAATAGAACTAGTATAATAATTATTTAATTGATCTAAAATTTATGAATCTACGAACACCTCTAAAACTTTCGTAAGTCTATGCAAAAATTATATTGAAAAAAACACGGAAAAATTAAGATTCTTTTTTAGTTCAGTGTATGCGATTAATTATATAAATTAAACTCTATGAAATAATTGTCTTGAAAAAAAAAACCGAAATAATGAGATCTCTTTTTTGGTGCAGTATGCGCGAGTATAAGGCTCGAGTAACATTGGTCTGAATGTAATTGTTTCGAAATATTATTACCTACCTTTTAGGTAGGCTATGACGTGAAAAGTGGACTTCAACCTACAAGTACTAAAACATAAAAGTGTGAATGGCAGATGGTAGGTAAGAAGAACAGTATCCGACGGACTGGGTGCTTCCACCACGTCATTATCGTTTGCTGAATTATTATTGTACATTAGATTATTTTTCTAGAATAGATATAAAATCAATTATAGTAATAAAATGAGAATAAAAAATAAAAAAAGATACGAAGCTATACCCTACACCGGGGATTGAACCCACGATAATGTGGTTTTTCAGTATCACGACTTTCCCAACTAGACTGTTTGGACAACGTGAGCATGATTGAAATAGCTCACCTCTTTGATCGAGTATTATTTTGAACTAGTGAAATACTCCAATGAATCATTTTATAGTAAAACCACGTAAAACAATTTAGATAGGTAGATTAGGTACTTAATTTATTCTAGAATAGATATAAAATCAATTATAGTAATAAAATGAGAATAAAAAATAAAAAAAGATACGAAGCTATACCTACACCGGGGATTGAACCCACGATAATGTGGTTTTTTAGTATCAAGACTTTCCCAACTAGACTGTTTGGACAACGTGAGTATGATTGAAATAGCTCACCTCTTTGATCGAGTAATATTTTGAACTAGTGAAATACTCCAATGAATCATTCTATAATAAAACCACGTAAAACAATATAGGTAGGTAGATTAGGTACTTCATTTATAACTTCCATCATTTGTTTCTGTTTTTTGACATATAATCGCCTCTTCCCCAATTATTGGTATTTGTTTTATTTTCCATTTTTATACTTACAGATTATTATTATTTTACATTTATTTACAGTTTATATATCAATTTACAAGCAAACAAAAATATTTTAGGTAAAAACAAATACTTCTATGTACAAAGGACAGGAAAAAAATCGTATGGGGCCCGGTCTTTTATTCACAGAAAAATCTAACCACTATATAGAAAAAATATATAGATTCTAGACATAAAACTGAGTCCACATGTCCAGTTGCGGAATTTAAGTGCCCCCCATTTAGGAGATATTAATTTTTTTTCAATGTGAAAAAGTTGTACACTCAGCAAGTCTATAAAACGCACCTGCCACTACCTATCTCTTTCTAATACCTAGCTAAGGCTACTCTTGTCTTCTCTTTCTTACAAGGTTATTAAAATAGTTAACTAAACCGCGAAAACGATTTTCAGTGACATTATGCGAGATATTTACAGCACATGCTATGCTCATTTTTGAAGTTTTGAATACAGAATAAATCGTTTTCGCGGTTTAGTAACTATTTTGTAAGAAAGAGAAGACAAGAGTAGCCTTAGCTAGGTGTTAGAAAGAGATAGGTAGTGGCAGGTGCGTTTTATAGACTTGCTGAGTGGACAACTTTTTCACATTGAAAAAAATTAATATCTCCTAAATGGGGGGCACTTAAATTCCACAACTGGACATGTGGACTCAGTTTTATGTCTAGAATCTATATATTTTTTCTATATAGTGGTTAGAATTTTCTGTGAATAAAAGACCAAAAAAAGCCATGTCCTTTGTAGATATTATAATATATTTACAAAAATATTATTGTTGAGCGCGGAACGAAGAGCGACATAGGTCCGTCTAGCAGCGCGCCTCAGCGATCACTGTCGGTCTCGGTACAAGTAAGAGAGAAGCAAATAATGGTGGGTGCGCGCGCTGCTGAATTCAAGTTGTGAAATAAAACAAAACGAAATTGTGTAAAAACTTATTACTTAATCAAAAATCTGAAACAACAGCAAAATAGATAAGCGCCATATGAATTTATTTTAATATTTTTTATCAAAAACACTTCACATATTAGCCGTATCGACTAAAGATTTATGGCCGGTGAGAGCTGAGTTTGGACTCATTTTCTATCGAAAAAAGTTTACGAAATCGTGTTTTGGAAACAACAATCTTGTAGGAAATATGCTCAATAATAACATATTTTTATTTTGGTTTGATATGTTGCATACTTTTTGCCAGCGACAAACGAATATGATGCGCATTTAGCTCATCCCAGCGCCTTAAGCGTTAGAATGAGATGCAAATACGCCGCGCTCACTCTTGCGCATAACTGCGGCCCTTTCGACTCTCGGCAATACTGGAGTGTGTATGTCGCTCTGTTTGCCAAACACGGCACGCGTGTAGATGCTTCCTTAAACGTCGCGTCATGTAAAAGCACGCTGGAGAAAGTGGAGGGGCGTGTAAATCGCTTGCTGCGACTGCCAGACTTTTTACGTGACGCGAACTATACCCATTTATTTTTTAGGTCAGTTAAGGCGCTCCCATACAATAGTTATACTATTTTATAAAACATGAACTCGAAAATATTGGACACCAGTTAGAAAGAGATAATCGGTATTTCCGGATTTGTATAGCGTCGTCTTTGTTACACATGTCTCATGTTTTGACACTAGTGCAAAAGGAATGGCGTTTTAATTACACGATCTCTTGTGTTCAATGTGCATTATTTTATTATTCAAAGAATGTTAGTGTGTAGGGAGCCCATTTTTTTTTTGCAGACTGTACAAATAACTTTCTTCGTCTATTTTGTTTCGTTTTCCTGAGATAATTTATGGAACGCGTTTTAAAACTGACTAAGTACTTTTTAAAGAACGAAACGCAATTAAGGCATGCAAATAATTGAATTGCTGAGTACCCTTTGTATTATTTTATTACTTTGACTCAACAGTATTAGTATACCAAGTAGTTCGTGTTTTGATTGTGAATGTTTTGTGACTTTGCGTGATAGATAATTAAAAATGTGTAGTATTATATAATTATAAGTATATGGATGAAATGTAAAGTTTCTTGAGAAGACTTTAAATGAAGCAATTCTATTATTTATGTATTCTAAATTGAAACAGTTCTGAAAGTGCTTGTAGGATATTTGTTATTTTCATGCTTATGATCAAAGACTATAGAATTTGCTTATGATATGTTACTTTGGGTCTTTACGTCATATTTGACGTCATATTATTATATCCTTTTTCTTTTTGTTTAGAATTAAATTTACAGATACAAATAATTTTATGTGTGATTTGAGTTTCAACAAAGTGTAAACCGTGTTTTCTTGAATTATCTTTTCGAGGAATAATTGCTGTGTACTCGTAAATCGCAAATTGTCTAAGCAACTTTCTGGACTGTTCAAGAATTAGTATGATATGAAATACGCTCACCTATTACTGCCAAAAAAGCCAAAAGATATGATTGCATAGGGCTTGCACTGTGTTCTAATAAGATTCCAATCTGATCATTATTCTTATTGCAACTACAAGTCTATAAAAAGTATATCGTCTTTTAATGTTATACCTATAATCGCCTTTGATAGTTTGTGATCTGAACTTTACTGCCATCTGTCTTATAATATAACACAGTGCAATACACTCTCTAGTTGTAAGTTAACGTTTAATTCCAATTATTGATGCATTTTGATGTTGCTTTGTTATTTATTTACTGAAATATTTACTTATTATTTTATTCTGGCATTCCATTTACCAATTATGCATATTATTTATACCATACTTGTTAACTATACATAATGCGATCTGTTGAAACATGAATGAATTTAACATGTTTCTACAGTGTATTATTTATTACAGTTTTACGTATTAAATAGTTTATATTTATTTGATCACGTATATTGTAATGAAATAAGTATTAACTCTAAATAACTACATCACATTTATGTTCATCCCACCTCATTGTGATATTATTTGCACTAGGTGCACGTTATTTATTTTCGTTCCACATAATGTGTCATTTGTTGATCTTTTTATCCTTCTATACTTTTTTTTCTTTCTATCTTAAATTATGTACCAAAGATATTGAATATTTCATATTTATTTTGATGATGTGTTTTGAGAGCTATAGCTACCAAAAATGAAAAAATATTTGAATTGTATTATTTTTAATAGTATTTTTGTTGTTAACCTAGAGAAATAAAACTTGAATGTTGTCTAAATAAATTGTTAACGTGTAAGCATAAGTTAGTAAGTAATTAAATCAGATTTTATTATAGCTGCAACAAGCGTGGGTCACATAAATACACATATTTAAGACTTAAGGTTAGTTTTTGATGTTATTCTGATTTTAGATAATTATTTTTGAAAGACGGTTATATTATGAGAATTCAACATTATGTTCCGGAATTATCAAAAGCTGTCTATATGACGTAAAAATCTTGAAATATAATTCCCGTTTAAATACACAATCTACACTGTAAAATTAAACTGGCTGTTTATCCGCAAGATTTTGGTAGTACGCATGAAACTGAACAACTTTCACTAAGAAAAATAGGTTGAAATCTCAAAACTAAAATTCAACTTGTCATACAAGGTGGCCGGTCACGTGACTGAAGTTTGTATGAAAAGTTGAAAATTATTTTTAAGACTTCAACCTATGTTCCTTAGGGAAAGTTGTTCAGTTTTACGAGTACTACCACTATGTTGCAGGAAAACAAAGAGTTAAATTTCACGTTGTATATATAATTTATCAGCATATACTGGCATATACATACAAACATCACGAATGGGCGCTGTGTTTAAGTTTGTGTGCCCCGCGCTTGAAGACCGTTCAAATGTTAAACTTATCGACGCGAAGTCGTAAGTGGCGTGGCGACTTAGCAAATACTGAAAACACATGCTCAGTCAACGGTTTTGAAAAAACTCCAAATCGATATTTTCTATTCTATTGTATTCAAACTGTTCGATTTAATTGATTAAGTAAGGGAGTGGCGTTGACTAATCTTCTTCCTTTCAGTAATTGCTAAGTCGCCATTAACACCCTGTATAAAATTCTATACGAAATCTGAAGTTACGAAAAGTTCGCTTTCGCGTCGTCGAGACCTTAGTCGATTTAAATTGGTGTTTCAATTTATCCTGTTCAGATTAAAAGCTCTAGTTTGAATTACAAGACGTTCTTAGATTGGACACAACGTAGAGGACAGACGGTGCCAAAGTGGGTAATTAGCATGATAGGAGGAGAAAGAACGTGTTTACACTCGAGGACAAACAAAATGGGACATCCTAGATTACAATTCATTTAGATAAGATGAAATATCATATTTCATTTGTCAGTTAGTGAATATACCAGAATCTACCGTAAATATACCACAAACTTACGATGTCTTGACTACTGACCGATTTTGATTGATCTCGATTGTAAATTATTCTAAAGGTCTTGTTATACACTAGATTCTAGATAGATAGGTTGCCGTATTTTAATATACATAGTACATTATTACATTACATATTTACAGGAAAGAAGAAGTTGACAAAAGCAACGATTTAAAGGCTATTTAAAAATGGAAAGATGTACAAAAAGAAAATAGTTTTGTTTGTGGTACAGTTTCCATTCATTATCAGTTCATATACGTCCCTAACGAAGGCTAAATAAATTTAGGGTGAATAGGCCTTAGTTGACCACGCTAATTGTGCGGGGTTCACACATATTATGTCTGCATGTGTGTGTGGGTTTCCTCACGATTGTAAGAGCATTGAATAAAGTACATTAAACTCTAAAATTTGAAGTACATTGGTGTTTCGGAAATCAAACCCGCACGTTCCGAATGGAAACAACGGTCTTAACCACCATGCCACCGACACTCGACAGTTTCCAGTAGCGACATTTAAAAAATGCTCAGTTGCAATTGAATGATTTAAGAAAAATAAATTGGACCACAAACAAAACTAATATCTATGAAATGCTTATTCAGGTTCAAGGAAATATTTTTATTAGAGTAGATGCAGGATTACAAATATTGTAGATATGATAATATATTTTTGTCTAAAGTAAATAATAATTCTTAAAGGACATGCCTGCCTCCACAATATAAAATAGGGGCTGAAGAGAACGCTACAGATGATTCTAGTAAATAATAATTCTTAAAGGACATGCCTGCCTCCACAATATAAAATAGGGGTTGAAGAGAACGCTACAGATGATTCTAAGTTTGGTATTCTCAAGATCCTTAAATAATTATCATATTGTTGCTCTTGTCTTTTTTTCAAAGGATTACAATTCCATATAATTTATTTCTTAAATATTAAAAGTAAGCTATTTTCTCTTGTACGAGTTAATTTATACTCCACTCTGTCTTCTGCTTGCGATTTCTGTAGACATATGGGACAACTGGATATTCGTAGCTAGAAAATGTTTATGGTTACCAACGAACGACCTGACTGTTTTAGAACTGGATAAATGTCTACAATGTAAGTTAATGTAAAGTCGTTTGTGTGCAATATATGTCCAGCGCACACCTAGACAGGTGCAGAGAAAAGGTTGATAAGATTTATGAGCATAGCTATTGTAAGAAAACAAGGTCTTGCATTCGGACCACGTGAATTGACACAAGCCTACGTCATCATGCTGTTCATCCTTGTCTATTAACACGCATTCGACAAGGATGAACAGCATGATGACGTAGGCTTGTATCAAGTCACGTGGTCAGAATGCAAGATCTTGTTTTCTAGACCATGAGCATAGCATTTTCTACCACGTGATAGTAGTAGCTTCGCCGCGCATTGCTAGGTGTGCAGCCCTAGTTTTATTTAAAGCATTTTTTTCATCAATTTGGTATCTCTTTTACTACTTAATAAGAGCAGCTCCAAGACAATTTATTAGTCTGACTTCCAGGGTGTAAATGTATGTGTAATGTGTAAATGTAAGAGTATCAACGGATTGTAAGCTTGTTACGAACATTGTCTCCAATTCATAATGCGCACAAACTGTAATGAGATTTTAACATGGATTGCTCTATTTTTTATTATTATTTTGCAACATTATAACTTAGGTCATGTGTACTCAAACTTTGTATTCGTATTTTGCTGGTCTTATTTTAATTGAAAGTTAAAAAGAAATATAAACAAATCTTTACAGTTTAAGTCAAAAAATAGGGTCAATATGAATATGACAATGTTCCGAAGCACTTTAGAATGTATGTGTATGAAGGAAATGTAAGGAGCACTTATTGTACTAGTAATTATTATTTTTACTTTACTGCACAAGTAACCTTGTCAAAAATCAAAAGGTAGCAAAAATTTCTTTTGTCCTTCCTATGTGCAAGTATTACAAAGTTTGACAACTTTTTTATTTGTTGTATAAATGCTAGAGAACCAAAATCTTACATCCCTAGTCAAAATTTTGTTGATTTTTGTCTACTCTGTATTATTAAACATTCCAGAATAATTCTATAATGGTCTATCAATGTATTTTACTAATTTATCTATTAAGTAAAGTTAATATCTTTATAAAGGTCGGGGAGTCAGTCTGGATTAAAAGGATTCGTAGTATACATGAACAGTATTGTGGACATTTCCGAACCAAATACAACATTGAATTAAACGAATTAAGGAAATGTGTTCACGTGTTTTATTCAAACAACCATTTTTATAAAGAAACATAATTATATTTAATTTATTTAATTGTGGACTAGATATATCAGATCTTGTAAAGTAAAAAGGTGCTTCCTCTCTACCACGTAGCTATACTTATGGACTGTTTCATTATTGTCTTATTGCCAAGCGTAAATTTAAAACTTTCCACATAAAACGAGATTTCTCACAAAGTTATTGCGAGAATTATTTTTCCATCTCAGTTGACCCTTCATTGATCAGACCGAATCTAATGTCAAGAAAATATTTCTTATTACACCCATAATAAAACAATAGGTATTAGGTATAAAGGACCAATAGATCTATGTTCTGAGAACGAAGGCATATTGCCGTGCAAAAAACCTAGGAATGATGTTTACCCGCAAAATTTTAAAATATGCATGATGATAAAAGGCAATAGTAGGTGGCAATTAGTAATGGACGTTGCACCAGACGGTTCAGGGTTCGGGAGCCAGGGGCCGCATTGACGGTAGCCTTCTTCCTGCAAATGTATAAGAACTGCTATTACTAAAAAGAGCTTTCAGACTATTAAAATACTATTGCCTATTTGGTTGGATTTGTAGCAGAATGTTCCTTGCTTGCTTATCGCCTACCTCACAAACCCTGATGTCGGAATTATAGAACCGCCTTAGGCTTCCGACATGGCTCGTATAACGACTACATCCGTAGATAGTAGCCGGGACCAACGGCTTTACGTGCCTTACGAAGCACGGAGTCATATTTATTTTCAGACAGTCGGGTGATCCAGCCTGCACTGTACTAACCAAACTGAGGAAAGTCTCTCAAAGTAATAATAATAATTGTTCGACGAGTCCCCACCGGGATTCGAACCCGGAACCTCCGTAATGTCAGGCGAGCTGTTGACCACTCGACCACGGAGGCTGTTCCTTGATTTCTAGTGAGAATGTTGAGAAAATACGTATGGTTCCCATTTGTTCTGAGACTGACGTCAAGCAGGAAAAGATGGGAAACAAGAAAGTCTCCGTAGATCATTTAAATGTTTTTCTCAAACAGTTCTATATTAGAACAAAATAACAATAGATGGGAACCACCGTAAATACAACTGATATAAAAAAAAATCTGTATGTAGGAGGCAGAGAGGGTAATCCGTGGAAGGTCTGTACTTTTTACAAGGTAGTGTCCACTACTTTGCCACCTTAATTTCAACTTTATACCCTCAACATTGAGTTGAAAACGAATGAATTTTATAAAGTTGTTTTGCCTTATAAAGGGTTAAAAAAAACTTAACAAGTGCACCAAGTCTATACTATGCAGTGTTTTCAGAAGAACGCCCCTTTAATTTTAGAGTGACGTTTAGTACGTACGTCTTCGTAAACGTGAGGGAAGCAGGGCGTGGGCGGTGCGCGGATGGGGAGATGGACCTTGTTCCGCCAGCACGCCAGGTTCGCTGACGACGTCTTGTACTCCCAATCCGGCACGTCGGCGTTAATGTCCACCTGGTAAATAACAAAAAACCGTTACTAGATCCTTTCAACTAGAAAAGAGCTGATAATCTTCAAATGGCTGAAGATATTTTCTTGGATCATAGCCAAGAACACTCTTGATTGAGACACCTTTCAAACAAAAAAAAAACTAGATCAAAATCGGCGCATCCGTTTAGGATTTATGATGCCACATACAGACAGACACGCACGTCAAACTTATAACACCCCTCTTTTTCGTCGGTGGTTAAAATCAAGGGAATCGTGAGTGACGCTCAAGTAACATTTATTTATTTAGCGCTACATACAACTTTGTGTTGACGGCCCCATAGCCTAGTCAGTTGAGGCAGGCTTCGAAGCAAAGGGTCGCTGGTTCAAACCCGCCCAGGACAAAGATTTGTGTGATGAACACATGTGTTTACCTTGTTCCCGGGTGTTATAGCTAAGTATATGTAAGTTACATGCAGGGTATCTATGATGATAAAATCTGGAAGCAATCTGGCGTAGGTAATACAGGTAGCATTTTGCAACCGATTCTGAAATTTGAGTTTCGTACCTCAAAAAACAAAAAAGGAATCCTTATAGGGGAAGGTTAGGTACTCATGTCAGTCCGCCCGACCGTCTGCTAGCGCCAATATCCTCCACACTACATGGACCTCGTACCTCCTCGTTCATAGACCGACTGGCGGTAGTTATATGTGTGTAAGAAATGACTAACCGGCACATTCGCGAAGGGTTGTTGAAGGGCCGGCCCTCGTCCGAACACAGTCTGGTGATGGCGAGGAGCATTAGATTGGTGTCCGGCTCTGGCAGCTTGGCGCCACCACCGGCCACGAGCAGTCCTTCGGTGTCATTCTGAATCCTCATTGAATCAATCCTGTGTCAGTCTGTCCAAAACTACTCGTGAATAAACACTAACCGGCACGTTCGCGAAGGGGTCGTTAACGGGCCGGCCCTCGTCCGGACACAGCCGGTTGATGGCGAGCAGTATCAGGTTGGTGCCCGGCAGCTCGGCCCCCACCACCGGCCACGAACAGTCCTTCGCCGTCACTTTCAACTTGTGAAGATTCTGGGGCTACCAATTTACAATATACAAATGTTAAACTTAGGTATTTTGGTAAATATTTTAATGTTATATTAACTAGTTACAGTAGGTACCCCACCTAAAATAACGAGCTAATACCAGACCGGGGCCTCTACTCTTAGCTTAGCCTGCTAGACCCTACCTTTAGTACGTAAAGAGCTCTCGAGCGGTCGCAAGCCGCAAAGCGCGTGCGGTTGATGATGACTCTGTCGTCGTGCAAATTCTCAAACTTTATGCGCTCATAGCTCCTCTTGGTTGCGTTCACACGTTTCTCTTTCTCGAACGCGGTGTCAGCTTTTACCAAGCTACCTATAAAAATGTTCATAATAGGAATAACAACACATCAAACTGCTTTTCCCATATTATTTTTATATAGTAAGTATAAGTAGAGATAAGGTAGAGTTTGGATCTTTTAATTTTTTTACTTTATTTTATTCGTGTCAAATATAGGTACTAACCAGAACTGATAATAGCAACGATGGTCATCATTTCCCTAGTTACGTGCAGCAACAGGTTGAAGGAATGCCACATAGTATTGATAATCGACGACATCTGTGACAAAAAAACAAACAATTAAATCTGGGGGCTAAGTAAACGAATAGAAAAATTGAAATATATTTTATCTTTGATACTAGCGACCCGCCCCGGCTCCGCACGGGAAAATGGTTATTGTGGGTTATCCTTCAGTATATTATGCATGTATTATACATATAAACCTTCCTCTTGAATCACTCTATCTATTAAAAAAAACCGCATCAAAATCCGTTGCGTAGTTTTAAAGATTTAAGCGTACAAAGGGACATAGGGACATAGGGACATAGGGACGGAGAAAGCGACTTTATTTTATACTATGTAGTGATTTATAGATCCACAATATCTAATAGTCCTGAGACCCTCATATGTTTTATAAAGCTTTCTTTATGCATTCTACTTTATCTTCAGCTTATTTTAAAATGACGAGTGTTTGAAAAATGCCGGAGCATTCTGTACAATGACATATAAGTAGTTGTAGTTTTTTTGTCGATGTACAAACTAACTAAACTAAATCCGTCGCATTATTTTTTTTATTTTTTATTCTTAAACTATTTCATGATTTTTTACATACCTATAATTCTTCTCTTTTTTGTCTAAATTAAAACAATGCAATTTTGTTTCTACCTGGTACTCTGTACTCACAGTGTTAGCAGCCTTGACGGTCTCCTGTTCCGGTGGGAAACAGATGGCCTGGTAGTCGTGTATCCAGTTCAGCTCAAATACGTTGTGGATTAACAGCTTCCTCATCGCGTGAGGGTACGCATTTGCCAGGTGAAGCCGGATGGGGTCTTCTACCGTTATCTCTTCCTGGCGAAGAGGTTAAATTATACGAGTATGGTAGGAAGATTATTTAAGGTAACAGTCGTAAATATACATTACTATTATAGTATAGTAAAGGTATAGCAAAGAAACCAATTTCTACACAAACGTCTTCTGTGATTCTTACGAATCCGTGGTAAAGGTTTATAAAATGTGCTAAATTCATAGGCTTAGTAACATAGTTACACTAAATCACGCTATGATAACGAAATGAGTAAAGAATAGGCTGAATTGGAATGTTTTTAACCAGTCAGACCAGAAATATAAGGCGTCAGGAGGTAACCTAATTAGAAAGTAGTAAATGATAGACCTCTGTGCGTGTATCCCCGGCGACGATCCAGCCTCCCTCGTCGATGAGCACGCACGCCCAGTTCTCGCCGTCGCACTGCGTTTCACACCTCTCCTCCGGAGGTTCACACTGAACAATGAAAGTACTTAAATTATTCGTGGTTACCAATAAGCAACACGCCGTAGTACCCAGTACAAGAATATCTCCAGCCTTGTCGACGAGGACGCCCGCGTATCATTCGATTTGTCCCCCATTGGAAAATAGTGGTCTTTCTCGTGGTAATAAGCAGCCAATATGCATATTCTGGTTAATAAACAGTATCGCCTAAAAAACAGCATTTAGCCCTCTCCGAGCTAGACGTTTGCTGAGTCGAGGCCTTGTTTTTGCTGTTGTGATCTACTGCGTACTACTGTTGTGCATAGCGATTGCATCCTCTTAAAAAAACTTGTTTACTTCTTCTACATCGTGTGTAGTTTTACACTTATTTTTTACTAGCTTTCCGCCCCGCGGGTCCGCTCGCGTTAACCGTTTCCCGTGAGAATGAGGTATTTTCCCTATGTTACTCTCCATACTTTCATCTAACTTTATGCCAAAAATAAAGTCGATTGGTTGCTTAGTTAGGGCGTGAAACAAACTAACACACTTTCGCATTTATGGATGGATTGGATTGGATTTCTAATACTAGCTTATTTCCTATTGTTGTTGTACTACTTTTTCCTTTTAGTTTCCTCGTACGATACCCACGGGAAGAGTTGGAGTGATGGTTATGATAAGCGGCACAAAGACCCGCTCATTTCCAACAGAAAGCACTAACTGCATATCCTTAAATATGCGTATGTGTTGAAACTCACAGGGTGATAGGTGGTTATTTTGAGCAGGTCCAGCAGGTGTTCGGGATAGAAGTGGAAGCCTGCCACTCCGATCATGCCTTTGCCTCCTTTGTCATGTTTCGCCGACACCGTGCGCGCCGCTGTCAACCATGTGTCTCTTTCAGTGAACTGCAAAACGCGTCAAGTTTAAAAGTAGGTGTATTCAATTTTATATCTTTAAACAATAGTAGTTGTAATAGTAGTACTCGTCCTGATTTTCCTTCGCAACTATTTAGTGTGCTTTCGTAAATATTCCATAACCACATTTCACATTACGTTTAATTTATCTTATGGCTTGAGTGAAATTAAAGAGGTATTCTCTTCCTAGGCTGCGTTTTCACCAGAGATGAGACCTACCCGAGCGAGGCGAAGTACCTAATTTAAATTAAGCGTTTCTAGTGATTCTTTAGAAACACATTCCTCGCTCGTATCTCTACTTTACACGTCTCTGGTGGAAACGCAGGCTTATTCTGGAATGTAGAAGAAATAATAAAAAATAAATATTATACACCTTGAACGATTAAAGTATCCAATCTAATGAATAAAGAAAGGTTGCCTGGTAGAAATTGCTACCTTAGCATTCTTCTGTTTTGTTCTATTTTTCTGTATTGTAAAGTAAGCTGACGAATGAGGTGAACCCCCCCGACACGCACCGCTACTTTCACCACGCTGCTGTAACCACAGAATACCAAATAGTAGTCCCTACTGTAACTTAGAGAGCGTTGAAATAAGGCAACATATTCTTAACTACACTGATAGATAAAGTATTATGGCGGCTCCACATTAGTGCCGTGAATTTACGCCGTGAATTCGCGGCACAAGTCGTGCCCTCCACATTCACGGGATTCATTAGTTCGTTATTTTCTGCCCCCTTGGTTTTGTTTTTGTATTTGGTGTCAATGAAGTATAAGTATTTGTATTGTATGATGTTTTACCGCAGGCGGCATCCTATCAGTGTTCCGCATCTTCCTCACGGGCGTGAGAGGAGCGTGTATGACCAGCTTGCCCGGGGCAGCCACCGCTCGCTTGTACCAGCTCTCCGTGGGGCCCCCCGGCCACTTGTCACCTTCGGGCGGGGGGGCTTTGCCCGACGTCAGCCGGTACTGCTGCCAACGGGTGAGGCCGCTTTCTGCGCAAGTAAGTTTCTTTTATTTGATGACCAAAGAAATAAAAAACCTGCTCTGGAGGCGTGTATATTTTTACGACTATGGCAACAATTTCGCTTATAAAATTAGTTCCATTGAAATTCCGCAATATGGCAAAGTTTTTTATTTCTCTGGTCGGGCTTTACATAATAATTAGAGAGGGAGAAGTTTCGTAATTTTTTTACTAACCATACCTGCGAAGGTTTGAAGTTGCGTGAAGTTGACCAACTAGCACTGGGCCAGCGTGATCGACTAAATCCTTTTCACCGATTCAGGCTAGATTTACACCGTGAATTGCCACGTACCTACTCATGAATCTGTCTGAACATAGGTTGAAAATCTCAAAATTAAAATTCAACTCGTTATACAAAATGGCCGGTCACGTGCCTGAAGTTTATATGAAAATTAAATATATTTTTTTGGGATTTCAACCTTAGGGAGAGTTCTTCAGTTTCGTGAGTACTACCCCTATGTTGCAGTTAAACAACTAGTTAAGTATTTTATGCAAATACTATTTGTATGTAATTTATGATAATACATTACTATTATTTAAGCCGCCAACTCGCAATGCATTATTCCATTCAAACGATTTTCTTAAACTTAGGCCGCCTGTTGACTCAACTTTGTTTATGTACTGTAATATTTATGTGTTTTCTGTTTTGGTGTCGATAAAGAATATCTGTATAGTATTGTATTAAATGTCACGGTGTATATAGGGTGGTAACGAACCGCCAGCGAAGAATGCGGTGACGGATCCCAGCTCGCACGCCTCGCACGAACGGTTAGCTTTTTCGTCCGGGTGCTCCTCTGCCCATTGGAACGTCGCTATGGCTTCCTTGCACAGCCGCGCCATCAGCTCCTCATTGCCTGCACCATGGAAAAACACGTGCGTAAACATATACCGCAGATATCGTTATTTCAAAAGAGACATCTGACACAAAACCAAAACAAAACAACCAAACCAAACCTTTCTTACATAAAACAAAAGTAGATAATAGTTTTTTTATGCAAAATATTAGCTACGTAGGTGTAAAACAGTAAATAAATGCCATAGATCATGCCATACGACAATTTGACATAGTATATGTATTCATATATCTGTTCTACTGTATGAGCGTAATTATATCAAGGGCGCCCCACCGCCATTTCTTATTTACGATTATGTGTAAAAGTAAATGCATAAACCATAATAATGACAACATTTCCAAACGAAATCTATCTAATATAAAGTTTTGTCGTAGCGCGTGCGTGCTACGTCGTCGTAGCAAACGCGTAGAACGATCGTAGCAATGGCGTAGCAAAGTTAGTTACGCTACGCACAATCTTAGACCGCTGAAAATAATTGGTTAGATCTAGAATCACAATTACAAAACTGTTTAATGTGCTAATATTTTACGCACTTTGGGCTAATGATAACAATACAACGCCTTTTTTAATTTGCGACCGTATCGTAGCCGATCTTTTCATTTATCGACTACCGTTCTGGCTGTATCAGATCAGATGTAAATATAGATAACACGAAACACACAATGTCATGTTATTAATATTGACAGATGTATATTATTATAGATACGTAAGCAAATATCTACCTATAATAATATAGTGTGTATTAGTAGTAATTAGTAAGTATTAAGAATGGATTATTCAAATATCCTCAAAAATGATTTTGGGTAACCAAGGATCCCTTTGAGTCTGTGAGCACATAAGAGCTTTCTTACGCCGTTGAAGTCCAGGGCTGATCTCCGCTTTAAGTACATACTTGTGATATTGCCACAATGTCTGTAGCGCTGACCTCATATAATTTTCTTGTTAGGTCTACGACGTAGCTGCATCGTAGCAAGTGCTACGCTGCCGTAGCACTTGCTACGATATTGACATTGTCATGAATTTGAGTAAATGATTTTAAAATGGGTAGGTACTTAGTATAAAGAAGAATGAGAATAATTTGTATTGTCTTGTAAAAAATCGCTATTTAATATAGATAAAGTGACGTTCATTTTAATTTGGCCAGTTAAAGTTGTGCGCACACTAAGGTTTAAAACAGTCGCATGCATTCTACTTTTTAGCAGAAGCTGGATAGCTAGAAAGATATCCGATTACTAACTTACAAATATAAGCTTTCTCCAGTAGCGTAGGGGGGAAAGGATTAGCGAATATGTATCTTAAGTTCTGCATCTTAAAGTCGGCTTCATCTTTCCGTCGCCTGATAAAGTGGCGGACCTCGGCTTCGCTCTCGTTGAAATACTGGTCAACATGTTTGCAATATAACCTGAAAATAGGTCACATCACTATAAGTAAATATTTGTACATTCATAATAATGATGTAGTATTTCCTGAAATCCCTGATATCCTCAATTCGCTGCGACATATATAAGTAGAAAGAAGCAATAATATCAAGAAATCATCGGACAAGTCCGGTGAAGCTTGATTCGTCGTACTTTTTCGACTCAAGCATAGGTCAATTAAATAAACAAATAATAATATAATACAATAATATAATAATACAAATATAATAACAATAAAAAATGCCCTCGTTGCTATAGTAAGCCAACTCGCGGCCGCGCCGCCCGCTTTCCCTCGAGTTCCCCGCTGTTGCCGCAAGTACATCCGTTTGACCACTGTATGAATTGGTAACTCTGTGCTAGTAATGACATACCATTCAGAATGTACCGCCATCTCTTTCAGTAAGGGTGTGTGCGCGTCGTCAGCGAGTTGCTGTGTGAACGCGCCCTTAGGAACGGCGTGGCGCCTGTTGTATGTGGGCAGCGATGCCACCACCGTGTAGTGGTTCTTAACCCTCTTCCAGTGGTATTCTCGGTCACCTAATAAACAAATCTTCCTATACATATTAAGGTATGTGTCAAAAATGGTCCCACATGATTCATCTTAAATTTTTTGAGAGAAAATAAAAAAGAATTATAGAAAAATCGGTCTAAAATTTGCGAAGATATATTCTAATAACATTCACACAAAAGAAAATGACGAATCTAATTGAAAACCTCCTCCTTTTTTGAAGTCTGTTATACAATATGATGTCGTAATAATGATATACCATCCTAAATACGAAATTCATAAGGTAACTTTCCGATCGTTAAGCGTAGGATGCATAAAGTTTAAAAAAAATCTCTATTCTTGGTACACATCATTTTGGTTATTAATATTATATGAGTGCTTTTAAACTTCCACATTTTTTATTTATTTATACTCTAAGATCCTGCGATTACTTAGAAATTGCTACTCAGCAATAAGGCCGCCTACATGTACACTTTCGTTTTTTTTTTGTATATTTAGTGATTCTTTTGTTTTTTAGTGTTCAATAAAGTATATTCTATTCTATTCTACTTTTAATAGGTATGCATGTCATATATGCATTAAAGTTACCTAAAATAGCTCTCAGCTCGCTGTCAAAGATATACTTCGTGTCCAACACTCTCTTGCCGCTAGGCTGCTTCACCACGGCTTCCCGGAACTGAAAACATTACTGACATAGAGACCGGCGATATCTCAGATTAATTTGAATTAAGCTGCTTAATGTCAGCTTGTAAATCGTATCTGAAACATCGATCTTAAATTGTTTATTAGAAGAACATTTGAAATAACAAGATTTATTAGATAAATCGAACAAAAATAACTTTACTACTCGTATTTGTATTTTACGTCATTTGTTTTCCTATGGATTCTTCTGCTTCACATTTAAGAGCTGCAGATGGATTAGAGTCTAATTTAGATGTACGTACGTTTCATTGTACGTTTATTCGATGCTATGGTAGAGGAAAACATCGCGAGGAAATCTGCACACACCTGCGAAGTAATTCAAAGGTTGTTTGTGAAGTTGGGGCTTGGGGCCAACGTGGTCGATTAAGGCCTATTGACCTTCATCAGGGTAGGCTCGAGCTCCCATATCATGTGGGCTTTAACGAAATAATTGCAAGTACACTAATAGTAAAATTAAGCAATGAAAAGTAATGTTGTGCTTTTAACTACCTCAAGCCAGTCAGAGAGATACTGTCGGGACTTTAGCACGAAAGCGGACTGTTCCAAATCAAGCAGATCTACTGTGCGATATCCTGGCCTGAGGATATCCCCGTCGAACTGAAATATTAAATAGTGTCATAAATAACTACGACATAAACATCCTTCTTCCAAAGATAATAGCAGTACTTAATGTGTCAACAACATATTCTAAATTTATGAGTTACGTTGTCTTTTGGACATTGAATCAAAAATTATAATTTTGTAGTATAGTATTTTGTAGTAAGTTCTACTCTCCGTAGAATAGAGCGTGTCGAGTATTCTTAACAAAATATCATAGTGTACTTACAACGGGTTTCAAGTTGTCATGCAAAATGATGTTACCGCGGTGGTCGATTATGGAAAGTGATCCTCCGGCTCCCAACTGTAAATTGTAATTTAAAACATAAGCCCACTGCCCTACTCCCCGCAATTTGCGGGACCTAATGAACAGGATCTTGCTAAGATGTTTTTGTTCATAAGATGAGCTGGTCAAACCCATTCGACGTAAATAAAGTACTTCCCAAAAATACGTCCCTTTATCATGCTTTTGGTTTTTCTTGTCTATGGCTTACCTGATAGTAAGGAAGAATTAACTTGAGATGCTCAATGGGAATATCCACGCCGGCTACGCCCAGCAGTCGGTTCGCTGGATACTGAATAAATCAAACATATTTATTCGTCGGATCTGGAGATTAAATCTATGCAATCGTTAACAGCTCATATACGTCCCCACCGAGGGGCTCGAGCCTACCCTGATATTAGGGTGAATAGGCCTTAGTCGACCACGCTGGCCCAGTGCGGATTGGTCAACTTCACACACAACCTTTGAATTTCTTCGCAGGTGTGTGCAGGTTCCTCAAGATGTTTTCCTTCACCGTAAGAGCGTCGAATAAACGTCATATGAATTCGAAAATCGAAAACACATTGGTACGTGCCGAGGTTTGAACCCACGAACTTCTGAATGAAATTCAATGGGCAATCTATGCAATACTGCAATTAAAAATAAAAAAGATATATTTTTCGCGGTTCAATTGCCAATAGTGGTTTCTTTTAGAAAATTATGTGATGGTTAAAATAAGATTATGATAAGGTGATTGGAATTGGTAATGCATGTTGGTAGGCGTGGTTTGCCAAATTACAAAGTAATCAATTTCTTTCTTTGTTTACTAAAGGAATAAAATTGTGTACGTTACCGTTCTCGTAGAATTCCTTTGTTTTTCCTGTAATCATAAGATTTTAATTGATATTACGACTTAAAACATGAATAATATAAATACGTCGGATAAAATACTTTCGATATAAAATCAGTATGTCACAACTACAATGCAACTACCTATATAGTACCTATTTTCTTGTTCCGTGTTGTGTTTGAAAAATGTCGCTGATTATCGGCAGTTATAGGTGTGATATGCTCATTTTTATAATCTAATTCGAATGAGGCTTAATACAAAGTGATAACTTGACTTTCATACGCAAAATGTCATGAATTTATTTGGACAGGAAGATTTTACAGTGGAAAATTTTAAAACAATACAAAAACATGCGGTCATAGCCACTGGCAGCCAGTTGTGTAGGTAGAATTTTCCAAATCTATTAATTATACCTTATCTAAATCTTTCAGAGTACATAATTTTGTATTGGTGCGTGATTTACCATTAATACCTTTTGTTATCATCACTGAATGATAATAAATTCTACTTGCAAATGTTATCAACCTTATCAATTCGAGTATCGACATCAACGTCACCTAATTATTTGGAAATATGTCTGCACTTACCTCTGCTAGTTGAATTGTGATATTCTGAAAACAGAAGGGTTTGTTACAATTATTGGCATACGAATCGGCAATACCTCCTGAGATCTAGGTGTTGAAAAGACTTTTAAGCGAAAAGACTGGTAAATCATTTTAAAGGACATCAGTCATTCTGGTCCCAAAAAAAACAAATTAGCGGCCTGACCTAGGAATATTTTTGATAGCAAGATAATAAGGACATTAAACTACTACTGTAACTGCGAAAAGTTATTTGAGTTTTTGTACTGGAGGATTTCAATCGTATTGGAGGATTTCAACCTATAGATCACCCTACTCAGAAAATGCAGTTACAGGGTTAAGTGTATATTATATTTTTTAGGTCTCAATATGAACTAGCTATTGAAAAAATCTTGGGTCAGTCCGCACACTTTTTTGGACCATCATTGTATGAAAGTTGCCTGATGTCCTTTGACTACTCAAGTATGTTATGTCTTTCATAAAGGGCGCTAGGTAATTCCGCTAAGTAGTAGGGACACTAATCGTAAGTCATTGCGTTGAGATTATAGGTTATCGTTCATGCAATATAGTGCGGGCGATGACTTTTGATTATGACGATGATTAAAGTCGCAAGGTAGTTGAACATTACCAAATCTTTTATTAGAAATATTGACGGTCAGAAATACCTACCTTGGTAGATAGGTTGATTGATCTTCTAGATTTTAGAATAGAATAGAATGTAGTTACCTTACTTTTCAAACTATTTTAAGTAAATTGAATTTAAGCGTTTTTTTTTTCTTTCATTGAACCGATTTGAACCATTAAAAAATACGTAGGAGGAAAAATTCAGAGCAGCGTGCTGTTAGCTTTAATAAAACTAAATCCGTTTGTATATAGGTAATATCTCTGCCTTTGTCATTTGTATGTTGCTTTTATATCTTACCTCTTGCCGAGTGTCGTCGAAGACAGGCACGGAAACTGTAATTTGTAGTTTGTAATCTCTTTGGGTCCCTTCGTAATAATGCCCGTGCGTATTCTGGAATCAGTGTTTGTGTAACATAAAATGTAACGTTTTCTTTATGAAAAGGGACCTTTAGTTGTAGGTTTTAGGTTATTTAAATATTTAAGGTTAGGTAGATGTATGAAGTAGATTCGACAATAATGATTATAACAAAACATTTTATAAAATTAGATTATAAAGCACTTTTAAACTCATTAGAATAAGTAAGTGCTAAAGCGCCTTTGCTCAACTGTCCTGTATATGTTATGTTCCATCATGTGCAATAGAAGTGTTAACAAACAAACAAAAATATTCATAAAACAATAAAGTCTAATGGTAGTCGGTACTTACAAGACTTGTGTGTCGCGTATAGGCTTCATAGAGCTGTTTGTTGGACAAAAACCGCTCCCTGTTGCGTCGCAGTTGCCTGTACTTGTAGGCTTGTTCATCATTCTCTTTTAGTCTCCAATAAAAGTCGCTTCTTCTAGGGTCCTACGATGACAATGTTTGTTTGAGGCTCTCGCGCTTAGTACACATTATTTTGTATACTAACGGGTCTTTACGCAATAATTTTAAATAAGTAGGTATGTTTCACGATACCTTATTTTTGCCCGACGTTTCGGTAAAAATAAGGTATCGTTTCGTTTGTTTGTCCTACGAGTTGTCAATGAAAGGTTTACTCGCTACTATTCGCTAGATCTCTACACTTTAAACTTCATTGTTTGCTTATGGTTTCATAGTTAGTTACTATTAGCAGACTTTAATACATTATTGAATCATACTGTATAAACAGTATATATAAGTAGTTTATTAACATAATTAAAAAGTAACATAAAAATAAGCAGTAATAATAACACAGTTAGTAGAGTAAGGAATAGCGGCTCTTATTAGCCTAACAGCTAATGTACGAAACCATTTATTTTTGCTGATTGCTTACTTAGCGTGTGGGTTTCGAACAAATCTTACCTCACAAACTCTCGTGTCAGAATTATTGAGCCGCCTATGGCCTCTGACAATACATGACTTATATGCTTGCTTATGTAACGACTACGGTACCTAGCGGGATCAAAGGTATTACGTGCCTTCCGGAGCACGGAAAATCGGGTGATTCAGCCTGCAAAATCCTAAACAAATTAGAAAAAATCTCACAAAGTTATATTTGTTCGTCGAATGCCGCGTCGTCGGGATTCGAACCACGAATCTCCGTAACGGGACGTGATCGTAGTACTATTCGACCAAGGAGGCTGTTATTTTTTAGTGAAATAAACTTATTCTATTCACGCCTCACCTCGACATGAGCGTAGACATCGCTGAAAGCCCTAATCCTTTCCTTTCTCTGGTGCACCAGCGGCCGCTCCAAGACCCTCAGGATCCTCATGACCTGAAAAAATCAAATAAAAAAAATATATTCGTAGTTTTCGAAGATTTCACAAATAATTTTCGACGTTAAAGCTCAGAAGAAGTTGTTATTATTAACTTATGTCTTGTTTAAATCAACGCTGGCTCTCGTCTCACACTAATGAACAAGAATAATTTCAATAATTAAAAAAGGCGAGTTTGAACCATAGTAAAATAAAAAATAATTCCACCGCTATGGTTTTAACTGAACTGGCAGGTTCACGCAATGTATGCGCTGCTGTGGAGAAAACCTGCCGAAGAAACACCACATATAAAGATTTTATGTCTTATTTATGTTAATTTATCATAAATATTATAATGTTCAGTTGTATTTTGTAAATATTATAAATATAAATAATCCACGCATTTTCTTTTCTTGTTATTAATTGACCTCTTTCTCGTTACCTTTTATTTTTAAGTTGTTGGCTTAGTTTCCCTACCTTTTAATACTATAGAAAAATTCGACACTGGCACAAAGAAAACTAGTGCCATAAGCAGAAATGAAAAAAAAAAAGATCCCTGCTTTTGTTCTTTCCACATTTTTTTTAAATAATGCAATGGAACCTGCTCGGTGACATCTCTGTCGGTCATCAGCTCCGCGAAGTAGCCGTCGATGGTGCACGCCAGCTGCTCGCTGTACTGGTATGAGTGGTCCCGCAAACCCTCCACGTCGTGCAGCCAGATTACGAACAACCTCAAATGTATAGCAAAATATTATAGCTCTTTGACTGACATTCACTTATAAAGATTTTTTTGTAGCCTATTATATTTCCCACTGCTGGGCAAAGGCCTCCCCTCCATTACGCCACGCATCACGATCAAGCGCACTTGTGATCCAATTTGTATTGTACATTTTCTTAACTTTTCGTTCCAGCTTAAAGACGATGATTTTTGTAGTCAAGTGAAACACGATAGAAAAGTAGAGACTGACGTAAGTTTTTAGAATTCATCCACAGTTTCAGTTCTTTTGATGTAAACTAATAAATGACGTGTTATGTCGTATTTTGTTTTCTCACCTGATGCTTTTAGTTGGATCAATGATGCTCATATTCAGAGTATAGTTCTCGTTGATGCTATCTGATAGTAACACGATGGCTTGTTGGCAAGCCCTTGGTTTGTGAGGCGGTTCGCGACCGGATCGTGTGTTATTTAATAAGCTAACCGCTACATCTAGTGCCCTAGTTATGTCGGTCTCATTCTTTATTATATGTACTTTCAGCATGGTCATCATCGCTGCTGTATTTATGTGGTTAGCCTGCAAAATGATTGTTTTTTACTTACATAAAATTATCTACCTATCTATTCAGTTAATATTATATTATAACTAGCGACCCGCCCCGGCTCCGCACGGGAAAATGGTTATTGTGGGTTATCCTTAAGCATATTATGCATGTATTATACATATAAACCTTCCTCTTGAATCACTCTATCTATTAAAAAAAACCGCGTCAAAATCCGTTGCGTAGTTTTAAAGATTTAAGCGTACAAAGGGACATAGGGACATAGGGACATAGGGACAGAAAAAGCGACTTTGTTTTATACTATGTAGTGATGAAGATTTGATTGTTTGTTTGCTTTTAATAGCCTCCGAAACTACTGAACCGATTTCAATGAAACCTGTAATGATTCCTTTGGGAAACGGGGCGGAAAGCTGGTTAATAATATAATTTGAGATACATTATATGTGATTATATTTTACTTTGTGGGCTCGAACCCCTTAGTGGAGACCAAGAGAATGTAAAAAAAAACTAGCGTTGGAGACATATGTACATGAGCTGTCAATGATGATGAAGATGATATTTCACTTACAGGCACAAGCATATCATCAAAGCAGTTAATCACAGACTCAAAGTAACGGTCATTGAATGTGATGACGTTGACGTGGTCGTCGTCGGTGAGAGCGTTCAGCAGCGTCAGAGTGAACTGGTCTGCGTGGAGTTTGTTAGTCGAGTTGACCATAGAGCCCGAGAAGTCGAAGAGGATGACGATGTCTCTGGGAGCGCCCCCCGCGGCCACGTACCAGGGCCGCAGCCGGCAGTCGTACACGTCTGCTGGGTCGTCGTCATCTTCCTCAGCCTCGTCGTCAATCAGTTTCAATGAAAACATAGAGTTCCATGACGCAGCTGAAACGTTAGAATTGGAACTCCTAATTTGTGGGTAACAAACAGTTAACCCTAATCGCAGAATATGTAATAAATATGTATTTGGGGACATCTCACACACGGCCATCTGACCCCATCTGATATTTCTGACTCTGATTCTGATCTGCCTAGGCACAGTATTATTGTATGTAGGTATTATTGGTGTCAAACAGCTGATATACATATATAAATACATCCAGACACTAGGCAAACACAAGTGTTCATAACACGAATGTTTGCCCTGGGCGGGATTCGAAATCGCGACCCTGTGCTTCGAAGGCAGACGTATTACCAACTAGGCTACGGGGCCGTCGTCGTACAGGTACTAATGTTTCCTAACTAAGTAGGTACTTTTGTGTAGGTACTTGCTTGTGTCGAAAAGGAGAGACTAATCAAGCTTCACCAAAACATAATGCTACCGTTTTACAATGTCATCACAAGTCGTAACAATTGATTGTGCACTCACCTGGATAATGTCTCAAAAAACCTTTGGCACTGCAAAAATACTGGAAGTCCGTTGTGGCATCCTGCACATAGTTTTCTTTGAACGTACCTAATAGGTCCTTTGACCAATATATGTGTGGTAGTACTCGAAAATCTGTTGATATGAAACACGAAGACGTGGTTTTTATTTTAATCATTGGATTAAATATAGAGGAAATGAAGACTTACCGCAATCGAAGACTTCTGTGGCGACTTGGACGCTAGACGTGTCAAGCTGAACTTTGGCTTCTTTTCCGAAATGCGACAATCTCTCCACTTTAATCGGCCTTTTGTAGCTGCAGTTGTTAGGTATCCTCAAGATATTTTCAATCGGATTGGTGTAATTCATCTTTAGTTTGTCCAAGCCCTAAAATAAATTAATGAGTATTTTTCCGATCTAATAGGTAAAGACCTTAGTCCAAAAAATCTAAATGATCTTTGGTGGACTTCATTGTATCAGTCAGTAGTAGTCGTTTTTAAAAAACAAAAGAACAGCACATGTAAAATACTTAACAAATAAAATCATTGCAATGTTACTTGGTATACGTGAATAAAAAATGTGTAAACGCACCTTGCTGTTTTGAAAGACGAAGCTGTCTGGAGGGTGGCCTTCCCTGGCAGCGGTAGCGAGCTCCTCGGCTCTCCTGCCGATGTTCTCAGCAGCCCGAGCTCTTCGCTCCAGGAGGTCTTCTAATGCTGCAGCTATATTACTCACTATTACCGCACCATTCCGCTCCTCCATCTCAATATCCTTGTATTTTTCAGATATAACGTATTCGCGTACCACTTTTTGCTCGACATTGATGATTTCATCCAATATTTTAATGGCCCATTTGTGTAAACTGAATAAATACATTATTTATTTAGTTCTCATTAATATCAACCGTAGGTACCTAAGCTAGATACTTATTTATCACTCTCTCACTTTCAGTATTATGTAGCCAAAAATGTGTTAAAAGTATTATATGTTCTTTGATGCCGAAGATTTTATCTTTATGTATTAGTATGATGACAAGTTGATCATAGTTGGACAAAACATATTAATTACCTATGCAGAAACTGTCGAAAAATAGGTACTTCCTTTGCTTGGATAAAAAAAAAGATAGAAAGTAAAATAAAGTTTATCATTGAATTCATTGGTCATAATTTCAGCCCAAATACGTCCGCCGCTGCTGGACAAAGGCCATTTCCAAAGGTTTTCCAGCGTCTTTCCGCGACCCTTTCCAGATCGTCAATAAAATATAGTAGGTTTTCTAGTATTTTTAATGGTGGTTTTGGTAATGATCTATTTTAGTTAGTGGGCACTCACGACTCATATTTCATTTCAGGATCATGCTTCCTCGGCGGTGGCGGAGTGTTTGGCTTGACAAACGGGCTCTGAACAATAACTGTTCTATTTACCGGAGCTTGTTCCGGAGCTTCCGTCGTTGTAGAAGTCGTTTGGCTTTTGTGAGGCTTTCTATCCAATGATTTATGTCTTGTATTTTCGGTTTTCAATTCACATAAAGAAAAACATACAAATATAATCAACGCAAACAATTTGCAGTTCATATTTTTTGTCTGAACTTGTTAACTGACTTTCTAATTTCTTTTTTTGTCATACAACATTCAAAGCCATGCAATGCTTAGAGATACGAAGAATATTTTTCACCTTATCATATCTTGTTGTTAATTTAGCTGCTACCTACCTACTTAATTACTTAAAACATGACTTTTCACTTAGCTTATCGCGAAAATCGGTATAGGTAGGCAACGCTTCTGGATTACACGTTTATTTTCGCTTATTTTTTCGCGTATGGTTATCTCACAGGGCGGGCGGAGACTGGCTGCATGCGTAGGCTGCCGCCCGGCGCCGACATCCTGGCGCCGTCTGCGATCGGCCACGGGAAACGGGAATCGAACCCCCATTACAACTACGCCCGCCTCCAAAAGCCAACGGCTTTGTGACCTATATTTTACTCTATAGTATGGTACCTAGCTGTCCGTCTGCAGCTACGCCCGCGTTGTATTTTGACTTTTTCGTGCCGTTTCCCGTAGAAATGAGATATTTTCCCGCGGTAAAAACTATCTAACTCGATATAAGATACCACCATCAAAATTTCATTCTAATCGCTCTACAGTTTCGGAGATTAGCCCGTACAAACAGACAAACAGAGAAACAATAAAATGGAAAAAAGTCTGGATATGTTCTATATCACTTACATTCCCCTGACGCGATTTTTAGCATTTTTTTTCTATGTACAGATTTTTAACCTCTAGATTATATTCGAGTTTTGAGTAAGTATGGGATAGTAAGCTGCTCTTGCCACCCTATACATTATATTTATTTGATAGACGTCTGTGTTTGTATGTTTATAAGTAGAATTACTATTAAACAAAATCTACTCTACTTCTAGTGGTCTTTCTCTCTTTTTATGTATGGGAACTACTGTTGGACCACTTTTAAATATAAAACACATTAACTAATAATAAATAACTAATGCTATAGCATCCAACAGTAGTTTGCCTATAGGCAGCGTATGCTTTTATTAGCTTGGGTATAAGGTAAACCTGTTGTAATCTGTATCGAATCGATTATCCATACCTTTTTTTCTTTTTAATATACATAAGCCAGCACATGCTGTTGGACATTCGCACTACGAAATTCACCCCTAATGCTACGGAATACGGGCGCTCTCAAGGTAAGTATGTCCAGCCGCCCGTGCTGGCTACTGTACCTTCTGGGATTTATTTTATGAGGATCCAACATTGCATTTTCTTAGCAGTATGATTCGTCATACATTGCATAGCTAATTGGCTATTAGAAAAATGAATTAATATATTAAATTTGCCTATAAATTCGATTATATATAATCATTCGCACATATAGGTATTAAATAAATTTTATTATTTACGGCATGTATATAAATGAATTCTTAGAAAACTGTGATTTCAATCGTGATTGGATGCTAATTCAAAAATAAATCTGTAACTGTGAAGCAATATCGCTTATTCACTACTTTACAAGCTTTAATTTGCAGATAAATTAGTACCTACCTAATAAATAGATAGATAGCACTATCATTGTTTTGTACCTGAGATTGCAGGAAAAGATAATTTATGGATTACTATATAAGTACAAAACGTTTTGCTCGCCTCAAATTGTATTGATTGTATAAAGGACATCATCGTAAGAAACATGAAAGGTATAACCTGGATATTATTATATTATTTGATCATTATTTTAAAGTGACTTTTTTGATATCAATCATACATCAAGTCCGGTGAAGCCTTAATTTGTCGCACTTTTTTGATATAAGCAAGAGGTCAATTAAAAAAAAGAAAAAAACCATCATTCAGTAAATGTAAAAGTGATCGAGTTTGTTTCGGCCGCGTGTCAATTAACTTTTTTTATAAATCATATAAGTTAATCTCTGTGTGATACATAAATAATAAGTAATTAGATAGACTACAGATTTACAGACTAAAACAAAATAAAAAGTCATAAAGTCGTAAAAAAATAATTCTATTTTATTACTCAATCGAATACAAAATAGCCTGTAGCTATGTTTCTATTATTTGTATTCGTGAGTATACTTAGCTCATTCATATACCTACCTTGTACTATTTGCTAAAACTAACAGCCGAATTAAGATACAGAGAGATAGAAAAAGTGCCCTTCTCTCTATTCATTATTCTGAATTAAGAAGTATATTTTTATTTTCATGTTTTGAATCTATACTGGGAATCAGATAATGTTTTTCAGGTCTTTGCTCATAAATAATTCAAATAGTTCGTTTATACATTGAGATTTGAATATAATATATTTTTGCAGTCCTTCTATCAGTACTGTTCGTGATCGCGGCGGCGTACGCCGAGCTCAAGTGCCCTGCAGCACAGGAGACTGACTGGAATATTGAACTGCTCCTCCGCCACGAAGACTGCAGCAAGTTCTACAAGTGTACATATGGAGAACCCGTAGAACAAAATTGCTTCAACGGCCTCTACTTCAATCTTGACACCTGGCAGTGCGACTGGCCCGAAAACGTGGACTGCGAAGGTAGAATCGTTCCTGGTGAAGAAGACACCGAAAAGGATTCCGAAGAGTCTCTTCCAGAACCAGAATCTGAAGTAGAGGAAGAACCAGAACCAGAAAGCGAAACACAACCAGAGGAAAGTGAGGAAGCCGCCGTTGAAGAGGAAGAAGTAGGTGCTGGCGAAGAAGAGGGTGCAGGAGAAGAAGAAAATGACGGCGAAGGAGTGGACAAAGAAGATGAAAACGTTGAAGAGGAAAATGTAGAAGAAGAAGCTGTTGAGGAGGAAAATGTAGAAGAAGAAGAAGCCGATGAAGAGGAAGCCGCAGAAGAGAAAGAAGCTAGTGAAGAGGATGCAGCTGAAGAAGAAGCTACCCAACCGGAGATTGAATTCCAAGAAAACGGGTGCCCTGTGGATCCACATGTGCACTGGCTGCTGCCTAACAAACGTGACTGCAACGCTTTCTATTACTGCGTGTGGGGCGAGAAAGTCCCCCGTAAATGCGCACAGGGCCTTCATTTCAACAGGGAAATACAGGTAACTTGCACATAAATTATCTACTATAATGCTTAAGGCATCAAGTTGTCTATTTCCAAGCTTCTATTTCCTGTGACCATACCAAAAGACCGAAAAAATTGATTTTTTTTTCGTATTTAAGTCGAGCATAATATTGGCACCACAAAACCAATTGGGGCAATATTTAATATTAGGACAAAGAAGCCCTTGTCCACAGAGAAATGTCTTTTTGCGAAAGTATATGACCAATGAATAACTGAGCCAAGGTAGAATGTTTAATTTAATGAAAATTAATTTAGTTCAAATTTTTATCCTACCACAGGAGAAGAGTTATTTCGATTCGTGTACCTAGATTATCTGTATGTGATTAACAATGTTTTACCTTATATGTTTATTTATTTGATTTGATTATCCTATTCACATATTGTTACATATATAAAGTTGCGTCATCACATTTGTTAGTATTGATTGACTGCTAGCTTTCTGCTCCGCCCGCGCTAATAGTTTTTCCCGTGAAAAAGAGTACACTACGTGTTATTCTGATGTATAAAGGACATTATTGTAGAGTTTAATTAAAATCCATTCATAAGTACTTGAGTGAAAGAGTAACAAACATACAAACAAACAACCAAACATACTTACAAACTTTGGCGTTTATTAAATTAGTAGGAAGGAGGAAAAACCAAAATTACTGACAATTTTATTTTTTCTAGGTTTGCGACTGGCCCGTCGCCGCTGGCTGCACCGTTTCTGCTGACAAGCACTACGCTTCACGAGTAGCCTACCGTAACTTAATGTAAACCAACAAATCAACACTAGGATACGCGCTCGGCGAGCCATTCTGGAATCTACATAAAACATCAATCATACGCGCGCAGATTATCCAAGTTTCCACAAAAACAAAATATCCATCCCCACACTGAGATATTTGTGCTTTTTCTGCAAATATGCGAATAATGCACAAGTATTCTTACTAATTCTACCTTAAACTTGGCCTTTGAACTCGTCTCGAAACATTCAACACGCACTATTAAACTTATTTGTAAATATGTTTAAATAGCTATGAAAAATATCTACAATTATTATTCTGTATTTTAATTTTTCTATTAAAAGCAAACAACACCCACCTTGCTTATCCTTGATTTTTGAATTTTATTACCTTGATCCTTCAAAAGAAAATTAAATACTATGGGAAAAGTAATAGCAATATAAAGGTTTATTCAGGTGTACAACATTTTGGAATTCTTCCTTATAATAATATTGCTTAGGTTATGTAGTGTGCCCTCTACTTTGCTTTATTTCCAGTAGAAGGAGCGGTTTATATGGTGTTTCCCAAAGAGAATCCTGTTTCCACTGTTGCTTAAATGGGTTGCTTATCATGCGGATTTCACCCTCCCTTTTGTCAGAATTATAGAGCCGCCTAGACTTCTGACATGGCTCCTGTAACTACTAAATCCGTAGATAACAGAGGCCGGGAGCAACGGTTTTACATGCCTTCCGAGGCACTTTAATCACTTTTCTTCTTCAGGTTTGGATCTAGTATGCAATATACTAACCTAACTGTACTTATCATACTTAATACTTTTACTTTAATAATAAAGAAGAAAGATTTGTATTTTTGTGTGTGTGTGTGTGTGTGTATGTATGTTTGTAACAAATAAACTCAAAAACTACTGAGCCGATTTCAAAAATTATTTCACCATAAGTAAGCTATATTCACCCTGAGTAACATAGGCTACTTTTTACTGCGGGAAAATGCCTCATTCCCACGGAAAAAACTGTAAACGCGGGCGGAGCCGCGGCGAAAAGCTAATATAAAAAAAAACCCACTAACTCCACACCAAATTTTATTAAAATCACTCCAGCCGTTTAGACGTGAAAAAGTAACAAACATACACACTCGCACGCACACTTACAAACTTTCGCCTTAAAATATGATTTTTGTTAAAAAATCTTAAAATAAAATTGAAATAGATACATATTCTCAATATCGTTCCTTGAACACTCCCACTTTGCTAGAAAAGGTTCACTTTCAGGTACCTTTCAATTTACCTCGTCGCACTGTAAAACATAGGTTATTTTCTGAAAATATGGCTCGTATTAATTTGGGTCATTTCTCACCCACCACTAAATCGAACATTGAGACAAAATAATTCACTCAGCTGCTGTTTCGGGAATGTGGATATCGATATTTTTTCTAATAGTATTTATAATTTAAAAAACTGTTCACCAAAATCGAGTCCTTTTAGTTTTTCTCGAAATTTTATTTGATTGAGGTTACAAAATCGATTTTTTAATTGTAATTAAAGGCTTATTACGTTGATTTAGTTCTTAGTTATACATATGTAGTTTTAGTTAGGTGATGGTGTAAAAGCTGTGTAGTGTAAATCACCCAGATGTGACTATAAACATTATTTGAGTACGAGAATAGCTAGCTGGGCACTACAGAAATTTACTTTGATTGAAGATTTATTATTGTAACTAAATTGTTTTCACTGTTTGCATGCTGTTATCACCTGTAATTGGAGTAGCAATAAGCTGTATTTTGTAATTGTCTTATAATTTAAACGTATTGTTGTATACTCTGTTGGTGATATTTATAAATAAAAAATAATTTTAGTATGGCTTTAATTTTATATAAAGTTTCATGTTATATTTTCGTTTTAACTAGTTTTAATTTATTTGTTCTACCTAAGCACGAGAAATTGCATAGATACTCTGCTACAAGTCTGCAGATAAGTACATACATAAGAGTCACATAATATAATAATGTATTTAATAAACTCACATAAAGTGTTATAATACCAATATTTAGTGTGTAAATGTGTTGAGGAAAGGGATAGGTATAAAAAAGTTGAATATACGAAAATTATAAAGACACAAATTAATGTTCATTATTATACTTGTATTTGAATAGGTAAATCATTTACAATGGTGATTAGATAGAGGTAGTAAAAAATGCATAAATATAAAAAATAATCAAGACAAAATATGTCAATTAAATGACAACAAATCTCAAAGAAGTCGACTTCCGCAGTTCACGTTCTGTGGGTAATTACACTTCGACAACTCTGACATCATCTGCCTCTGGAATATTACTTTTACTTCCACTTGGAATTATCCTTGACTCGCAATTGACATTTTCTGGCCAGTCACAACGTTTTACCTCGTAGTTATACAGAAGATTACCTGAACAGCTCTTTACCACTGGTTCATTTTCAAGACAGACATAATACTGGTTACAATTACTATGAGGTAAGAATATGCCCTCAGAATTATAATCTGCACAAGTCATAAAGACGTCAATATTTTCTTCGCTGTCATTAGGGCCGTTATCATCATTTTTTTCTGCGTCGTTATTGTTGTCACTTTCAGAATTACTTCTATCTCCGCAGCTTACGTTTTCAGGCCAATCGCATCTTTGTATATATGGATTGTACAGGGTTGTTCCCGTGCACGTTAAAGTAATAGGTTGGCCTGCAAAGCAAGTATAAAATTGGTTGCAATTTTCGTGAGCAACCATTATTCCATCTGATTCATTAGCTGCACAAATAGCAGGTGCTTCGCTTGGGTTGCAGTTACACGTTCCAGAATCTCCATCGTCAGAGTCACCGTTACCTGAATCTTCACTTTCTGAGGTATCATTTTCAGGTTCTTTATTTCCATTGTCTTCAGGAATAATTCTATCACCGCATTCCACATTTTCTGACCAGTCACATGCTTGTTTATAAGGGTTGTATAAAGAAGATGCAGGGCAGGTTGATGTGACTGGTTCGCCACCTACACAAGTGTAGAACTGGTTGCAATTTTCATGAGCAACAAAGGTACCCTCAGATCCGTCAGCAGCACAAATAGCAGGCGCTTCACCTGGGTTGCAATTACAAGTTCCAGAACCACCATTATCTGAATCTTCGTTTTCTGAGGTATCATTATCAGGTTCTTCAGTTTCATCGGCATCTACCTCAGGGATCACTCTATCACCACATTCTACATTTTCTGGCCAGTCACATCCTTGTTTATAAGGGTTGTATAAAGAAGATGCAGGGCAGGTCGATGTGACTGGTTCGCCACCTACGCAAGTGTAGAACTGGTTGCAATTTTCATGAGCAACAAAGGTACCCTCAGATCCGTCAGCAGCACAGATAGCAGGCGCTTCATCTGGGTTGCAATTACAAGTTCCAGAACCACAATTATCTGAATCTTCGTTTTCTGAGGTATCATTATCAGGTTCTTCATTTTCATCGGCATCTACCTCAGGGATCACTCTATCACCACATTCTACATTTTCTGGCCAGTCACATCCTTGTTTATAAGAGTTGTATAAAGAAGATGCAGGGCAGGTCGATGTGACTGGTTCGCCACCTACGCAAGTGTAGAACTGGTTGCAATTTTCATGAGCAACAAAGGTACCCTCAGATCCGTCAGCAGCACAGATAGCAGGCGCTTCACCTGGGTTGCAATTGCACGTTCCAGATCCACCATTGTCAGATCCACCATTATCTGAATCTTCGCTTTCTGAGGTATCATTAACCTCTTCTGCACTTTCATTGGAATCTACTTCAGGAATCACTCTATCACCGCATTCCACGTTTTCTGGCCAGTCACACTCTTGTTTGTTAGGGTTGTATAAAGTTGATCCAGGGCAGGTTAGCGCTACTGGCTGACCGCCCATGCATGTGTAGAACTGATTGCAGTTTTCATGAGCTACTAATGTACCTTCAGATCCATCGACAGCGCAGATAGCAGGCGCATCATCTGGGTTACAGTTACACGTTCCAGAACCTCCATTGTCAGGACAATCATTATCAGAATCTTCGTTTTCTGAAGATTCGTTACTAGTTTCTCCATTTTCGTTTTCATCTTTCTCAGGAATAACTCTTTCACTGCAGTCAACATTTTCAGGCCAGTCACATTCCTCCTTGTAAGGGTTGTATAAAGTAGATCCAGGGCAGGTTAGCGTTACTGGTTGACCGCCCACGCATGAGTAGAATTGGTTGCAGTTTTCATGAGCTACTAATGTACCTTCGGATCCATCGACAGCGCAGATAGCAGGCGCCTCACCTGGGTTACAGTTACACGTTCCAGATCCTCCATTGTCAGACCCACCATTATCAGAATCATCGTTTTCGGAAGACTCGTTTTCAGTTTCTTCATTTCCGTTTTCATCTACTTCAGGAATAACTCTATCACCGCAATCCACATTTTCGGGCCAATCACATTGTTGACTGTAAGGGTTGTATAAGGTGGAGCTTGGGCAAGTCAGTGTTATTGGTTGCCCACCAACACAGGTGTAGAATTGGTTACAGTTTTCGTGAGCAACAAAAGCACCCTCAGATCCGTCAGCAGCACAGATAGCAGGTGCTTCACCTGGGTTACAGTTACACGTTCCAGAACCTCCATTGTCAGACCCACCATTATCAGAATCTTCGTTTTCGGAAGACTCGTTTTCAGTTTCTTCATTTCCGTTTTCATCTACTTCAGGAATAACTCTATCTCCGCAATCCACATTTTCGGGCCAATCACATTGTTGACTGTAAGGGTTGTATAAAGTTGAGCTTGGGCAAGTCAGTGCTATTGGTTGCCCACCAACACAGGTGTAGAATTTATTGCAGTTTTCATGAGCTACTAATGTACCTTCAGATCCATCGACAGCGCAGATAGCAGGCGCCTCACCTGGGTTACAGTTACACGTTCCAGAACCTCCATTGTCAGAACCACCATTATCTGATTCTTCCTTTTCTGAAGATTCGTTTCCAGTTTCTTCATTTCCGTTTTCATCTACTTCTGGAATAACCCTATCACCACAATCCACATTTTCGGGCCAATCACATTGTTGACTGTAAGGGTTGTATAAAGTTGAACTTGGGCAAGTAAGTGCTACTGGTTGCCCACCAACACAGGTGTAGAATTGTTTACAGTTATCATGAGCCACAAATGTACCCTCAGATCCGTCAGCAGCACAGATAGCGGGCGCTTCGCCTGGGTTACAGTTACATGTTCCAGAACCACCATTATCGGATCCACCATTGTCAGAACCACCATTATCAGATTCTTCCTTTTCTGAAGATTCATTACCAGTTTCTTCATTTCCGTTTTCATCTACTTCCTGAATAACTCTATCACCGCAATCCACATTTTCGGGCCAGTCACATTGTTGACTGTAAGGGTTGTACAAAGTTGAGCTTGGGCAAGTGAGTGCTACTGGTTGTCCACCAACACAGGTGTAGAATTGGTTACAGTTTTCATGAGCCACAAATGTACCCTCAGATCCGTCAGCAGCACAGATAGCAGGCGCTTCACCTGGGTTACAGTTACACGTTCCAGAACCACCATTTTCGGATTCACCATTGTCCGAACCACCATCATCAGATTCTTCCTTTTCTGAAGATTCATTTCCAGTTTCTTCATTTCCGTTTTCATCTACTTCCTGAATAACTCTATCACCGCAATCCACATTTTCGGGCCAGTCACATTGTTGACTGTAAGGGTTGTACAAAGTTGAGCTTGGGCAAGTGAGTGCTACTGGTTGTCCACCAACACAGGTGTAGAATTGGTTACAGTTTTCATGAGCCACAAATGTACCCTCAGATCCGTCAGCAGCACAGATAGCAGGCGCTTCACCTGGGTTACAGTTACAAATTCCAGAACCACCATTATCGGATCCACCATTGTCAGAATCACCATTATCAGATTCTTCCTTTTCTGAAGATTCAATTCCAGTTTCTTCATTTCCGTTTTCATCTACTTCCTGAATAACTCTATCACCGCAATCCACATTTTCGGGCCAGTCACATTGTTGACTGTAAGGGTTGTACAAAGTTGAGCTTGGGCAAGTGAGTGCTACTGGTTGTCCACCAACACAGGTGTAGAATTGGTTACAGTTTTCATGAGCCACAAATGTACCCTCAGATCCGTCAGCAGCACAGATAGCAGGCGCTTCACCTGGGTTACAGTTACACGTTCCAGAACCACCATTCTCGGATCCACCATTGTCCGAACCACCATTATCAGATTCTTCCTTTTCTGAAGATTCATTTCCAGTTTCTTCATTTCCGTTTTCATCTACTTCCGGAATAACTCTATCACCGCAATCCACATTTTCGGGCCAGTCACATTGTTGACTGTAAGGGTTGTACAAAGTTGAGCTTGGGCAAGTAAGTGCTACTGGTTGCCCACCAACACAGGTGTAGAATTGGTTACAGTTTTCATGAGCCACAAATGTACCCTCAGATCCGTCAGCAGCACAGATAGCAGGCGCTTCACCTGGGTTACAATTACACGTACCAGAACCACCATTATCGGATCCACCATTGTCAGAACCACCATTATCAGATTCTTCGTTTTCTGAAGATTCATTTCCAGTTTCTTCATTTCCGTTTTCATCTACTTCCTGAATAACTCTATCACCGCAATCCACATTTTCGGGCCAGTCACATTGTTGACTGTAAGGGTTGTACAAAGTTGAGCTTGGGCAAGTGAGTGCTACTGGTTGCCCACCAACACAGGTGTAGAATTGGTTACAGTTTTCGTGAGCAACAAAAGTACCCTCAGATCCGTCAGTAGCACAGATAGCAGGCGCTTCACCTGCGTTACAGTTACACGTTCCAGAACCACCATTCTCGGATCCACCATTGTCAGAACCACCATTATCTGATTCTTCCTTTTCTGAAGATTCGTTTCCAGTTTCTTCATTTCCGTTTTCATCTACTTCTGGAATAACCCTATCACCACAATCCACATTTTCGGGCCAATCACATTGTTGACTGTAAGGGTTGTACAAAGTTGAGCTTGGGCAAGTGAGTGCTACTGGTTGCCCACCAACACAGGTGTAGAATTGGTTACAGTTTTCGTGAGCTACTAATGTACCTTCAGATCCATCTACAGCGCAAATAGCGGGCGCTTCGCCTGGGTTACAGTTACATGTTCCAGAACCACCATTATCGGATCCACCATTGTCAGAACCACCATTATCAGATTCTTCCTTTTCTGAAGATTCATTACCAGTTTCTTCATTTCCGTTTTCATCTACTTCCTGAATAACTCTATCACCGCAATCCACATTTTCGGGCCAGTCACATTGTTGACTGTAAGGGTTGTACAAAGTTGAGCTTGGGCAAGTGAGTGCTACTGGTTGTCCACCAACACAGGTGTAGAATTGGTTACAGTTTTCATGAGCCACAAATGTACCCTCAGATCCGTCAGCAGCACAGATAGCAGGCGCTTCACCTGGGTTACAGTTACACGTTCCAGAACCACCATTTTCGGATTCACCATTGTCCGAACCACCATTATCAGATTCTTCCTTTTCTGAAGATTCATTTCCAGTTTCTTCATTTCCGTTTTCATCTACTTCCTGAATAACTCTATCACCGCAATCCACATTTTCGGGCCAGTCACATTGTTGACTGTAAGGGTTGTACAAAGTTGAGCTTGGGCAAGTGAGTGCTACTGGTTGTCCACCAACACAGGTGTAGAATTGGTTACAGTTTTCATGAGCCACAAATGTACCCTCAGATCCGTCAGCAGCACAGATAGCAGGCGCTTCACCTGGGTTACAGTTACACGTTCCAGAACCACCATTTTCGGATTCACCATTGTCCGAACCACCATTATCAGATTCTTCCTTTTCTGAAGATTCATTTCCAGTTTCTTCATTTCCGTTTTCATCTACTTCCGGAATAACTCTATCACCGCAATCCACATTTTCGGGCCAGTCACATTGTTGACTGTAAGGGTTGTACAAAGTTGAGCTTGAGCAAGTAAGTGCTACTGGTTGTCCACCAACACAGGTGTAGAATTGGTTGCAGTTTTCATGAGCCACAAATGTACCCTCAGATCCGTCAGCAGCACAGATAGCAGGCGCTTCACCTGGGTTACAATTACACGTACCAGAACCTCCGTTGTTAGACCCATTATTATCTGAATCTTCGTTTTCTGAGGTATTGTTATCAGTATCTTCGTTTTTGTTATCATCTACTTCCGGAATCACTCTGTCACCGCAGTCAACATTTTCAGGCCAGTCACATTCCTGCTTGTAAGGGTTAAACAAAGTGCTAGCCGGGCAAGCCATGGCTACCGGTTTTCCTGCTGCACATGTGTAATATTTATTGCAATTTTCATGGGCAACGAATGTTCCATCGGATCCATCGATAGCGCAGATAGTAGGCGCTTCGCCTGGGTTGCAATTACACGTTCCGGAAGCCCCATTGTCAGATCCACCAATATTGTCCGATTCTTCGCTTTGTGACGATTCGTTACTAGTTTCTCCATTTTCGTTTTCATCTACTTCAGAAATAACTCTTTCATCGCATTCTACATTTTCAGGCCAATCACATTCCTGTTTGTAAGGATTAAACAAAGTGTTACCCGGGCAAGCCATAGCTACCGGTTTTCCCGCAGCACACGTGTAAAATTTGTCGCAATTTTCGTGAGCTACAAATGTGCCATCAGATCCATCAACTGTGCAGATATCTGGAGCCTCTTGTGGGTTGCAGTTGCAAGTGGCACTTCCGTTGCCTTGATTTTCGTTGTCATTGTCATCATTTGGATTATTATTGGATTCGTTGGTTTCATCTTCGCTTTTTTCTTCTGAAATATAACGTTCTTCGCAATCTACGTTTTCAGGCCAGTCACAATAGTCCTTGAATGGATCAAAAAGTAGATTTCCTGGGCACCTTTGAACTACTGGCACACCGTGGCTACAGATGTAGTATTTGTTGCAGTTTTCATGCGCCACTAATACTCCGTTGGACCCTTCAGCAGCACAAATGTTTCCAGCCTCGCTAGGATCGCAATTTCCAGCCCCAGTACCAACGCTACCACCATTGTCGCTACCTCCATTTTCGGATCCGTTAGAGTCTTCTTCACTTGATTCCGATATTACACGATCGCCACAATCCACTCGGTCGGGCCAGTCACAATAGTCCTTGAATGGATCAAAAAGTAGATTTCCTGGGCACCTTTGAACTACTGGCACACCGTGGCTACAGATGTAGTATTTGTTGCAGTTTTCATGCGCCACTAATACTCCGTTGGACCCTTCAGCAGCACAAATGTTTCCGGCCTCGCTAGGATCGCAATTTCCAGCCCCAGTACCAACGCTACCACCATTGTCGCTACCTCCATTTTCGGATCCGTTAGAGTCTTCTTCACTTGATTCCGATATTACACGATCACCACAATCCACTTGGTCAGGCCAGTCACAATAGTCCTTGAATGGATCAAAAAGTAGATTTCCTGGGCACCTTTGAACTACTGGCACACCGTGGCTACAGATGTAGTATTTGTTGCAGTTTTCATGCGCCACTAATACTCCGTTGGACCCTTCAGCAGCACAAATGTTTCCGGCCTCGCTAGGATCGCAATTTCCAGCCCCAGTACCAACGCTACCACCATTGTCGCTACCTCCATTTTCGGATCCGTGAGAGTCTTCTTCACTTGATTCCGATATTACACGATCGCCACAATCCACTCGGTCGGGCCAGTCACAATAGTCCTTGAATGGATCAAAAAGTAGATTTCCTGGGCACCTTTGAACTACTGGCACACCGTGGCTACAGATGTAGTATTTGTTGCAGTTTTCATGCGCCACTAATACTCCGTTGGACCCTTCAGCAGCACAAATGTTTCCGGCCTCGCTAGGGTCGCAATTTCCAGCCCCAGTACCAACGCTACCACCATTGTCGCTACCTCCGTTTTCTGATCCGTTAGAGTCTTCTTCACTTGATTCCGATATTACACGATCGCCACAATCCACTCGGTCAGGCCAGTCACAATAGTCCTTGAGGGGATCGAAAAGTAGATTTCCTGGGCACCTTTGTACTGCAGGTACACCGTGGCTACAGATGTAGTATTTGTTGCAGTGTTCATGCGCCACTAATACTCCGTTGGACCCTTCAGCAGCACAAATGTTTCCGGCCTCGCTAGGGTCGCAATTTCCAGCCCCAGTACCAACGCTACCACCATTGTCGCTACCTCCGTTTTCTGATCCGTTAGAGTCTTCTTCACTTGATTCCGATATTACACGATCGCCACAATCCACTCGGTCAGGCCAGTCACAATAGTCCTTGAAGGGATCGAAAAGTAGATTTCCTGGGCACCTTTGAACTGCAGGTACACCGTGGCTACAGATGTAGTATTTGTTGCAGTGTTCATGCGCCACTAATACTCCGTTGGACCCTTCAGCAGCACAAATGTTTCCGGCCTCGCTAGGGTCGCAATTTCCAGCCCCAGTACCAACGCTACCACCATTGTCGCTACCTCCGTTTTCTGATCCGTTAGAGTCTTCTTCACTTGATTCCAATATTACACGATCGCCACAATCCACTCGGTCAGGCCAGTCACAATAGTCCTTGAAGGGATCGAAAAGTAGATTTCCTGGGCACCTTTGAACTGCAGGTACACCGTGGCTACAGATGTAGTATTTGTTGCAGTGTTCATGCGCCACTAATACTCCGTTGGACCCTTCAGCAGCACAAATGTTTCCGGCCTCGCTAGGGTCACAATTTCCAGCACCAGTACCTACGTTACCACCATTTTCAGATTCGTTACTATCTTCTTCGCATGATTCCGAGATTACACGATCTCCGCAATCCACTTTATCAGGCCAGTCACAATAGTCCTTAAATGGATCGAATTGCAAAGTGCCTGGGCAATTCTGTACTACTGGTGCTCCATTGTGACAGATGTAGTATTTGTTACAATTTTCATGCGCCACAAACGTTCCATCGGATCCTTCCTGCGCACATATGGAACCAGCTAAGCTTGGATCACAATTGCCAGCACCACTGACTTGATTTCCACCATGACCATTTTCATCACTGGCCTCATTTTCATTTTCGTTAGCACCTGTTTCTTTTCTATCTCCACAGTCAACTGTATATGGCCAGTCACATTGCTGGATACTTGGATTATATTGTAGATCTCCGTAGCAGTCCCGAGTTATTGGTTTTCCATCCCAACACTGATAAAACTGATTGCAGTTTTCATGCGCAACAAGGACGTTGTCGGAGTTGGCTGTTGCGCAAATGAGCGGAGCCTGCTTTGGATCGGTTTCATCGTAGGATGCTATGTTCGTCCGCACTGGGTCTGCTTTAGCTAACGCTAAAGCGCAGAGTAGTGCTATAAGACCTGTAACAAAAATAATGATTACGGTGTTTATATAATAAATAATATGGGGCTAACTATACTACTTAGCTATCTTCTTGTAAATTTACGGAAAAACAAAGTACTTATTTTTGTTTCTTCCTTCCTTATCCTACTATAACTAACCTCTCATTACATCTACTGATTGTTTTGTTGTAAGAGACGCACTGCGACTTGTTCCTCACAGCTTTCCGTTCATCATTTATACCCTCAATACTGTTATTTTCAGATTATCTCTATGATAAAGATATCCCCTAATGTGCTAGATTACTAAGAAATTCCATTAACAAAGAATTTTCAGATAATTATCAATTAAAATTGTTTCCCATCTGAAATGTAAAATGTTTAGGCATATTGGAGCCAAGTTACTCTTATGATATTTTGAACTAGCTTTCCGCTCTTCGGCTCCGCTCGCGTTAACAGGTTTTCCCGTGGGAAAGAAGTATTTTCCCGTATAAGCTATATTATTGTAAAGTTTCGTTAAAATTCGTCCAGTAGTTCCAGAGATTAGCGTGTACAAACAGACAGAAAGACAGACATACGGATTTCTTTTTCAAAACTTGTATTTTTGTGTACCTGCAGCTACACTCCCTTTATATCACCTACAATTAGTTTTTTTTTTTTTAAATCAATGTACATACGTACAGATATGCCTATTCTTCAGTTTTATTATTGCACTAGCTTTCCGCCGTGGCTCCGCCCGCGTTAACAGATTTTCCCGTGGGAATGAGCCGTTTTCCCGCAATAAAAGGTAGCCTATGTTGCTCAGGGTGAATGTAGCTTTCTAATGGTGAAAAAATTTTTGAAATCACTAAAGTAGTTTTTAAGTTTGTTCATTACAAATACACACACACACACACACAAATACAAATCTTTCCTCTTTATAATATTAGCATGATAGAAGAAGATAGATAGATGGGTATGTTCTATTTTTGCCCCACATTTCGGCGGGGTTACACCTGCCGCAGTCGCGAGCTGTCGCGATGTGTATAAAGCGCGAAAACCTCATACAAAATACATACGATACAATTATTGAATAACAATATTGTTAGGAATATTGGGCTTATGTTTTGTTTCATATTAATCCGGACAAAAGGTCATACAATGCGCGCATTTTTTTTAAACGATAGGTACTAGGTATAAAACTATAGGAAATTATCGCAAAATACGTAATTTGCCATATAGAAGGCGGGGTTAGCATGTGACCTTGCCAGAAATTTTGGCGTAAGAAAGGAAAGAGGTCAATTAACTTTTGTCTGGATTTATATGAAACAGATCATAGTTAGGCCACAGAATACCAAATATGGTTAGGCATGTCCTGGCAAGAAATAGCATGTCCATTCAGAAATGGGAATTATTCGTAATTGTACACTAATTCCCTACGTTCGCTTGTTTATTGTGTAGGTTTCAAAGTTTCTATATTATGTGTAAGCAGAATATCAGGACACATCATGAAGAAAATGGCATCTTCTTTAGTTCAATATTTGGCCATGCGCTGTCCGTACACGACAGCTTATTTACAATACAATACAAAATACTTTACTGCACGCAAATAAAATACAGGACAACTTACTATGGTGTTAGGAAAAACGCAGCCTTATTACTTGCTTGTCTGGCGCAATTTCTTCCAGGAAACCTTGCAGCGTTGGAGACATCATACGTTAGATACGGGAAGGTGCGTATAAAATAACGTCATCCTTCATCAACATTTCCTTTCGGATTTTTTTATGAAACTTGGCTCTAGCACTTCTGCGCAAATAAATATAAGATAATTATAGCCAAGATATTTGATTGTAAGTGCAATGTTTTGTATACGACATGCATTTTAAATTAATTTGATAAGGTTTCACGGTAAAGGTCGTTTGTTCAGGATGATTCAATCAACAGCAAACCAACTAATGGATTGGGCGGCAAACATCAACCACAATCTATGATAAATGTGATGTTGATAATATCTACATATTAGTCTATTTTTCCGTTTTATTCAAATTAAGATTTCATGTAATCCTTAAATGTGTTTAATGTAATCTTCTTTATTTGCCAATTTACGACGTCATTTTATTTTTTCAAGGACCGCTTTAATTACACTTAAGGGATTAATTTACATATAGTACGGCTTGCTAGCTAAAAAATATAAGGATATCGGTCCCATCTGGCAGAAAGTACGAAACTTGGCATGAATGTAGCTGTCATATATGTGCTTGAATATCGATATGGAAACACTTCGATAAATTATTGTTTCCCCCCTTTCCCCCCCCTTTTATCTCCCTCATTCTGGTTTTTTGAATTTTATACTAAAACAGTACTACTGAGGAGTTTACTTTTCAGAGATCAAATCATCGTCGATAAATTGCCTACAAAACGATACTACATTTTATAGTGCTAAGATTAATATATTTCTATATACAGCCATCAACGTTTTATGAAATTTTAAAAACAGGCACACTTTTTTCTTCCTTACTTCATTTATAGGAAAACGACAAGAGTGGTGATAAAATGGACTAAAGAAGTCAACTACCTTATACATTAAGCTAAAAAATGACATTTACTTCATAGTCGTAAAGGCATTACTTCTAGAGTTACAGCTCACCGCGTCTGACTCAAGTACTCTTTTTTTTACCTTTTTAGAATACATCTTTCTGTTAACTTTGTTTAGCGTAGATTAGATTCAGATTTTCCAATTAGAAATAAAACAGTCCATGTACTAATCCAGGCCACAGTCTATTTACATGTAAAACTAGCTTTCTGCCCGCGGCTACGCTTGCGTTGTGTTTCGACATTTCCGTATTAATTTTTAACTATCCCACTTTTTTCCGTGATTTTAAAGTATCCAACATGTTGACCGAGTATATAAGGTACCACCATGCAAAATTTCATTTCAATCGGTCTAACAGTTTCGGAGATAAGCCCGTAGAATGTACTGCGCCGTATGAGTTACTAAAGTTTTTTAACTATCCCACGGGAACTTTTTAATTTTCTGGGATTAAAAGTATCTAAGATGTTGACCGGGATATAAGGTACCACTATACAAAATTTCATTGAAATCGGTCGAATAGTTTTGGAGATTAGCCCGTACAAACAGACAAACAGAGAAACAAAAATATTTAAAAAAAATCTGGGTATGTACTATATCGCTTCTTACATCCCCTTGAATAGGTTTATAGCATTTTTTTTCTATGTACAGATTTTATAGATTATTTTTTGTTTTTCTTTGCACGGGCTAATCTCCGAAACTAGTCGACCGATTTGAATGAAATTTTGTATAGTGGTACCTTATATCCCCGGTCAACATCTTAGATACTTTTAATCCCAGAAAATTAAAATGTTCCCGTGGGATAGTTAAAAAACTTTAGTAACTCATACGGCGCAGTATATTCTACGGGCTTATCTCCGAAACTGTTAGACCGATTGAAACGAAATTTTGCATGGTGGTACCTTATATACTCGGTCAACATGTTGGATACTTTAAAATCACGGAAAAAAGTGGGATAGTTAAAAATTAATACGGAAATGTCGAAACACAACGCAAGCGTAGCCGCGGGCAGACAGCTAGTTTTACATGTAAATAGACTGTGGCCTGGATTAGTACATGGACTGTTTTATTTCTAATTGGAAAATCTGAATCTAATCTACGCTAAACAAAGTTAACAGAAAGATGTATTCTAAAAAGGTAAAAAAAAGAGTACTTGAGTCAGACGCGGTGAGCTGTAACTCTAGAAGTAATGCCTTTACGACTATGAAATAAATGTCATTTTTTAGCTTAATGTATAAGGTAGTTGACTTCTTTAGTCCATTTTATCACCACTCTTGTCGTTTTCCTATAAATGAAGTAAGGAAGAAAAAAGTGTGCCTGTTTTTAAAATTTCATAATACGTTGATGGCTGTATATAGAAATATATTAATCTTAGCACTATAAAATGTAGTATCATTTTGTAGGTAATTTATCGACAACTATTTGGTTCTTGAAAAGTAAACTCATCAGTCCTACCGTTTTTGTAGAAAATGAAAAAAACCAAAATGAGGGACGTAAAATGAGGGAAAAAGGGGGGGGGTAATCATTTCTAAGCGTGTTTCCATATCGACATTGAAGCACATATATAAAAGCTACATGTATGCTAAGTTTCATGCTTTCTGCCAGATGGGACCGTAATTCAGGTTAACAAGCCGTACTAATAATCATGTTTAATTATAATGTGCTTCCTTTTGCATCATACCATCTTTGTTGCAAAACTTGCAAAGTATAAGAAACATGCAAAATGTGGTTGATAGAAACTGAACGAACGGCCTAACTAAAGGTCCTCCCAAAACTGTAACAAACTGCTACCAAAGAAGATTTTTTTTTATTGACCGAAGTTTCGAAAAGATACAACCAAGCAAGCTTCACCGGACATAACCGAAGAAGATTATGAGATACTGGCCCGGAAATACCCTTTCAGAAACGTATTCCGTTAGCGACTTCTAGATATTAACAACCCCATCTAGTGCTCTCGTTTAGTAACCAATACATACAACCTGAACAGAATCCATATAATTATTTAACGCAGGTCCTAATATACCTAAACGAACCGCTTAAAAAAGAAGCTTTACTCTAATAATCAAGTCATTAATAGATAGTTGAGTAAATGGATTGTTTTTAGGGTCCTGAAGATGATTGCTGAGCAAAACAATAGTCCCTTTGTGGAAATAATGGTCAAACGCACCAAATCTGTTTTTAACCCCCGACGAAAAAGAGGGGTGTTATAAGTTTGACATGCGTATCTGTCTGTCTGTCTGTCTGTCTGTCTGTCTGTCTGTCTGTCTGTCTGTCTGTCTGTCTGTCTGTCTGTCTGTCTGTCTGTCTGTGGTATCGTAGCTCCTAAACGGATGCTCCGATTTAGATCTAGTTTTTTTTGTTTGCAAGGTGTCATAATCGAGAGTGTTCTTAGCTATGATCCAAGAAAATATCTTCAGCCACTTGAAGATTATCAGCTCTTTTCTAGTTGTTGAATTATCAAGTAACAGTTTTGTGTCGGGGATTTTTTTAATTTAGTGTATTTTTTTAATTTTATAAGTACTAACATAGTTTTTAAGTGTGTAAGTAACTTCTTCATAGACTCAGTTGTCGGTTTTTAATAAATATTATTATTATTAAATCATCAAGTAGGTAATTAGAGTCGGTTGTATTGGCTAATTCTTAGTTACGAATTACCTCATAACAAAATTTTACTATTTTTTAATTTATTTTGAAAGCTACATATTAATTTCATTCGTAGTCCGCATCTCCAGAAGTTATTAAGTTGTTCCTAAGGGTGCTTGTACGTACACGGTCCAAGTAGCTTGCGCATGTTGCGGCATTGCCTTCGTTTGGACACGCGAAGTACATAGTACACTAGCCGCATCTAGCGTTTATTAGTTAGGGAATGTATATATATGTTACAACTAGCTTTCCGCCCGCGTTAGCAGGTTTTCCCGTGGGAAAGAAGTATTTTTCCGCGGTAAAAAGTAGCCTATGTTGTCTTCTGATGTTGTAGAAATTCATTAAAATCCGTCCAGTAGTTCCAGAGATTAGCGTGTACAAACAGACAGACGGACTTTTTTTTTTAAACTTGTATAAATTTTTGTGTTCAGCTACACTCCCTTTATCATCTGCAATCAGTTTTTTTTAAAACAATTCTATGTACAGACCCGCCGATTTTTCAGTTTTATTATCTAGTATAGATAGAAGATAGATAGAACAAGATTTTAGTGCTTTCAAACGATGTCAATTGACAAGCTACAAGCTACTTGCACCGTGTGCAAGCACCCTAAATTTGACAACTAGTTCTTCCTGTGGGTGTTGTACTATTGTACGAAGCAACTGAAGGCCGCCCGCGTTAAAAGTTTTTCCCATAAGAATCACATACCGCGGCAAGGTCTATTTTATCTCTGAACCGCTCTCACTAAAGAGTCGCTTTAGTGGTTTTGGCCTGAATGCGTAACAAACTAACGGGCAGGCTGACAAAGTTTTCGCATTTTTTGTTTTTGTCGTCAGTAGCCTTCATCAAGTCCTCTCGCGTGCAGGCGACTGGACAAGATAGGCAGCTACTGAGATGATCCATTTCGCAATATTAGTAGGGCAGTAGGGATTTTACATTGACATATAATTTTTAGTTAACAATACTCTACATTTTTTTCAAACGTGTTCCCTCAAGCAAGCTTGCGCGTGACGACCACTACAAGAAGTATTAAAGTTAAAGTGCAAAGTATTATTTTTCAAGTTGTGGTCACTAAAGGTTGAAACGATAATTTTCATAGTTGATTTTTAAATATCTCAAAACTATATTCTAAAAAAGTGCTGTTTTTCTTCTGATGCTCTTATCAAAGATCCCTAAATTCAGTTTTCCTGAAATTAAAAGCAGGTCGATCGATTACGACATAAATAGATAGATTGTAGATTACGATAACTTTTACAGGATTAAATAGTTCAGAGCAAAACTCGAAATTATACCTAGATTTCTACTTGAAGCTCACAATGTTCGTCCACCTAAATATTGGATTAATTTTTTGCCTGACACCAAAAAATAAGCAATGGCACATTCGGTACATTTTACGATTATTGCTTCCTTCCAATAATTAGGAAACAGTAATGTTATTTATTAATTATTCGATGGATCACTATTATATTTATAACTAGCGACCCGCCCCGGCTCCGCACGGGAAAATGGTTATTGTGGATTATCCTTCAGTATATTATGCATGTATTATACATATAAACCTTCCTCTTGAATCACTCTATCTATTAAAAAAAAACGCATCAAAATCCGTTGCGTAGTTTTAAAGATTTAAGCGTACAAAGGGAGGGACATAGGGACATAGGGACAGAGAAAGCGACTTTATTTTATACTATGTAGTGATTATGATTAATAATAGTAATAGATTGATACCACACCATACATAATTTGCTTAGTAAATGGTTTCGTATTCTTTTAGGCTTCAGAACTAGGTCTTAGGTAGATTACTAAGTATAATCCCATAAAAATCCCTACTACATATAAAAAGTGGAAAGAGGTTCAGGTTTTCGGATGAGTTATTTTTTAAAATAATCTATCCACTCTTTCCCGATCTTATAATATTATGCCTGTGACTACGTCACTGACGCCTGCGACCACGTTGTATCGCCGCCGCCGCCACCGCACCGCCCCGTCCTGAGTTCGATAGGTAGCTCGGCATACGGAAACGTGCGGAAACTACGATCACTATGTGCATATTTATTTGAATTACATATCTGCCTCTCCAAATATTGGCGGAGGCAGAAACAAAGTTGAGCTGCAATGTATGTGTAACAAGATTGAGAATTGATTGCGTGTGTTTGGCAGCAGCTGTGTCGGCACGTCACGTCGTCGTCACGCCTCCCCACTATGCGCGCGCGCCGTCAGCTCGGCAGTCAGTGCCGCCCGCGCCGCCGAGCCCGCGCAGCCCGCTCCACGAGCCGCGCCGCGCGACTCTCGAGCCTCTTCCCGCCACACATCCCACAGCTACCTTCATGCTAAACAAACTACCAAACCAACACAAGTGAGCCTCGCACGCAAAACCTCTATTTGCTCAAGTGTACCCCAAAACAACTCATATGACCTCGGTGCCCTGTTGCAGATGTCAGCCGTCACCGCACGAACAGCGGCGGTTTTATCACATCCTAGAAAATGACTGAAGGTCCTGGCCATCATGAGAAACCGGTGAGTCCTCGATGTAGTTGTGTTAAAGAGCACAGGTTCGGCGGCCGCGCGCATGCCAACCGTAACACACCGTAACAAGAATGTCGGATATTCTAGACAATAAAACTTTTGAGATCTGTGCTACTGGCGGCATGTTTACCACAAGAGCGATGACAGCCAGTATCAGCTGATGACATAATTAAAATAGGTCTTTAAAGTCACGCTCGACCACATCACCAACCGGTGGCTTGACATTTGTCTTATCATTAACTCTTATCAATGACTATCTTATTATTATGTACCAACGATTGTATGAATTATGTTTCCTACCAATACTTTATTTTATTACGGTCTTTGACAGATTGGACAAGCGTAATTAGTTCGATTTTCCTGGTTAATTAATGGCGTGGCTGATTGCTGTGTAGGTATTAGTGGAGTTGTGGGCATGTTGGGATTGTTGTAAATATTATGGTCGGTCATGGTGTTGTGTTGTGTACCATGCCGTGCCCACGGCCGCGTGCCGCGTACCAAATATAACTGGTTCTTAAGTGGACTGCCGCATACCGTCCAGATTTATAAATTATTACATTCAGACTGATTATGACAATATGTTGCCATTTGTCGGTGGCCTAGTGGCTAGGGCCGTTGACTTCCATTCGGATGTTTGCGGGTTCGAACCTCGGCACTTACCAATTTGTTTCGAATTTATATGTACGTTTATTCGACGCTCTTACGTTGAAGGAAAACGTCGTGAGGAAACCTGCACACACTTGCGAAATAATTCAAGGGTTGTGTGTGAAGTGGACCAACCCGCACTGGGCCAGCGTGGTCGACTAAGGCCTATTTACCCTGATTTCAGGGTAGGTTCGAGCCCCTCGGTAGGGACATATATGAACTGTTAATGATGATGTTGCAATTTTTTACCGCACTTAAAACGTGAGTACGAAAACAACATCGTAAAGATGAGCAAGAAGATTGGTAAACAAGAGCATGCTAAGCTGAACACATTGGATATTTGGCCATACTTATGTCCGTTGAATAAGGAAGAGAATCGCAGTATAAGTGTACAGCTTACCGTGCACTTGACCGTACTACTACTGAACTTATTATTATAATGACTTCTATGAATCGGTTATTGTATGATACGCTAATCACCAAACATCGAACACTGATAATTATAAAGTAATTAATTACAGAGTAATTAGCGAGCATCAACTTGCTTCTATTTTATGGACGACTATGAAGATGATGAAAAAGTGCTCAGCTTAAACTTAATTTTCTTTTGCTAATGTGCATTCTTTTACTATTATTTAAAGAAAAACACTGATAAACTTTTATATAAGTGGGGAATCTTATTATAATGATGATATATGTGTGACCTATAAATAAATGCGATCGTCAGAAAAAGGTCATCGTCGTTATGTTGGAACTAAAAACTATTGACTAAAATAATTATCTATACCGAAAATAAATTAACGATTGTGTGGAAGAGAATTTTGCATTTTGGCTCTACTGTTATTATATGCTCTTTTACTGACGATTTCTTAGAACATCACAATTTGTATTTATATATTAAACACACTTAATTAAATATACTTTTACAAATATTCCTAATTAAACAAGTATACCTACAACGCGTTAATCACAATTGTCGATTGTTCATTAAAAACTTTATGTAGCAATAATAGTTCGTTTGCCAAAGCTAATCAATTTGTTATTTCTCACGTTGGGTTCGATTCTCTCGCAGCACATTCTAAAAACCAATTATTTTTGTACCGTTTTGCTGTCACTTTGCCTTTGATTTCTTTGAGGAATAAGAAGGTAAAAAGAAAAACAATGTATTACCCTAGAAGTGCTCTAAAATTATATAATTATTATATTTTATTTACTTTAACAAATTAATGTGACATAAGCATGCAAGTCTTAAAATATATTTTTTTATTCATTATTTTCACTTCGCGTTAGTTAAAATTAGTCAATCCTATACATACACAAACAAAAATCAAAGCTAATCAAAAAGGCTGATTAGCCTGTGTAATGAAACGGACTTAACTTGTATTATTATGTGTACTCAAAAGTTTAAGAATCAATTTCTGCTGATAGAACAAATCAAAAGGCTGCTAAATTAAATTGCTTGTTTGCCAAACACTATGCATTCTTCATTCTTGATTGCAACATCTTTTTTCATCGATCCTCATCAAAAATAATATTTTTTATTTAATAGTATTTTTTATACTTTCGGTATTTGAAAAGTGAATAAAATGCAGGTGGCTTTAAACTCGGCATATGAACTTGGATTCAAGGTAAGGAGTTGCGTTTTGCCTACCATAGGCAATAATCATAGATAAATGCATACAATAATGTAGTTTATTCCATCATTTAATTATGTGCGGTATAGATACGCAGATTAAACAGACCAACACTTATTTCACTTTCAACTGTGTTACTTTAAAAATTGGCGTTTTTAATAGATATCTTGTTCACAATTTTTCCATATTTTGTGACCGTTAAAACTTGACTACTAAATAATCCAAAACAGAAATCAGTTAAATTGGCCCAATTCTCAAATTAAGCTCCGCTAGGAGACGCCGCAATCAATGAACAACATTTATTTTAATTTGTTACGTTTAAAATATGTATTAGATACTTTTCGGCATTTTAGGCTGGTATATTTATGAATACTCGTACTATTAGTATATTATTCTGCATAAAAAAATATCCTATGGACACTCTAAAATAAGAAAACTACTTAAAATGTTACCAAAATACGTATGGGGAAAGTTCGACATAAATAATATCTCCTTTATTCGTCCTTCGGGGAAGCCCGCTTACTCACTTCAATGAAATCAAATCGAGAAAGGTGCCTTTCAATATTCATCATTGGCCCACCGAGGAGCTCGAGCCTACACTGTAATTAGGGTGAACAGGCCTTTGTCGACCATGCTGGCCCAGTGCGGGTTGGTCAACTTCCCACACAACCTTTGAATTACTTCGCAGGTGTGTACAGCAGGTTTCCTCACGATGCTTTCCGTCACCGTAAGAAAAAAAAGTATAAAAATTACTTTTTTCAAATTATTTTACCATATTTTCTTAAATAATGCTAAGTATCTTATTTATCAATTTTTATGTGTGTAGGTATTTGAACAACCTTTTCATTCAATATCTATGTCACATAATATTTTATTTTGTCGTTCTTACGTTATTTTACAATTTTAGGAAAAGACAAGCGTTTAATAAATAAATATTTTTACGGAAAACTAAAAAAATAGAAGTAAACACAGTTTTTAAAGAAGTTTTTCATAAAAACATTGCAAACATTTATCAATAACTAGCTGTCCGCCCTCGGCTATACGCCCGAGTTGTTTTTTTCTTTTTCTTTTTTTTTTTACCTTTTAAACCTTCCCTGGACTTCCACGAATATTTCAAGACCAAAATTAGCCAAATCGGTTCAGCCGTTCTCGAGTTTTAGCGAGACTAACGAACAGCAATCCATTTTTATATATAAGAAGATGATCTACTCTATGTACTAACTCTGCGCACGCGTTGAAGTCTTTTGTATGGTGACGTTGCAATATTTTTGCAACTTTCGTTAACAGCTTCCTAAGGTCACACTATGAACCTTAAAACTTTACAAAAGCCAAGATATTTTTGTAATCTGTTAAGGTACATAATAAAAATAATATAATGAAGAACTTAAAAAGTTATAAAATATATGCTCTACACATAGAGGGTGATCTAGGTAGATTTTATTTTGCTCTATATGCCATTCTTCTTCTTCTTATCGACTGAATTTCGAGGTTAACCTACCTCAGAGACCCTGGTGTCGGAATTGTTGAGCCGCCTCAGGCTTCCCATTCGAAACTAAATTTTATACACACCATGTAGTTTTAAATACAGCCCGCATATGTTAAAGTCGTTTGGAATGTTAACAATCATAGGTCCCTCACTAGTTTGTACATAGTTTAAGCACTTTCCTAGTGACTGTGAGTGAGGTCATCTGGTAGCCACTGCCTTGTACGAAACATGCGGTCGACTACTGATACTTTTGTGTTCGTTGACACACTCTGGCCTATAAATAAAGGTGGTTTTAGCATAAATTTGCCACGTTGTCGTGTGTACGCCGATTTTAAAGTCTTTGTAAACTTGTAGATGCTTATTTATTTACGAAACTCGCACCTTTGCACCAAATAGATTACCATTACCATTATGCAGTTATGATGTTTTGTACAGTAAGTACATTTCGTGTTTTTCATATTTTTATTCTTATTTTTAACTATTTCATTGAGCTTTTTAGCACAATATTACATTCTAAAGGAAAATAAACGAAAATCTATTTATTATTTAATCTTTTTAGACGTTCGAATGTGTAAAAATTATATCACAGGTTTTTCCCCTTAAAGAAAATCTTATTCAATACTATTCAGCAACGCACGTGTATACTACCTACGGGTAAAAACATGTCAACGATGTTAGATAGATACAAGTGCAGTAATAGTTCATAAGGAGGAAGCACTTTAGACAGCCGAACAACTGTGAAGGTCTTCACCAAACAGTACCAGTTTAGCGGAACAAGCGACAACCTTGACCACTACGCACATCTGTTTTAAGTTTTTTTTTTTATTTATGCTCATTTCAACTCGCCCTCCTTAATAGACACGTGTGTGTAAGCATAATATGTGCGTTCTTTCTTCCTAATTATGTATGCATCTGAAATAAAAAACTATTTTACAACAAAATTAACCGCTGAAAAGACTGAAAAGCATAAAACTCTTTCGTGTGTCTGTTTGATACGCTTTCACCCATAAACTGTTATACTGAACTGATTTTGATGAAATTTTGATGGTGTAGGTATAGAATATACCTTGAGGGAGGAAGGACATAGGCTACCTTTTACAGCGAGAAAATATAAAGTACTCACGGGAAAATCTGTTTTCCTAAAGATTTTTTTTTTTCAAATTTATTCTACCCTCTATACCTACCCTTTCCAATAAAAAAAAAATGCAAAATCGGATTACGTTAAACGTGGTCACACATAAAAAAAAATACGCGTTGACTTGAGTACCTCCTCCGTTTTTCGTCGGTTAATAAATGAAATGACTACAGCTCCTGCCTGTCAAATTATTCATAGTTATTGTACTCAGTTGAGGAGTCCTCGGCTGTGTAGCTTTTAGTGTTAGGGCACAAGGGGCATTGTACCTAACAATCGGTCCATGGAGGCTGCGGCCAAGTAGTATAGTTAACAACATTTATGATAGTAATAAGTATATGGAGACATCTTGCAATCTGACCCCAAACTAGGCAGAGCTATGCTTTGGGTGACAAACACAATCCAGACACAAGACAAACACAGGTGTTAATCACACGAATGTTTGCCTTGGGCGGGATTCGAACCCGCGACCCTGTGCTTCGAAGACAGATACACTACCAACCAGGTTACGAGACCATCACCTGTGCCATCAGTTAAACGATCAGGTGACTCAACGCTTTTTACGTTGAGCATCATTGGTCACATTATTACATTGAGGTGGGAAAACCGCGCTTGTGCATTATTATAATAATAGAGACATAAAATTGCGTTTATAAGTTGTTAATTTTCACGTCAAAACAATTAATTGCAAATCTTTACGACTATGCCTTTACTTATCATCAGCTAATCAATAAATACGTTTTCTATTTTGTTACTTTATTTTATACTAACTTTCCGCCGCGGCTCCGCCCACTTTAATAGTTTTTTCCGTGGGAATGAGGTATTTTCCCGCAGTGAAGGGTTAAGCTTATGTTACTTAGGGTGAATGTAGCTTTCTAATGGTGAAAGAATGTTTGAAATCGGCACAGTAGTTTTTAAGTTTATTTATTACAAACATACACACACACACAAAAATACAAATCTTTCCTCTTTATAATATTAATATGAAGTATAATATTATAATCTCTATAACAAACATTTGAAAGTAAGTAGAATCATCTGTTATCCATGCATACGACGTAAATATACAAAATATACTAATGGAACTATTATTAGATTGATAACGATCAACTATGTATAATGTTATACAAATGGCTGCACTGATGTAGTTATAATTATATTTAAAAAAGTATTAAATTATTTAAATGATAGGTAAGATCACTTTTTTAAGCATTTTAAATCCAATTTAGTAGTCAGTTTTTAATACAAGATTAACTGTTTTCCGTGGCGTCGTGTTTTTCGCAGTTTTCAGAGTTAGAACATATTTAAACATTCACAATTATAATACCTTTTAGTAATAAACACTTGCGCACGAGTTGCTACTAATGTGATGTATCAAACTAAAATTAACTCAATTTTATTATTATTATTTTGATAAAATAACCGTTGTTGTTTACTCGGGTTCTACAATTTAATTTGATATCGCTACATAAATATATATTATATTTAAACCAGGAAAACAATAAATACTGATAAACAACCATAAAAACGTTCAGGGAAATATTGAAATAATAAATTAATGGTTCAGTGTATGTACTATGTAGAGAGGATTCCTTTTATTCTTTACATAACACACGAGTATATAGGTAGGTATACAACGTGTAAGTGGCGATAGGAAAAACTAAGAACATGCCCATCTCTCTCAAAGAAACTTCTCTCGAAAATGAAAAAAGACATTGACTTTCTCCTTACAAACTATCCATTTTTGTGTATCGATAAATTTCTACGAGAAAAGTTTCTTTGGAAAAGTCTTTCAAAACCATTGACTAAGCTAAAATGTCCTTTCAGTAATTGCTAAGCTTACACCATTAATAATTTGTCTTTACCAGTTCCATGATGGAACTAATGCAGCTTTTTGGTCGCGTTAGTTCCATTAGACTTTACGATGGAACAATTACAACTGTTTATTCTCGTTATAGATAGTAGAGTAATACGTTAGGTACTCCTTGGTAAATGGTAAATGGTAAGAACGGGCTGATTTCCGCAACTCGACGTCTAATGCGCCTTTTTTGCGTATGGGTGGGATTGCTACTCGAGCCACCCTATCTCCTCGAAGAACCTCAGCAGGCCTTTGACCTCCCTGAGGGCCTCGGGGATCGACCGAGGTGTACCGAGGTGTTTAGCCCGGTATGTGGCTGTTTCCCGGCACTCCAAAAGCACGTGGGCCGCCGTCTCTTCTGTCTCCATGCATCCTCTGCACAGTGGACTGTCCGTGACACCTAAAGTAAACAGATGTTTGTTAAAAGAACCATGACCTGTTATGACGCTGGTTACGGTCCGTAGTTGGGCTTTCCTCAGACTGAGCAGGGTCCGGGTTAGCCGGTGGTCTATTACCGGCAGAGCCTCCTTTGCTTGCCTACAGTCTCGATGTTCAGCCCAGTAGGTGCCATGCTGTTCCCTCGTGCGATCCCTCAGCATTTTGCGTAGTTGACCTGAGGGAATGGGTATTATGGGCTCTGGACCTAGAACTGCCAGGTCTGATCCCCTTCTTGCTAGCTCGTCCGCTGCATCGTTGCCTCGAGAGCCGCTGTGTCCTTTGATCCACTGTAATGTTACGTGGTTGTTTCGACATACCTCCATAATTCCAAGGTGGCACTCGTAAATAAGTCCTGATGTGTAGATACAGCTATTCAGGGCTTGTAGAACTGACATACTGTCCGACAGGATTCGGATGGATTGATCCTTCACATCTCTGGACAGCACTGCCCTCACAGCCAGTGAAATGCCTAGACACTCCGCCTGGAAGACTGTGTTGTGTATACCTAATGGGTTCAGAGATCTGTATGTGAAGGTCCTCTGAGAAGACCCCAGCGCCGGTACCTTCCTGTGTTTTGGAGCCATCCGTGAAGATTCTGAGGTCTGTTAGGTTTAGACCCTCGTAGTTTTGATCTTCAAAGAGCTGTATTTTGTACTTTTTTTCAAATACATACTGTTTGGGGATCCTGTCATTAGGGGCCATGAGTAATGGTTGGTCCTCAGTGGCTTCGTCGAGGATCCTCGTATGTGGGATCTTCTTGTTGCACCATAGCATTAGCGACTTCAGACGTACCGCAGTGGAGGCCGCCTCCTGTCTGATGAACAGGTGCAGCGGGGGTAGTCCTAGCATGGCCTCTAGGGCCGCAGTCGGAGTGGTCCTCATGCAGCCCGTGATGGCCATGCACGCCAGTCTCTGGAATCGTTGTAGTTTGTTGATGACAGTTGTCTGGTCACACTTAGTCCACCACACTAGCGCGCCATAGCAAAACATTGGCCTGATCACAGTCCTGTATAGCCACAGTATGACCTTTGGAGTGAGTCCCCATTTTTTACCTATCATCCTGCGGCACTGCCAGAAGGTGACACTTGCCCTTGTTATTTTGTTGTCTATGTGACTGTTCCAGGTAAGCTTGTTGTCCAGGATAACACCTAGATATTTTACCTCTCTTGATAGTTGAAGCTCCGTGCCAAGCAGCCGCGGCAGCCTGTAGTTGCCCAGCACCCGCTTCAGTGTGAACATCACGAGCTGAGTTTTGGTAGGATTGACGGATAGGTCGAAGTCAGCGCACCATGCCTCCACTATACGAATGGCACTCTGTGCGAGATCACAGACAATTCCTGCCGTCTTACCGTTAATTAGGATGGTGAGATCATCCGCGTACCCTATCGTGTAGTAAAAGTTTGAGTTGAGCTTGGTTATAAGATCATTTATTACCAGATTCCACAGGAGGGGCGATAGGACTCCTCCCTGTGGGCAGCCTCTAGCGATTAAAGCTGCTGAGGCTCCTCTAGCGAATCTTACCACTCTGTTTTTTAGCATGTTCTTGACCCAATCAGCCATCACGGGGTTTGCACCATGTCTGAGAAGGGCTGCGCTGATGCTAGTAAAATTGGTCCTGTCGAAAGCCCCTTCGATGTCAATAAAGGTGGCTAGACAGATGCCTTTATTTTGTATAGCCTCCTCGATCCTGCTGACCACCATGTGTAATGCTGATTCAGTGGACTTACCAGAGGTGTATGCGTGTTGGTTCTTATGCATTGGCCGACACGTGAGGACCTTGTCTCTCAGTTCTCTGTCGCAAAGCCTTTCCAGCGCCTTGAGTAAAAAGGACGTAAGACTTATTGGTCTGAAAGACTTAGCGTTAGTGTAGTCTCCTTTACCTGGTTTTGGTATGAAGAGCACTTTGACCTCCCTCCATCCTTTCGGGATATACCTGTGTGCCAAGCATGCTCTCAGGATGACTACCAGTCTATCCAAGAGAAGCTCCATGCTCCACTGCAACAGGGCAGGGAAGACGCCATCAGGTCCCGCTGCTTTGAATGGTTGGAAGCTGTTAATGGCCCACCTGAGATTATCTCCATTTATAACCTTGTGGGCGTATTCCCAACAGGCCTCTGTCGGTGTGTGATTATCCTCCTGCCAGTTGATATTTTCAATCATCCTGCAGTCCGGAAAGTGTGTCTGCAGCAAAAGTTCTTGGGCTTCCTCTGCAGAGTTGGTGTATGAGTTGTCAGGCTTCCGAAGACTCCCTGCCTCATGGTTGTGTTGCTGGGCTAGGACTTTCCTTACCCTGTTGGCTTGTTCGAAGCTTTCGATGGTGTCGCAAAAGTTCCTCCACGAAGCTGTTTTCCAATACCTCAGTCGCTTTTTATACCTGGCCTTGGTCTCCTTGTAGGAATCCCAGTCCTGGTCTGCTGAAGTGTTCATTGCCCTGTTAAAAGCCTTCCTGACCTTACCCTTTAACCTCAGTAGTTCCGGGCCCCACCATTTGTTTTTGTGTGGTGGACCGCCGAGAGATGTACTCAGAGGGCAGGCTGTTTCGTAGCTGCTCAGCAAAGATTCGGTGACACGCTGCACCAGTTCTTCTATTTGCGCTGTGTTTTCTAGTCTCTCATACATTGGAAGTCCCGCGACTTTGTCGCGAAGAACCTCCTTAAATAAGAGCTTGTCTGTCTTGCGAGGATTCCTGTAGGGAGCAGTTGGTGGTATACTTACCAATAAGTTGAATCTTACCCATCGGTGGTCCGAGCACGATGCCTCTTTGGACACGTGCCATCCATCGACGAGCTCCCTCGCCTTGGGGGTGGCAAGGGTGATGTCAATTATCGTTCTGCTTCGCTTGGTAACGAATGTCGGTTCCGATCCTACATTTAAGAGATTCAGATGTGTTGTGAATAGATACTCGACAAGGGTTTTACCTCTGTTGTTGCAAGTGTCCATTCCCCATAGTGTGTGATGAGCATTTGAGTCGGTTCCCATCAGGATTTCCAGCCCGTTCGCTTCACAGTAGTTCACCAGTCTTGAGAGGTCGTGAGGCGGTGGTTCATCGCTCTCATGCATGTAGACCGACGCGATGATTACTTCAGTCAGTCCCGATGGAGATTGCGGTATTTGTAGCCTTAGGGCGTAGAGGTCTCTGGAACAGAACTCCATAAGAGGTTGTGCGTCCAGATTGCCAGTAATGTGAATACATGCTCTTGGTACAGCATGATTGTTCGAGAAGAAGAGCTTACCTCCAGTGTTGAAGAGCCCTCTAATGCGGCCATCACTGACCCACGGCTCCTGGATCAAGGCGATGGCTGAGCAGTTGTTGTCCTCCAGCCAGCTCCGCAGTTGAGCCGTAGCGGTCTGGCTGTGCTGGAGGTTTGCTTGCAGCAGTTTAATTGCGGGTGAAGGGCACGCCATCGCTGTTGGCTATCTCTCCCGCCGCCCGCAAGTAGAGTTTCGCCAGCATGTCGCCCGTCTCCTCGTCGGTGGACGGCGGCTCGCTCCGAGATTCTCGGTCCGGCCCGTCGTCCAACAACTCGTCCGTGGTCGGGCTGGGTGGTGCGAGCGGCCCCTCTGCCCTTTGGGTTTCAGAGCCGTCCACCACCTCCATGCTGGCGCTTGTTCCGGGCACTGTCACCCCTGTGATCGTCAGACCCCGGGGTGCAGTGTCTTGTTCAGTCGGAGGGGCTTTATAGAACCTACCCCTAGGACCCTGGAACATGATGTACACCGCGCCTAACCCACACGTGAGTCTGCGCTCGTGCTCCATCAAAATCGGGACTAGGGCCTGGGGTATGGAGAAAAAGATAAACCACCCCTCCGGTTGGCGGTCGAAACCGTGTATCAGCCAGTGTTGGCATCCCGCCCAAGGGTTCTGGAAGTCCAGCGAGTGCCCTATATCGGTGGTGTTCCGATATGAGCCCACGCCTTCCTCTCCAGGATCCTTGTCCGGGATGAACATGCCGCATCGAACGCGGTTTGGCACTTCGGACATCCCCTTCACCACCAGGGTATCCCCTGGCGGCGGGGTGATCTCCGAGACCGTCGCCTTGAGCCAGTCCAGTGTCTTCCGGTCTCCGCACCACAATTTAAGGTACCCTTCCGAGTACGTGGGCTTACCCTTGAAGACCGGGCCTGCCTCTCCTGGCGCGCGCGTTATTGCGGCCTGCACGATCCGCCTTGGGAGTTCGGTAATCAGCCTGTCAGCCTCCGTTTTGGTCAGGACCCCGGCTCCTGCGGTGGTAACAACCACAGCAAGTTCCGACCTGACCGCCTCGGCGTAGCTGGCTTGGGTCCGGGTAGACGCAGCGAGCCGCGGCTTCTTGGTCACCCCCTGAGGAGAGATACTCTCATCATGGGGTCCCTCCCTAGCGGCGGCTCGATCCCTCTTCCCGGGCCTTTTGGCTGATTTGTGTTTTTTGGACAGGCTCCTGCCCACAGGCTTGGCTCCAGTTGAGGTTCCGGCGTCAGCAATTCGGTTAGCACCGTCTTGTGAGCCTTCCCCTTTCCTGTTGCCCGCCTGCAAGGTGCCCGATCCGGAGGGCCCCGGCTCGGGTGGAGGTATACCTGTTCCAGTTTTTGTAGAAGCAGCTCTGAGTTCCCGTTGCCGAGCCTTCTTGCGCTGCTTCTTGTTTAAATTTGAGCTCGCTCTAGCCGTCTCCTGAACGGGAGGGCGGTTCGGCTTTTGGCTATGCGGTTTTTTGGCTTTGCCCCGCTTATCCGCCACTTGCCATGCAAGCTCAAAGTTTGCGAAGGGGGATGGACCGGCACTGGACGATGCCTGCACTACGGGTCCCCCTGTATTAGTTGATTTGGTAAGGTCCACAGGTTGCCCTACAGACCCTCCCTCTTCAACCAAGGGTTTGGCTGTCCCCGCCTTCGGGCCCTTGGGTTGACCCCCCGAGCTGAAGTTGGGCGACGCCGTAGAAGTAGACGGGACCGCTGCAGAAGCAGAAGCCCCATCTTGTATGGCTGCATCGGAGGACCCCGACGAACCAGTGGTGTTTTTATTGGACCTGGGTTTAGCCATGTTGTTAAAGTATGTAAATTCATCCCCCTGACTTCCCACCCTCCACGGAGCCCGCAACGTTGGGAACGGCCTACTGAACTTCAGCCGTTAGGATTATCAGGGAGATATAGGAGTCCAGGGTGGTCTACGGTGCGCCTCGGGCACCAAGCGCAGGTGGCCGGTGAAGTAGCAGGTCCGCTACCCACCGGGCGTTCCACCTGGCCGAGCACCGTCAGCATGACCTTCAACCAGTCGCGAAGCCCCCTCCGCGACCCCTGCAACCCCTCGCCGTGGCCCTCTGACGGGACACTTGACCGTTTCCCTGCCCGTGGCTAGCGGACAGGGCTACCGTTTACCTGAAATCGGGACCAAAGAGGGCGTGTTGCTCCGCTCACGGCGCTAGCTCAGCCCCCCAGGACTCCGTCATCCAGGTGTACGGCGCTCAACTGCGCAGGCCCTAGCGCAGGTGGATGTGATAGTCCGCCGGGGTACACCCACACTAACCCGACGGAACCGGAGGGGAATTTTGCCAGCAGCTAGTAAAAAGCCCGATAGGTCAGTTGCTAACTGTTGTTGCCCGGGCGCACCAGAGGTGGCCTGTAATCTTACAAGCGCACGAATCCGCTTGTACCATTACCGGCCTCCTGCACGTGGAGGTATCCCCTCTAGGAGTCCTGCAGCCATTTTCTGCAATCAAAAGAAATTCACGCCACCCCTACAGAGAACCCGGCCTCTGCAGGAGGCGACCCTTCATGCCTGCAGAACCCCTGCCGCCCGTTAGGTACTCCTTAGAGTATACAGGGCGTCCCACGGCTATGCCACATGGAGGGAAAGTACCTTAAATATTGTAGTTAGAACATTTTACTGAAAGAAGACATTATTTTATTTCTAAAAAACTATTAAAACTGCATTCATACATTTTTTTTAATAATTACATGGTTGAACCGGGAATCAAACCCACTACACGAGAAAAAAAAAAAAATCACCCTGTAGTTTTATTATACCAATCGAAAGGCTTCATCATAAGAATTATTTTTTGCTAAATAACATAGTATCAAAAATAAAAGGAATACTATGAATTTTAACATTTGATGTAGCCGGCCGAGATCGCCAGATCTAGCCCCGTTAGATTTTTTTATGGGATTATGTTAAAAAAAAAATGAGTTTACAAGAACCGGTACGAAAGTGTCCACGAGCTACAAATAGACCTTAGACGTATTATTATAAATATCCACCACAACAAGTTAAAAAAATCGACAGGGAGTGAAATTAAGAGTGTGATTTGTATTCAACTGCGTAATTTTGAGCATTTGATGAAATTGATAAATTTTGTATTAAAAATGTTAAAATACATAGTCTTCCTTTTATTTCTGACACTATGTTATTTAGCAAAAAATAACCCTTATGATGAAGCCTTTTGACCGGTATGAAAAAACTATAGGATATTTTTTTTTTCGTATAGCGGGTTCGATTCCCGGTTCAACCATGTAATTATTAAAAAAATTATGAATGCAGTTTTAATAGTTTTTAGAAATAAAATAATGTCTTCTTTCAGTAAAATGTTCTACCTACAATATTTAAGGTACTTTCCCTCCATGTGGCATAGCCGTGGGACGCCCTGTATAACCAAATTTTTTTATACAGACTCTAAGGATGAAGAAAAAAAATTTTACGCGCGGCATTTTTTTTTTCCTCATGACAGCGTTACTCAATTATTTTATTTAATGCCGAATCCATCCATAGTGATTTCGCCAGACCGATTCCAACTTTATTGAAACCTGATACCATTCGTCAATCGCTTGCACACTTGCACGTGTCATGAAATGTAACCCATCATAATGCGCCAACTGCAGGACTGCAGGCATTGCAATTTCCAGCTGGCTGACCTAATAATATGACACCTCATTACACACCAGTCATTCCATCACAGAAACGAAAAATTTATAATAAAACGGTACTTATAACATCCTTGATTATAAAATCCTTGAAAAAACATTAGGTGATAAATATAAAAAGCCTCGCCATATTGCGGAATTTTCATTGAACTATTTTATAATGAAAATTGTTGCAGATAAAAATATACACGTAGCGCCCCCTATTTTTCTGGTCAAGCTTGTTTTAAGTCCATGTAAAAACAATAATTATAACATCCTTGGTAAAAACCTACGAATAAAAGCTATTCTACTGTTTGAATACTCTTTGCTAAATGAATGACCATGAATGCATGCGTCAACGTCCACACGTTTCTGTCCACATTATCAAATTTTCGTCATTTTCCATTACTTTTTACTGCATTCGTGGTTTAACCATAAAATTGTCATAATTTTCCTTTATTGCTTCTCATTTCTGATAAGAAAACAGTGGTTAGTTTAGTGGTGAATGTAATACTTATAGAACACGGAGTGCTGTTATTTCAATATTTTAAGGTTTATTTTATTATTATTATTGTTTTGTATTCAAAAGAAACAAACTTCTAGCTAATTCTCATTCAATGTACGTATTAGACTTATTTTTTGTGGTCAAATAATAAGGTTCTATAATTATTTTAAAATAATCATATTTCTTTAAAAAAACCTAATAAATAAGTAATTATTACCTATGATAATTCGTAAAAAATATAAAAATATATTGCGATGATACAAAATAATGTAACTGAATTCCTATATTCAGAAACAGCACAGTTATTTCATATTCGATGTTTGTCGATGTGGTTAGAGTATTGACTACATCACTACATAGTATAAAACAAAGTCGCTTTTTCTGTCCCTATGTTCCTATATCCCTATAGTACCTACGAGAGCCCACAACCAAAACCATGTTTCATAGCAATACGGCAAAAACCCTATAAAATCGTTAGATTGTATGATTCTGAACCCGACTAGGTATATAGTAACGGTCGAAAGTGTAGCAACTGCGTGGGAGGCCATTTCTGCTGTGTCAAAAAAAAAAGGCAGTCGGTATTATAGCAATACGTCTGATAGTGAAAATGTACATAGATTTTATAATTGTATTACGAAAAAGTTTGTTTTCAGACATTTTGCGCGTAGCATATAGCCTCAGCGCATTTTTGAAAATGTCAACAAATTTAGCCGACCTGTATCATAGCAATACGGATAATTTTTTTTTTTAACTTTTCGTATTGCTGCCAGGATTACCAAAAACCTGTTTTCAGACACTTTAAGTGTAGCATATACTCCCAAAAATCTCTACCAAAAGTCTGATAAAGAAGGTGCTACACTTAATTTGTCTGATATAAATTTTTTGCACATGTGGACAACTTATTTTATCATGTCCAACAATTTTCAGACATATTGCTATGATACCGATCGGTAAAATTTGTTAACATTTTCAAAACGGTCTCAAAATTTAATGCGTTCACATTTCCGTCTGAAAATTGTTTTGTTCGCATCAAATAACCAAAATTTACTAATAAAAAAGATTTTCAGACATATTGCTATGAGACATTTTTTTTGTCTCATTTTTAATTTTTTTAAGTGATTTTACGGGTTTGCGCTACACCACTAACGTCTGAAAAATATGTTTCCGGTATCTCAGAACTATCATTCAACTACAGTCTGCAAATCAGACATATTGCTATGATGCAGTTCGGTAAAATTTTGTCAATTTTGAAAATTCGGTCAGATCAAACGCTACGCGGAAAATGTCTGATATTGGTATTTTCGAGTTCAGGATAATCGTATCTATCGATTTGATGCGGTTTTGGCCGTATTGCTATGAGACAAAAATCTTGGTCGTGGGCTCTCTAACTACTATGTATGCTTCAATCTTTAAAACTACGCAACAGATTTTGATGCGGTTTTTTTTTAAAGGTTTATATGTTAATACAAACATAATATACTTAAGGATAACCCACAATAACCATTTTCCCGTGCGGAGCCGGGGCGGGTCGCTAGTAATATTATAAAACAAAGACGCTTCCCGCAGTCTGTCTTTCTCTATAGATTAGATCTTCAAAACTACGCAACGGATTTTAATGCCGTTTTTTTAATAAATAGAGTGATTCAAGAGGAAAGTATAATAGGTACATGCATATAATATAGTAGAGAAACACTGATAATTTTGGAGTTTTTTAATGTGATCTCAGGTGACATAGTAAATAAACACATTTTTTGCATATACATTGCAAAACACGAGATAGATCAGAATAATGTACTAGAGTATTATACAACTTAAAAAGGTCGAATAAAAGTCCGCGAAGGTGTGTGTCTATCACTTAACTTAGCGTACCAATAACCACTTACAAGAAAAAAATACATATTCGAAGCAATGTTAAGCAATACAGCATCAATCCTTATCCATTTAAGTACCTTAAATACAGTGTGCATTAATATAGATCAATATTGCCCTTTACAGCATGTAATTTGAATAAATAATACTAGTAATATTAATAAAGATCCATTATTAAACCATGTTCCTAATGAAAGTACACAAGATTACCAACCTCATTTTAATTCAGGTGATATGACTGTGAAAACAATCCATAACATTAAATTAAAAAAAGAAAAACCACGGCCTTTAAACCGTTACTTGATCCTTTCAACAACTAGAGAAGAGCTGATAATCTTCAAATGGCTGAAGATATCAGTGTTGCCATTGCTACGGCAATTGCCGTGTTCTACGGTAATCAAGCCCCAAAAATCGATGTGCTACGGCAGCTTTTCCAGACTTCCATCATATAACTACGGCAATTTTTCTTTGTTGGGATTCTTGGGATTCTTACAAAATAATCAAAACACGGCAATTTTGTTCAATTTTTTCGATAACACGCACGACACGGCCGGCAATCGGACACCTAAAACACGGTAATTATAATTTTATTGATGGCAACACTGGAAGATATTTTCTTGGATCATGGCTAAAATATTCTCGATTGTAACACCTTGTAACAAAAAAAAACTAGATCAAAATCGGCGCATAACTATGATGCCACAGACAGACCACACACGTCAAAATCCTTTTCGTCGGGGGTTAAAAACAACTTTGTACAAAAGAGTTGTTTTTGTTATCACCACGGAGGGTCTCTTAACCGAGAGGTCAAGTCTGGTCAATGGTCATATTTAGAAAAGTCACATAAATAAATAAATGGTTACTGATTGTCTGAAAGATGTCAACAAACTGCTCATCGAAAAGTTTAAGTTATCTCTTTACCTTTCACCTTCATCATTTCTTTTTTACCATCATAATTATTGTGTTCATTGATATTGATGCTCGCTCCACCTCGCTGGCTGATTTGATTCACGTTCACGGCCTGTGACGTCACCCCTTACTCGCCTCTCAGTTGTCGTACTAGAATTTTGGCACATTGCTGAAAGTGTGTGACCTACGTGCGACGCACGCGACTATTGTACATTCCACTTCGTATGACTCAAGAAGCGTAATTTTAGCGTACATTTCTTCTAGAGCCGTGGCAGTGGGTTGTAAATATGCAAATATCATCATCATCTTTATTATCATCATGACAATACGTATGTTCCTCATAGTGGTGGGATTGTTCGTTCATCATGTCATACTAATATTATAAAGAGGTAAGATTTGTATTTTTGTGTACACACACAAAATCGTTACAGTGTGTGTGTGTGTATGTTTGTAATAACCGCGGGAAAATGCCTTATTCCCATGGGAAAAACTGTTAACGCGGGCGGAGCCGCGGCGGAAAGCTAGTAAAATATAATATAATTATTCATATCGGCATGTAACTAAGTATGTTTCCGCCTCAAATGAATATGTAACTGACTTAACTAAAGTGATGTAAATATCCTAAAGTTAAAAATAAATACTTTGAACTTTAAACTTAGTTTCGGAGCTTATTCAATGCAAACTAACAAACAATCAATTCTTTTCTCATTTTAAAATTATATACCTAGTATAGAATACGAACCCTCTGTTTTTTAGCTGAATGATTACAATTTAGAGCAATTTATCATAATTTCATGTTCATATACATAAATGTACAGACATCCTGTCACCAGTTCGCTACTCATATTGTGTCCAGTTAATACATATTTAATGACTCCAAAGTAATAACGTTGAGTACATACACGAGTAAATGGGCCATGTCAAATGAGGCTCAGCTGTGTTGAAGTGCTGCATGCCGCCGCCGCAGATAATTTTAATACTATACAAATAATGTCTTCGACGAATACAGTTGTTTATCACGCATAAGTGACACTCGTATCCACAGTTCTCTTGACGTAGCATTTTGCTACGCCGCCGTAGCTATAGATCGTAGGTAGAGTGTCCCGTAGCTGACAGGGATGTGTTAAAAGGGCATTCGCCGAAGGCTAGAAATCCTGCGTTAATCATTGGTAGCTGAGGTCTTTTATTTGACCTCTAGTTTATTGTGTTTACGTATGTAATTCAAAATAATTGTTAATAAATTCTACCGCAAAAAATTAAAACTTACGTCATCAACAAAATTACAAAACTACAAGACGCAAAGTATGTGCGTGCACACAACAATCTGAATAATATTAAAATTGAAAATTTTGTGATCGCTACGCAAAAATTGTTTACGATGGATGTCCTACCTAAATCTTACCTATAGGCCACTAAGTAGTTATCCACAGCAGCAGCGTTCAACTATGTAGCCAGCTATAAAAGCGATATGCAATGCAACCGGCAAGTGAAGGGAGAGGTCTAATCCATCAGCGAGCTGTTCTATAGATTCTTGTAGCAGTTACATGTTTTATAATGTTTTAATGTTGTGTTTTCAGATGTGTGTTCGCGTTTGGCTGGAGGTAGGGCACGCGTGCGAGCCTCGGCGGTCGCCGCTGGGGCGCGCGCTGGCGCTGGACTGGCGCGTGTGGGTGCGCGGAGCCTCCGGACAGGACATCAGCCCCTTTGTGCATAAGGTCGTCTTTTACTTGCACCCAGCCAGCGCCTTTGTTTACCCAAAGAGAGGTGAGTTTGACCATTAAGTAGGAGAAGAACTAGTGGTCTGGACAAGTTTTGGTCTGGTGTGTGGGTGCGAGGAACCTCGGGCCAGGAGCTTAGCCCCTTTGTGCATAAGGTCGTCTTTTACTGGCATCCTACTGGCAGGCTACTGACGACGCTATTCGCGTGGCTGGTTTTTGAGCCGAGACTGCCTGAGTTTGCTGTCGACTCGAAAAGAAGAAGAGACTGGCATCCAGCCAGCGCGTTCGTTTATCCAAAGAGAGATGAGCTCACTCGCTAGGTAAGAGATGATGCGCTAGTAGACAAGACGAGTTTTAGAATGCATGTGGCAAAGCAAAGCATGTGGGAGGCTCCTGCCAGGACTGTAGCCCCTTTGAGCAAATGTCGTCTTTCACTTGCATCCAGCCAGCGCTTTCGTTTACCCGAATAGTAGTGAGCATGCTAGTTGAAGTAAGAGAAGATGAACTTATCTTTTCCGTAACATGACAAGCTTTTGACTGGCGTGTGTAGGAGCGGAGCGGGCAACTTCTAGCTAGTTAGGTCCCTTCGAGCACAAAGTCGTATTTTGTATCCACCCAATGTCTTAGCTAAAAAGAGGTGAGCCTTGGTCTTCTGCACTCTGCGCACACTTGTTGCTGCGTATAACTAAAGAGAGTTTCCTATCAGACATCAGTCTTCTCTATATTTCTTCTATTTGTTCAACATCTTCGTCTACCCAAAGAAAGGTGACAAATACACCTAGGGATAGAACAAGATTTGTACTGTAGGTTTAGGTTGTGTAACAAATTGTAGATGAACTAGTCTTTACAATTTTGCTAATCCTAGATAATAGAAGATAGAATACAGAAGTTTCTAGTCAGGATATCAGCCCCTGCAATTAAAGTCAAGCTCATTGATCTGTTAGAAAAATATGCATTTGTGAATTCTACATGGGTATCTTTACCTATAGTAACAGATGATGATGAAAGAAGTTGTACAGAGTTTCTTAGTCCCGCCGTCTAACGTATATGATAATAATATAGAGCTAACTCGTGCAAGGGCGGATCCAGCTTCGGCGCCAGGGGGGGGTTACATAGTCGTGGTCAAGACACAAGAAGTTATAATTTAATTTTGATAATAGATACGGGTAAAAATAAGGTATTTTATTACTGAATGTAAATATTGTACCTACTTAAAATTATACAGCATTTACCAAAAAAATGTGTCAAACGGAAGCCCAGAGATAGAACACGGAGCACCCTTTGGAGTGTCCGAAACACCCCCATGAATGTTCCGCGATTTTTTGTACTTCAATAAGTAGAATAGAGAGAAAGAGAGACAGTACAGTAGAATCCATGACTCAAAAGTCATGAATTTTTTTTGCAATTTTAAGAATACTAAACCTATCATTTTAAAAAAAGTACAAGACATTTTGAGATATTTCTTTGCAACTAAATCCTCCTGTCCTGTACCCTGTACTCTAAACCTTTAAATATTCGTCTTCTTAACCTCCGGCAGTATAAAAAAAAATTGTTTAAAGTGAAACAAATACGGTCAGTGAACTTTGTCATAAAATTACAACTTAAAATTAAAAATATAAAAAGATATCAATTCAGGGATACATCAATTTTTCAAAAATCTGATCGGTAGAATTTAAGACAGGGTGCTGTAGGACATATACTCGTCCAATGTAGCGAAAAACGGTCACTTTTTGAATTTTTTCTGTCTCTAACTACTACAGCGAAGTATAATAATAAATAAAGTCAATTCGTAGGTTCATCCCTTAAAATATTGTGCTCTAATTTTTTTACACCAGTATTACGTATTATTTAAAAAAAAATTGCGTCACTATTTGGCAACATGTAGCCCCTTAATAGGTGATTTCATGGTTAATCAGTAATTTTAAAAACTTCACTAGACTCTTAACTTTCATAATTATTTTAAAAAGTAGTAAAGCAGAAGTTTTTAGAAACATCAGTTATAAAGAATTAAGAGATAGGTAAATAAGACCTAAAATTTTTTACGTTCCTGCATTAAATTTCGATTAGTTACCAAACAAATTAACATTAGGAATGCTTAAATTCCCAAAAAACATACTGTTTAAATGTCTTTCTTTTTCAGATTTTTTGGTCATAAAACATTGACGATTCTCGCCAAGTTTTCTAAATTAAAAGCCTGACCAAAGAAATAAGAAACCTGCTCTGGGGGCGCCACGTGTATATTTTTACGACTATGGCAACAATTTCCCTTATAAAATTAGTTCCATTGAAATTCCGCAATATGGCGAGGTTTCTTATTTCTTTGGTTGGGCTTTTTGATACCATATAATAATATTTTTGATTTTAAGTTGAAATTTTATAACAAAATTCACTGACCATAATTTTTTCACTTTAGATCATAATTTTTCAAACCTCCGTTTAAGTTACGAAGACGGATATTTTAAGGTTTAAAGTTCATGAGTATATACTCGTAGTTGCAAAATATATATTTCAAAAAGCCTTGTCCTTTTTTATAATGAATTTTTAAGTTGTCTAGGTCGAAAATTCACAAAACTTCAGAAAAAAAACATATCTCGAAAAGCGAAAAACATTCATGCGGTGCTTTGGACACTGCAACTAAAGGGTGTTTTATCTCTGGGATTTCGCTTGACGGTTCTTTTTGGTACAATATTTTTGTGGTCCACCTAGTTCATGGACCCAGCCCAGGGGGGGGTCATGACCCCCATGACCCTCCCCCTGGATCCGCCCTTGAACTCGTGGTGTATGGATCAGATCTTTATAAATAGCTCTTTTTTGTAATACTATTCTCTTCGCGCTATTATTATTAAATTAATCGCACGCAATTTTTTTTTAGCTTGCGATTAATTTATTTTTTTGGAGTGTTTAAAAATGTTGTTAGGATTATATTTAATTTTGATTTGATTATATTTTAAAATTGATTATAACGCATATAATCAATTTTATACGCCACTATATACACCTGCTTTGCTTCACATAATATGTTACAAACTTATCAGATTTTTTAAAATGTTTTGGTTTGTTTCAAGTACTTGTCAAGTCATCACCATGAGCTGACCTAAAGATAGCGCACGCGACAGTAGTGTGGATGTCAAAGATCGTAGTTATGTAAAGGTTACCACGCAGTAAAGATACGAACCGGATAATAACATGTGCCTGTTTTTCGAAAATGTCGTTGTTGAATAGAACCAGTAGTGTAGAACAGAATCTAATTTGCAAGACTAGTTCTTGTGATTTTAAATGTTGACTTCATTAATTGACTTACTAGACTAGTCGAATTGGGTTGAATTAAACCAGTTTAGTGAACGTCGGTAACTATATTAATTATTTAATATGTGAGGAGCTGCGAGCACGCCGCGCGTCTGTGCTCCACAGTAAACATGCTCATTATCGTTATCTGTCACGGCAGATAGCCCCGCGCCGACAGGCAAATTATAGTTTCGTCTGCAGAGAATTATCACGGCACTACCTCGCGAACGGACGAACGATACGTCGACGCCTAGGTATGTCGGACGACTGTCTCACCGCTCGCACGTCTGCTTCCAGTGATCCAGGAGCCGCCCTACGAGATCCAAGAGTCCGGCTGCGCGTCCATCGAGATCCCGATCTACGTGTACCTGAAGCATAGCGAGCGGCCGCGCCGCATCCGGCTGCTGTACAGCCTGTGCGCCGAGAGCGCGTCGCGCAGCTGCTCGGACGCGCGCACCGTGTTCTACGACGTGGAGAACCCCTCGGAGCCGCTGTGGCGCGAGCTGCTGCGCGCCGGCGGCGAGGTGGTGGCGCGCACCGACACGCGCGCGCGCGCCGACCGCCGCCTCGTCGTGCTGCTGTCAGACAAGGAGCAGCGCGCGCTCCGCAACGGCCGCGCCATGAAGAGCGACAAAAACAAGTTCGCCGAGCCGGCCGAGGTGCGCAAACCGAAGAAGTGCAAGACGGCGGCGGACGAGCCGTGCAGGTGCGCGGAGGCGGTGGGAGCGGAGCTGAGGAAGCAGCTGCAGCAGGTGACGATGCCGGCGGACGAGGCGGCGCGCGTGTGGCGGCTGTGCGCGGCCGTGGCGCGCTACGAGCGCTCGGAGGACGCGCTGCCGCTGCCGCCCTTCTCCAACCCCATCTATCAGCTGCCCGAGCTGCCCCTCTCCCTGCGCGCCTCCCTCTCCAGCGTGGAAGCCGACCTCGCCAGGCAGTAGAGGTGCTTACTGCTCGCTTCTACTCGCACAATCTACCTCGCGCTGTTACTCCAAGTGCCTTCTTCTAATCAGTGCTAGTGATTTCGTGGTGCCATGCGAAACTCGTAGCATAAAATGCAATCGCGTATATACCTATAGATAAAAATATATTTTTAATAATTTATTCTACTATATAGATAGATATTTTCGTAACTTACATCAGATGTCGGTTACTATTTTCATTGAAATAAACAACCTAGTAGGTGACGACGTAACTAGGATTAAGATATTTAAGGTAAGGTTAGGTACATACATTACTATTTATTTACTTAATAAAATCTACGCGCTGTGAATATGATCTCAAGATTCTCAAGGAAGTGTACCTCCCTAAAATATAAATAAGTAGGTAAATTCCCTAATAGAGCTCTACAAAATATTCGTGGCCATTCGGTTGTAATTTTCTTTGTGGTCTGCGTGAGATGTTTTAATTGGTTGTGTTGTAATTCTAAATTCCTTTTTTTTTTCTTTTTAAAGTTAATTTAATCAACCTAAAACCCTCCTGCTACTTTCATACGAAAGCACTTCAACCCATCATTCCACTCCGACATAAAATAACTACTTACTATTCAATATTCTGTGGTAAAATAGGGCATACATAACACACAAACAGACACACTTTAATTAATAACATATGGATGAAGAGGTATAAATAAACTCCAGTGTTATCGAATGTCCCATTATTTATAGTTTAACAATAAGAACCTTAATACTTTAGTTAGATTAAAAGAATGATATTCTATCTAAAGCAATTACCTTCGAATTACGCGTAGATAATACCTAAATATAAGATCATTTATAACAAATAAGTACGAATTTATTGTTATATGACTGACGACTGTTTGTTATCTACCTATTCTGTTATCTCTGTAATTTGTGTCAAAATTAAGTAAATTTACGAAGGAGAGCCACGCTGATATTATATTGTTTGTTAGTCGTTTTATATACGAGATCTATTAATAATTTATTTACATAAGTATAAGGCGCAGTCACATTTAAAAATAGAGGCATAATTACCTGTAGTTAATTATAGTTATACTTACTTTAAAATATGTTATTCTTATAAGTACCTATGTAGTTTTGTTACATAATGCAGTTTAGTGAATATGAATGTATTTGGAAAAAAAAATCACGTCAACCCTCCACATTTTAATATGACCAAACATAAATAAAGAATGTAATATAATAATGTCAGATATGCTGTGTAATTTAATGTTTTGAATTATATTACTAAAGCGGCGTAGGAGTTAAGAAGTATCATCTACCTTTTAGCAAATACGCAGAACGTCTAGCACTCACTGTATAAATTGCGGTTTCTTGATGAGTTTTATATACTTACGTAGGTATATATATTCAGTACTTGTACTTGAAAGTTTGTATTCGACTAAGATGATACTAGTCTATTGTACTCGAATACTTGCCAATTGTTGTCTACGTGTGATACTTGAGAAACAGGGTGTAGCTCTACCGAATTAATAATGGTACCTACTCATCTATTTTAATTACGCGAGTGTGTGTGTGTGCGTGTGTGTGTGTGTATGCGCGTGTGTGTGTGACCCGTGTATACACTTTGTTAGAGTTTGGCTACTGAAAGTAGTGAAATCGATGAAATTGGAAAACATCGTACTGGCAACAAAGTTACATAGAAAAAAAAGTATCAAATTAGGTAAATCTATAGAATCGCGGTTGCCACGTTATTTTTTTATTTATTTTTCAAATTTGCCGCGTTTTTTCATGTGTACTTTCAATAGCCAAACTCTAGTAGCGGTAGCGGCTAATAAGACATGCTCATATACAGTCAATGGAACTGATTCCCAAAGAAACTTATCTTGCAAGCGAAAATAATTTGACTTTTCTTATAAATTATTCGAAATAACAATTCTATGTACAGAAGCCAGCACGTGCGATTGGACACTCGCACTACAAAATTAATCCCTACTTCTCAGGAATATGGGCGCTTTCTAGGTCAACAAGTCCACGTGCTGCCTACTGTACCTACTCCAAAGTGACGAATTATTTTTTAATTCCCAGAAAAGTTGCTCAAAGTACTTGCTTAATTAGGTAGGTACCTAGACCTAGTCTAGTATCTACCTACGCTACGCCTAGCATGTGAATATTTATTTATGATTGTTAGTATAGACCAGGGATGGCGAACCTTTATGTACCAACAACGTGCCATTTTTCTATAGAAATGTTAAATGAGGTCATAGGACGTGCCATGAAATAATTTTGACTTAGTGATTATTATGAAAATAATAATAATAAATACTATCAAATCAAAACTCTTTATATTTAATACAAACCTACCTAAGTACTTCACAACTTTTTCAGTACCTAGTGCATAATGAATTTTGTGATCAGTGACGTGCCCAAAATATTGCGTCTCGTGCCATTGATGACACGCGTGCCGTTGGTTCGCCATCCCTGGTATAGACATTAGCGAATTGTTAATAGTTATATTATTTTTTATATAGTTACCTACAGATTTGTGACTGTGAAAAAGGTAAACCTCTAATGGTTGTACTATTTGTGAATTATTATCTAATGAAATAAAATATTACATATTACACTATCTATGTACCATATCTTATTATTTTATTTACAAAGTAGCGAAGATAAGACGGCTATAAAAATGTTATCAAAAATGTTGTAGCCTACCTACCTACTTGCGCATGCATGCAATCAAGTTACTCTGCAAGTAAACAGATTTAATTGTTACTGGTTTTAATTATTATTTACCTGTCTAAGTTATTTGGCTTGTAACATGGGCAACCAAAACAGGGGGAAAAAATATGAGTAGGTAGGTATACTTTGATTGATCCACTAGGATCGAACCGAAAACTTCCTTCTACCACAATCTTTATTCTGTGCCGTCTATGTTCTGTGCTTCTGTGCCGAAAGGGGTACCTACCTACGTTCACTGCCAACTGCCACAAAGATGGTAGGTACAATGCGCGCAACCAAAGATGAGACTTGACGGATCACGTGGTTGTACCCACGGTTATATCTGCGCAGTAAATACAGCGATAAAAGCGATTTTGAAATTCAATAAATATCTTATTAATCCGATCTCATATTTTAGTTTAACTATTTTGAGCACGCGCAACTGTATCTACCAGCGTAAAGTCCCCTCTTTAGCATCTGACAGGTCTCATCTTTGGCTGCGCGCATTGTACTCCGTACGTACTGTCATACGTAGATAGCACTGTAGTGTTCCAACCAAAGAGATTCTACTTAATCTTACAATATAACTGGACGGATCGTATCTCCATAGATTCTGCTCTGAGCGCATAGCGGCTTTTCGAGTGGTGCGCCACCAGGCGCCAGTCAAGTTCGTAAAAGGTAGTAGTGTAACTGTTCCTACTGATGAAGTTGTATGTAGGTATACGCCAACCGCGCGCGATTAGGTATTTTCCTTATAAGGGACATAAAGCACAATACAAAATCTAAAGTACACCTACTTGAGGTGAGGCTTTAAATAAAGTGAACATAACAATAAACTTTTGTGTCCGTCCGATTGTGCTTACTTAATATGTGTTGGTTGTAGTCGTGGTTGTAGCACAGGTTGTAGTTGCGTAGCACGTGCTACATCTCGTCTCGATTTCCGCCCGCGCAAGCAAAACTCCTTTATCTAGTTTGAAACTTAAACTCGTAACTACCTTCAAAAGTGCTTCAAACCAGAAAAACTTTGTTGAACCTGACCTTGCCACAAAATACCAAATAGGTAGATTGTTTCTTCCTTTTTAAAATCTGTAGTTTTAATATGGCAATAATATGCCGTTAATGGAGAACTTTTCAATGAAAGTGAGAAATAATATGTGATTGATTAGCTGTTGCCTACTGGTTTGATTCCCGCGTTTAACCTTTGGTTTAACTCCGATGTCATAGGAATGTAAGGAAGAACCACTCTTGTATTTCAATGATCCCGTCGTGAAAAGAATACTGCTATAAAACATAAGGACAAGAAATACAACTAAGTATTGACTGAAAACGTTGAGCTCGGATAATAATATTACGCAAGAAATTAGTATAGATGACGGCTGTATAGCTTTAATGCCTTTGCCTGTTCCCAATAGGGACAAATGGAAAAAAACAAGCTTGCTGTCAAAAAAGCTGTATGGCTCATTCTTCTGCCTTTTCCATTGGGATTAATATAAAAAACAACATCAGCTGACTGCCAAGTCACATGTCCGTGTAGGTAGCGCGCATGGAGCCAGTGCGTATGTCCATAAAGGAGTTGGCCTTAACTGCAGAAAAAATATCGAATCTTGCTTGATACATGACGTACGTAAAAGTCGGATCCACGGAAAAGGATGGGGAGATGAATGAATTTAATTTTGAATGAATGATATTTAAAATAATCAACGCAGCTGGCAAATTCAGCTTAATTTAGTCGTGTTGTTTTTAAATTCCTGTTACATTACGCGTAAAATCGATGTTTGACGTGTCTAAATGTAGGTTGGCAATCACCAGTCCCTTTTCGATCTTAAGAAAGTGAAAAGGACATATGGTTCTTAAATTTAAGTTAGAGCGTAATATATGTAGAATCGGGCGCAATGTGTACCTAAAATAATAGCACGGTAGGTTCTCAAAACGAACAGTATAATTTATTCGGTAACGGTACAAAAAGTGATTGCCGCCAACCTATGCAAAATCAGCAGCGGTTGCAATGTTCGGATATATTTTCGATCGGTAATATATTGTGGCGTTCGGATATATTTTCGATTAAAATATTTATCTAGATTCATAGTGTGACAGACTTATAAAAAACGGAACAACAAAAATAAAGTAAGTAGACTCAGGGACCTCAGTTAGGACCTAGTCTAGAAATGTCTAAAAGCATTTTTTTTGTTATTTTCACTTATAAAGACTACACACCCACCAGCCCTATTGGTTAGCTTAGACTAATGGTATCCATCGTAATTATTAATAATAATTGAAAGCTTTTTTTAGCTGTCTGCTAAACCCTTTTTTCTCAGGTAGGTACTCTGCTGCTCGATAATAGATTTAATAAGTGCTACCTTCTCAGACACCAAGTGACGTCATTGATTGACGTCATTTGACGTTTAAAACTCGTCCGTCCGTCAATCAAAAAAATAGTCTGTTAACTAGTTTTAATAATTAAAATTCACGATTTTGCCATCCATTGTTTCTGAACCGAATATATTATCAAATATCGCCACGTTGTAAACCATTTGAAAACGAAATCTACTGCTACTCTGTAGCCAGCTATTCACACAAAGAGCGTAACAATAATTTTATAAACAATGGTGTGCGTTCCGTGCTTCATCATCCCAGTGCTTTTGTTTTTGTGGCATAGGTTTATCCAGCCTTACGTCCTTCGTTTTTGGAACCCCTGGGCTGTGAAGGACGCAGACGGAAACACGAAAACAGAGTTCCCGTTCAAGTGCGAAGGTGGCGTGTGTATGTTCGCTAAGAAACCAGTGGAGAAGAAAGAGAATGAAGCTGACAAAGCCTCTACTGATGCTGGTGATTGCGTCAAGCCAGATAATAGACTGAAAGCCGAATGATTTACTTTTAGACCACTGCATTTGTTTGAAGTACTATAATTTGTATTGTAAAACTATGAACACATAGGTGCAGCAAAACTTTTTCACAAAAATGTATAAGAATTGTATTTTTCAGACTTTAATCATTTTGCTTGATACTTTTCGAACATGACTGTCCATAATTGGATCAACCACCAGTAAAGAATCAAAAGCCATAAGAAAACATTGTAAAAGTTTTGTTTACTCTTTGCCATGTAAGGTACCTTCCTAGAGCAAATAACTACCTTGTTAATTTATTAAGTTCTTAGGCTAGCTAGTATTATTATTTGTGTTATGTGTACCTTGCGTTGCTTCAACATTCTGTAAAAGGAACAAAATGGGTATTAAATGGAAATATTTAAAATAATAGTTAATTAAAAAATATTTATTAAATCCAGGAATTTATTTCATTTAAAACAAATTACTGAACTACATTTTTGCGTTGCTTCATTCTGTAAAAGGAACAAAATGGGTATTAAATGGAAATATTTAAAATAATAGTTAATTAAAAAATATTTATTAAATCCAGGAATTTATTTCATTTATAACAAATTACTGAACTACATTTGCAGAATGTTTCTTAATTATTTTACTGGCATAGGTATAATTAATGTTAGCTAGCTCACTTGATCTCGAGTATATAGCCTGCCTAGTAAATGAGCCAGTATAAGCAGCAATGAGTTTCACCAATTTTACTAATCATTTAAATTTTATCTTCCTAACTATTTGCACGAGTGAACTACAGACAAATATGCAATATCTTAAAAATAAGGATTATTATTCTCTTACAATAATAGTCGGATCTGCCCTCGTAGCAAAATTTACAATTAGGAATTAAAGGAAGATGTATCTCTTTAATTTCTCACTGCAAATCTTACAACTGATCGATAATCATTTAGTCACTATAATCCTTAATTAAAAACAAGTACACCTAGAGTAAGAATCTAACAATTATCAGAAAACGAAAATATATATCAGATGAAAATAAATCCTACACATGCTTTGATGCTAGTCAGAAATCAAAATCTGATTGTCCACTTTTAACTCACTGAATAAAACTAGCTTACTAATTAAAATTATAATGTCACACCTACAGCAATTAGTTGCAATTATTCTGATATTTTGTAGATTTTCTAGCCATGTTATTTTATTACCAGACTGTAGATATGACACAGTATTAGTTGCCATGGAGCAGTTGCAAAATAGCTTTACTAATAGTAAAGAAGTTGGTATGGTAATGTTTATAGGTGAATATTCCTTAAGATACTAAAATAGCATGTTATTTATTGTTATAGACAGCATTAGCAATCAAGTATACATTTCCTGTATCAGGATTTTTAAATTTGCCTTTCTGTTTATATACAAATAAAATGACTATAGTGAGTGCAACTGTTCCATGGCAACTGCAAAATGGCAACCATTCAATAACATTTCCATCATCAACAAAGTCCTCAACACACTGGTTCCACACTTGTCATCTATTTAACATTCTTGAGCTCAACTTCAAATACTAGAGTCGAGTTTGGCGGGATGACTGGTGGCGATCCTTTTGCTCCATACCTGAACAATAATACAACCATGTAAAAATCTTCCATTTTCTGGAATAGCTCGACCGTGCATGCGAAAGAATCCAGCTTTTTTCAAAAATGTTTCAAAATCTAGACTTGGCAAAAAAAACTGGCAATGCTGTAAAAAGCCTGGCCGAAGAAATAAAAAACCTGCTCTGGGGGCGCCACATGTATATATTTTATGTTTATGGCAACAATTTCCACTATAAAATTAGTTCGATTGAAATTCCGCAATATGGCGAGATTTTTTATTTCTTTGGTCAGGCTTTAAGTTACAAGCTTATAATACAACTTTTAGGCAAGGAATTATTCCTGTTCCACTGGAAAAAAATATGTGGCGGGCATTGGCGAGACAACTGAATTATTATTTAAAAAAAATTTATCTGACTCACGCCATAGGTGGTGGACAGACAATCTTCCTTTTGCCGCCAACTTTCATCCCCGCTACGCCGACGTCCCAACCACTGATGACTTCCTTGGCGCCAAGACGGAACTTAAATCCAGGTCCCTTAATGCAGTTGTCAAACATCTTGTTGTTTTGCTTCAAACGACCCTCATAGTATACCTAAAAAAAAATCAGACCAATTCTTTAAAGTGAAGATGCTTATTGCACAAAAAGAAATTAACAATAAAGCAGCAAATGTATAATAAGAATGTACAGAATTATATAGCCATTTCCTACAGGCATCTTTTGGATTAATAATTAAGAAGAAACATATTTTTGTCTATCTGGGGCAGTATGAGTGGCATCATCAGGCTGGGATTAGTGTGAAATAGTTCTCATATCATAGAGCAGATCACCCGTCTGCGCCACTCGCAAAATGCGAAACTAAACTGTATGTAAAGAAATAAATTCTACACTTACCATGACAGTTTTGCCAGGCTTAGCAACTGGACCGTTGCCGACCTTCAAATCCTCGATGAAGACGCCACCACTGAGGGCTTTCTTCTCTTTCTTGTCCCCATCTTCTTTACCTTCCTTCTTGGCCTCTTTATTTTTCTTTTCTGGTTTCTGTGCATCTTGCTGCTTTTCTTTCTGAAAATTTATATAAGTAAATGGGTCAGTAAAAGAAAATAGTTTCTAGTAGTTTATTATTTCACCCAAAAGGGACCAGTCCTGCATAGGGATTGAATACCAATTGAGAAGTCTCAGTTTCTTAGCTATTTAAATTTGAAAATAATTGTGTAAAAAATAAAATTAAAACCTACCTTGGGCTTGTCTACACCATTGACCTGTGGTATCTCCTTTCCTTCTTTCTTAAGCTTGGCCTTAAGACGCCGCCTGGCACTCTTGCTCAGCTTAGACATGTCTAAGGTCTCCTCCTTACTGGTGTTGACTGTGGTTTCTGTTTCATCTTCATCTTCATCAGAGTCCTTCTCTTCGCCATTTTCATCTTCATCTTCTTCCTCGTCATCGTCGTCTTCTTCTTCTTCACTGCTATATTAAAAAAATGTTAATTTATTTTATCATTTCCAAAAAAAATTGTGTGTATCACAACACTCAGAAGACACAATTTATTAGGATGGAAGCTGATGGCAGTTATTGCTAATATATCATTTTTAACTTTATCAGACAGACAGTAACATAGATTGGCACATTCGCTAACAAGGTGTTTTCTGTGTAGAATAGGTGTCTCATCTTTTGTGTTCAGGCCTTATGTGTAGCATATTTTACACACAGTAGCTTACCTATCATCATTTGTAGTGTTCATCTTAAAAGATTCATCATTGTCATCAGTGTCAATGTCGGCTCCATCCAGTAGTTTCTGGAGCTGATCAGCATCGTCCTCATCATCATCATCTGAACTATCTGCTGCTGCTGCTGGTTTCTTCTGCTTCTGCAAGTTACATGAAGACGTTTTTTAATGAGCTAAAAGAGAAAAATGTACAATAATAAGGGTAATTTTATGTCCACAAATCTATTGCTTATTTTGATGGTACATTTTTAGGTAGCGATTTTACTTTAGCTTTCTTATTGGCTGATGCATCATTGCTGTTCTCCAGTTTCCGCTTGTTCTTAGGCTGTACCAGAGCTGGAGCCTCGTCTTCTTCTTCTTCTTCCTCCTCTTCATCATCTGAGGGCTCCTCCTCAAATTCAGGGTCCAAGTAGCCCGTAAGGTGTACATTGCATTTACCTTTAACAAATAAATTTAAAATATATAAAATTCTTCATTCTAGCCTCCTGTATCCTGATACTGATCTGTCCTAGTCCTAACAAGTAACTTAGAAAATTGTGAACCTTTATGTTTTCATACACAAGGAGAAAACAATTTAAATGAAATAGTTTTTCACATAAGTATAATTAAAGAATCTCACCATTTGTCAAAAATGAGACTGAGTCACCAGCCTTAAAATATAGATCAAGAGGCACTTGGATTGTCTTGTTTTTCTGAAGAGTGCACACAAGGAAATTCTTGCCATCAACCACAACCATGACTTGGCATGGATCGTTGTCCCCTGTGGAAATGTCCATGGCTGCTTGTGAAATGTGGAACGGCTTTTCCACCACTTGGGTGTACCGCTTGTTCGGTTCCATAATTAGTCCTGGAAAAGAGGAAAAGTTAGCAAAATAATTTAAGAAGCTTTTGTCAGTCCATCCACACACATGTAACAAATCACTAAAGTTCTGAAGAATATTGATAGATGTAAGTTAACTAAACTAGAAGTCTTGTAAAAAGAATATCAGTAGCACTATTGTTCGCAGGTACAGGAAATTATCTAGAAATTCGTGAATCGGCTCTAGTTAACACGTGGTGGCGGTTATGCCGGGTGAGTTCAGTGCGCAGATTTTTACAGAACTTACCCCAAAACATCTTGAACGTTATATTTTTTGCAACGGTGTTCTTAAGCTATCGATTAAAGATAGCTATTGATAAACTCTTAACAAACTCAGACAAAACGTGGAAAGAAACAAGACCGCGCGGCAAAAATCCAACGTTCGGAGAAAGAAAACCAATATGGGGAAATCATAGACAACAGAGCGAAGCGACAGCGAGCGTCAAGTCGTGTCAACCAATGCACCTATTTCACTGGCGACAAAGACAAAAGACGAAAGAGACGCAGTTATGCGTTAGAATGAGATACAAATACACCGCGCTCACTCTTGCGCATAACTGCGTCCCTTTCGTCTTTTGTCGTCGTCGCCAGTGAAATAGGTGCCTAAATTGACAGAAGGAAATATGTGTTGCTATTTCAAAAAAAAAACATAGTCCAATCGTAGTCCAAATCCAATCCAACTTACCAACAGTTCACCCCACCAACCCAATCAACCAACCAACCCAACCAAAGCTAAACTTTTTCAGTGCCTACTCTAGAATACGAATATCAAAAAAGTAAATCGAAATGGATATTTGTGTTAAGAATACTGTGTAAATGCTTATACAGTATAATGTCAAATCGCTAACCATTTTCCAGAGGTTTTCTTAGGTTAAATCAAAATTATTTTGGCTATGACGACCAAATTTACAAGTGACTATGAAATCGACATTAAAAGTTTTTTGTTAAAACCCGTGAGAGCAGTTTTATTTTGTAGTAAAAGCTTTGCTATCCTATAACTACAAGTCATTATGGAAACTATTGTGCTAATTAGGACAAAATAATTCTGTGAATTTTTTTGTGTTGTTACTAGCATTATGTAGTAAGTATTAGCCAGACAAACACTTTTGTCTTTTAAAACACAGTTTTTAAAATTTCAATTGTCAAGTTTTAACCATTACGACTAATTAAAAAAAACTAAAACTGGTTTTGGATGAAAATCAGAGTGCGTTGTAAAAGACACTTTTTTTCGAATTTGAAGATTTTAAAAATACAGGTCGATAGAGCTTGAAAAGCTGATTCCAATGGTACTAAAAACTCATTTTGGCCAAAATGGCTTAAAAGAAACTCATGCTTTTTAAGGGTCGTGCAATTTAGTTGGCCAAGTTGTGATTGGATGGAAGTTGCAGTGGTGCTGGTGCACACTCACCCACCAATGCCCACCATAGACAAGCAAGCATGATTATAAAGTTTCTTTTCTGTCAACTGTCAAAAGGCGAAAGTTGCTTCAACCATGGTAATTTTCATTATTTTCGATATATCCATAATATTCTCGATAATCTCAAGAGAAAATGACCGGAAATTTAGTCTCAAGTGTAAAGTGCTTATTGTCTAAGACTTTTACATGGATATTTACATTACAAACCCTTCATTTTCCAGGGTCGTGTCAGGACCAAGACCGTCAAGAAAGCGGCGAAGATTATCATTGAGAAGTATTACACTAGGCTTACTTTGGATTTCGACACTAACAAGAGGATATGTGAGGAAATCGCTATCATTCCGACAAAACCTCTTCGCAATAAAATCGCTGGGTATGTGAATGATTGTTTACTTGTTTTGGTTCAGGCTTTCTGGAGTATCTCTGGGAGTTTTAGGCTTTATTATATAAAATCAATTTAATTCGTAACTAATTATAAGTTTCACTAATCAGTGTACTTACCTAACTTATAATTTATTTACAAAAAATAATTATTTTTAGGTTAAGTTTGCCTGAGAAAGTATTAAAATTAATTAGAGTTCATTCATTCATAGTTATAATTTATTCTCAAATATTAGGTGCTGCTTATTTATATTTATTTGTGTCATTTTAGGTTTGCCACCCACTTGATGAGGCGTCTGAGACACTCCCAAGTACGTGGAATCTCCATCAAGCTACAAGAAGAGGAACGTGAAAGGCGTGACAACTATGTTCCCGAGGTGTCTGCTCTTGAGCATGACATCATTGAGGTTGACCCTGACACCAAGGACATGTTGAAGATGCTTGACTTCAACAACATCAATGGTCTCCAGCTAACTCAACCAGCTACACAGGGAGGCTATGGTGGCAGACGTAATTAAGGATAATAAACATTTAAAATGTATTTTTTGTTTTCTTTCTCTACATACAGTCAATATTAAATATAGTCCTTGTAAGGTTTAAAATAAAATTCAACCAAAAAATGTTTAGTGCCTACCTACCAAACGAATGAAATCAAAATATTCTGAAAAATTAGGTACCTACCTACTATATGTGGTACCTACCTATAATATGCCTATATTGTAAGCCAGTCGACGACCTTGTGTTTGGATACACATGCATAAAAATGCTTGCCTTGCTTGAGGAACTGCCATCTATGTTTTTTTTATGGAATTGGTTCTGAAAGTCCTGTAGCAATCTGGCTACACCACAGAATACCAAATAGTAGTCCCTACTAAATACTATTCTTTAAGTATTATTTTGTTGTTGGCAATACTTGCTTGCCAAAAACTCTGTGCTCTGCACGCGTCTTGTATTTTCGACTTTCGTTCATATTTAATTTGTGCTTGAATAATAAAAGTATAATTATATGCTAAATTCAGTGTTTTCACTACTACAATTACTACAGTCCACGAATATCGAGAGGAAACAAGGTCCTTTAGTGTGTAAGCGAGATAGCACGATACAATACAGAGAAAGTGGCGCCCTCATAGTTTGAATGTTTTGTTGGGTTCACGGATTAGGTTGGGTTGGGTTGGGTGGGTCTTTTGTAGCGACATCTGGCGGTTTTTGTAATAGTTGCTCACTTGCATTTATGTTTGTATCCGAACATAATAATTGTTTTCGATTGCTTGCTTGCTTGTCCTCGCTTTTGACGAAATTCTCCGGGGGTTATACGCGGGAATCGAGAGGAAATGGCGGGTTTATTGTCTCGTCCTTTTTAAAATTAGTTTTTCATGGTAATTGTGGTGTTAATATGGTGGAATTAGTGCGATAATGTGCCGCTAAAGAAGAACTATTCAATGAAAGTGAGAAATAATGAGTGGTTAGCTGTTTCTGGTTTGATACCCCGCGTTAAACTTCAGTATCATTGGAATGTAAGAACCACCCTTGCATTTCAATGATCCCGTAACAAGAAATGAAACTACCAAGAAATGACTAAAGACGACGAAATGAAACTGAAGAAATAATGACTGAAGACATTAAACTTGGATAATGCAAGAAACTACTAAAGACTAGGCTGTATGGGCTTAGATCCCTTTGCCTTTCCCACAAGGGAGAAAGAAACTAAAAAAAAAATAAAAAAAACGAAATTCTCCGATCTCGCTCAAGTCGAAAAATTATGTTTGTCGATCTTGTTCTTTTTCTGGGTAGAAGGTAGTTGTGTTTAATCTGTTACAATTCTATGATAAATCTGCGTATTCTATTTTGAATTGGGTATCCGTAGCATGAAGAATGGAATGTCCACATTTATTAGATAACGTCAAGGCGGATGGCGTTCTCGTTGCAGCGGACTCCACCATCACAAAGAACTTCAGTTGTTCAGGTAAAAGATTGTTTTGTTTTATAAATTAACATTTTCCAAGTTTAGTTCGATGGTAGGCTGTAAATTGATGCCGCATCGTTTCTCGTAATGGGAGGTTAGATTTAGAAAATCAATACAGCGAACTTTAATAATCAGCTGTTTGAGGGGCCTGGGGTGCGGGAGGGGCGCGGCGTGGATGACCGTGACTCGGTGTGGCTCGCGATCTAATGCGTTGTGTTAAAATGCTAAACCACATCTTAATGGTGGGCTATTTCTGGCTGCTCCGCTATGGGGTCGTGGCGTGTCGAATGCTGGCGTCGCGAGCCGCCTGACTAGGCTAGTTCTGATCCGTATTGCTAACACTAACCAAAATGACTCATTAAACAAATCACGCCACATAGGTATTTCATATGTACGCAGTCTTACCTATCTAGAAAACTAACAAATAGTCCTAAGTATAGTTTCAATTAAAACATGGTAATACAGTTTATTTGGGTTATCAGATAAATTTAGGAAATTTCTATTTATCTAGAAATAAGTATGTTATGTACATTACATCAGTACATGTAAGGTAGGTAGCTTTGTAGGTAGATTACAGTTGTTGGTCTGAATCAGTTCCTTAGCTGAATCTCATCAATATAAAACTCTACAATATCAGTAAATTTTCCATGAACAAAAAGATGTATATGTATTGTAATGTAAACACATCAATAAAACATACAAACATGCTATTTTCAGCTTAATTTTATATGTGTAATATCCTATGGGCGAGCAAAGGACAGATATTTACCAACATGAAATTGTATGGTATTCCTACACTGTGGTTATTCCACTGACACTTCTAATTTAATCTTTAGGTAGGTACTTTTAATAGGTACTTTTAAATAACAAGTAGGATCATATCATAATTAGTTTGTGTATGAATAGATGTTATGAATAGAACATGGAAAGATATTTAGTTTCTATGAAAATAAAAAAAGTCTTAAATGGAAAAATTCATAATATGTTAATGAAAAATGTCCATTATAATGGTCCTGGATAGCATGCCAAAATTAATGCATATCCTTAAGAACATGGTGTAATAAAGTGTAAATTCTTGAATTATATATTACCAAGAAAGAATATCTGCTCTCTTATTAAATTAGTTAGATTTTCTAATATACCATACATTTAGTTTAAAAAAATACAAAATTAGACTATAATACGTAATTTGTAATGTAATCTTATTAATTTGGAAACTGATTTACATTTAAATACAAATTTAAATACATCCAGTGAGTACTAATATTTGTTTGAGGCTTTCACACTTAGTGAGCGCTAAGAATAATAAATAAAATATAAATAAAATTATATTTTACTCATTAATTGTGTAGAAATCAACAATCAATTTCTTGTCTGTCCAGCCCCCCTAGATGACTACTATGACAAACTATAATAATATCCCTTACTTACCTAGCTGTCAAAATACCATGAGAAACCCGACACATTGAAGTATCCTCCAATAGGATGACAGTATACACACAACAAAACTATGCCTGTCACATTTGAATGGTCATGTTATGGGGGCAGTACACTACAGTCTTGTAACTACTAACTTACTATGGTCTGTTTCATATAAATCCAGACAATCGTTCATTGACCTATTTCTTTTCTTGAAAGTTATTAAAAATAATTTAACTCTGAAATGTCTGGCAAGGTCACACGCTCACTCCGCCTACTACTACGGTATGCCAAATTACGTATTTTGCGATAATTTCCTATAGTTTTATCGAATCGTTTGAAACAAATGTGTGCATTGTACAGCCCGACCAAAGAAGTAAGAAACCTCGCCATATTGCGGAATTTTAATGGAACTAATTTTATAAGGAAAAATTTTGCCATATTCGTAAAAATATACACGTGGCGCCCCCAGAGAGAGATTCTTATTTATTTGGTCAGGCTTTATGCACGCGTCAATGACCTTTTGTCCGGATTAATATGAAACAAATCATAGTTCATGTGTGTTGACAGTGCATAACTATTAAAAGTTAAACAATTACATTACATTAAGCCACTTTAGTAATAGACCCTTGCATTCAGTGTTCTATGATTAACAGTTGATTAATGTTCATGACTTGATTGCAGCATGTGACACGAAAGATCAGAACTGGCTGTGTCTGCAATGCTGCGTGGTGAACTGCGGTCGCTACGTGCACGGCCACGCGAAACTGCATGCAGAGCAAACCGGCCACCAGATATGCATCAGCTGCGAAGTGTTCTCTGTCTACTGGTAAGTTAATCTACATTGGGTTCAGCATATTTCAGAGTATTATTTATATGTGCTTCTCGATGTCCAGACCGTTTAAGTTATTGTCAGGTAGGTTATAAGTTATGGAATCAACAATGATAGGGGTCTGTAATACATACTTGGTCTTTGGATACTTTAACATGCTCAGGACATGACAAGTAAATGACAAAATATCCTTGCTACATATTCACGACCCCAAAGACTTCTGGTTAAATGAATCGTGGAATAACTCACTCAACTCAATTGAAAAGATTTTACTTGATAGAAGTAAGATTTTACAAAACCATTTTGCGGCGTCAAAGGTACTACTACTACACGTAAAAGTTAAAAAAAGGTCTAACTCAAGGTAATATGTAAATACAAAACGCCATAAAATTCGGCTTCTTCCGGTATGCGAACACTAAGCACTTAATTTTTTCTAAGAGATGTCGTTAGGCAATAAGCTGCGCTCACTGAAGTTTCAAGTTTGCATACTTCAACGAAATATTTTTTTGTGCTTGAATTTTGTTCCTACACATTAGCAGCTGTGGGTACTTAGAACGTTTCATCATTAACAGCTCATACATGTCCCCACCGAGGGGCTCGAGCCTACCCTGAAACGAGGGTGAACGTTTAGTTTCAATGTAATATTTAAAATAACAAAATTTTCAATACTTCTGCTATATCTAATACTAGCGACCCGCCCCGGCTCCGCACGGGAAAATGGTTATAGTGGGTTATCCTTGTAACGTGGTGCATTACCATGCCACCTCGTTGCCTCATTCTCATCTCATTTACCATTCTCGCCTAAATTCAAATATATTTAATTTTGGAATTCATTCAAAATCACCCGTCAATCATTCATTTTTTATTATTCATTCCTAGTCTTGCTCTTGGCCACGAACTACGTGGCCACCCTTCAAAATGTATAATTAAATTAGTATGAACTCCTGAGAGTGTGTATAATTAAAGTGTGATGTTACAGTGGCTAATAATATAATTTACGTGACTCTAGTCCCCTCTTTTATTGTGCAACATCTTCATCCTAAACGTAGTTCATCCGCAGGCTCGTTCAGGAGCTAGACGAGCCGCGGGTGTAACATCCTTAAGTATATTATGCATGTATTATACATATAAACCTTCCTCATGAATCACTTTATCTATAAAAAAAAACCGCATCAAATTCCGTTGAGTAGTTTTAAAGATTTAAGCATACAAAGGGACATAGGAACAGAGAAAGCGACTTTGTTTTATACCTTTGATTAAGAAATACTTGAGACTTGTACAATTCATTTGATTACGTCAACGCGATTGTTTACGAATGTGAAGATTCTAGGAATCGTTCTGAGTTCAGATTACTCAAACTGATCTTTAGCCTCGCAATTTTCCCGAGTTGCTGATTCATTCTATGATATGACAATTTTTATCATTTCTTTTATCTTGCTATCTGCGAAAATGAAGGCTTCTCGCCCTTATTTTTGCATAGAGACTATAAAAAAAGACAGATAAGACAGACGATACTGTTGGACGTCTTGGCACGACTTCAATCAACAGTCTGGCTCTTACTGTCTAGTTTTTTAATCAATCATAATAAATAGTAATACAGGCAATAAACACACTTAAATTTACCGTACGAATAACTCAGCTATGTTCGTAATATTTTTAACATTACGCAAATGCTTCTAGAGATTTTGACAGCGCTCATATTCCGTAGTCACTCCGTAGCTGTAGCTGTTGGGGTGATTTTCGTAGTGCGAATGTCCAACCGCACGTGATGGCTTCTGTACTATTTTAAACGACTCTCAAATCTCAAATACATATTACGATTTTCCTAGTAAACAATAACAGTACGTAACATTTAGTATAACCAGTTTTACAATATTATTTCGTTCATATTTACAGCTACCAATGCGACGATTACGTTTCGAATGACACGGAAACTGGAATGATAGATAAAGTCAGACAGGATATTATGACTATCAGCAAGAGTGAGGAAGAGAATGGGAACATAGAGCAAAATGAAAATAGCAAGGATGGCAGTGAATCCAATATGTCGGGGCTAAATGACCTATCGGTAACTAGCAATAAGGACGAGAGTGGCGTAGATGAAACGCCGTCTAATACTAGCTCATCTGTCGATTTGCCTGTCACAACTACAACAGACACTGAAACTAACATAAATGCAAAGGTAAGGCACTACTCAATTATTTTTAGCGTTTCTCTTATAATGGGTTGCCTGGAAGAGATTGCTACCTAGCAATAAGGCCGCCTGAAACCTGTTGTTTTCTGTGTTTGTGTTATTTGCTTTGTTTTTTCTTGGTGTCAATAAAGAATATTTGTATTGTATTGTAAGGAACCTGTATTTATATTGACAGCCTAAATATTTTTGTAATGCAGGTATTGGTAAAAAAATATAATGTTCTGCTTTTTATGCAAAGTTCGCACCATTTTGAGTATAATCAGTATAATTTTACGGTGTCAGTATACTCTTCCAATGACATTAAGGTTTACAATACATTTTGAACATACGATTCTATGAACTCCTAAATGTTATATCCACAGAGAAGTTGCGGTGCATTCCCAACACAAGTATCTGTGATTACTTACTGGGAAGTACCCACCACACGCATGTAATATGGTTTTCTGAATAAAAACATTTTTTAGACACCCGAAGAGCCGGCCCGCAGCCTTCGTCCGCGCTCCCGCAAGAGGTCGCATTCTGAAGACAGTAGCTCCACAGAAAACAACTCGCAATCAGCCAAGAAGGAGAAAAAGCCCTCCACTTGCAACGGCAAGACGCAAAGAGAAAAAAAGATAGTAGGATTAAAAAATTTAGGCAATACTTGTTTCATGAACGCCGTACTGCAGAGTTTAAACAACATTCAGGAATTTAGTTGCTATTTTAGTCAGCTGCCGTCTCTAGAGGCGAAGACTAATGGTAGGAAGGTGTATCATTCGAGGAGTTACACCAGGCAGGAGGTGAACGAGGTTGTGATGGCTGAAGAATTGAGGAAGGTGCGTTTTTGTATATTTTATTATTTTTTTATCACCAGAATCAACCTTTTTTTCTGTGAAGATGGGGTTTCTGCATTAGCACTCGCATTCTCAATTCAATTTATTCAAATCCATGTAACCTGTTTTGTATACGGCGGCTGCGTAATCACTACATAGTATAAAATAAAGTCGCTTTCTCCGTCCCTATGTCCCTATGTCCCTATGTCCCTTTGTACGCTTAAATCTTTAAAACTACGCAACGGATTTTGATGCGGTTTTTTTTAATAGATAGAGTGATTCAAGAGGAAGGTTTATATGTATAATACATGCATAATATACTGAAGGATAACCCACAATAACCATTTTCCCGTGCGGAGCCGGGGCGGGTCGCTAGTAAAATCATATAGCGTAAAAATGTATGAATCTAAATTAGCATAAATTGCGTTTGGATGGCTGATGGTCAAATTACAAATTAGCACACAGACATTCTATGAGCTTTCCAGGTTTTTTCAATACTTAAATGATCCACAAACATTGAACTACCATTTAACGAACAGCGCAAAATGACGTAGGCTTGTGTCAGTCACGTGGTCGGAGTGTTAGACCTTGTTTTCTTAGACCATGGCAAAGAAGAAAATAATAGGTAGGATTAGCCGGTACAGAAAGGACACTCACCCCCCCGCGCCGGCATGAGTTCCCCGCCCGATATAGCGCCCCACGCCCCGCACCCCGCAGGCGCCGCGGGACTCCGCCGGTGGTGTTCGGGGGTGTTTTACATAGCGCCTAGCGCCATTGACTTGTAGTTGATATTCAGTTGTTATTCAAAAAGAAGTAGCTAGTCAAAACGCGTTTTCTGTATGAAGTCACAGAATACCAAATAGTAGTCCCTACAGAAGCTCCACTAGGGGACATAATTCAAATAAATTGCAACCCTATCTCCGTTATAATAAAGTGCAATTCAGATCGCACGGCGCTAGGCGAAAAAACGAAGTTGCTGCATCTCTTTCTCTCGCGTTGCGCTATCTCTTTTGCCACTCTACTAACACCTTTAGGGCTGTCGTCTTTGAGAAAATAAAACATCTGATTTATTAACCTATAAGGTACCTACCTTTTACTCAAACAAATGATGGTTCAAATAAACCAATGCTACTACTATTTACTAAGTAATAGTATTACTCGTATTATAATGTTTGCAAACTATATTTACTCGTCAGTAGGTAGGTAAGTACTTTAGTTTATGAAAATACGTCATAATGTTACTGTAGGTTTGTCAGAGAAAATTATGAGGACAAGAAAAGAGATCTAAAAAAGACATCCGATCCAGTCCTTTTCCTTTTATTTTTGCATCCATAAACACATCAGCATTTGTCGTATTGTTGTGAAGTCATTTTCGTAATTTGAGCGAGCGGAGCGGCGCGTAATAACGACGCGTCACGCGCGCCCGGCGACTGTTCGCGTACTGATGTAGCTAGCCCTGCCTTTCATCGGCCGGGGCGATATTTCGCCCGTCATACCTATTCTCACGAGTGAAACCCCCCTGATGAAGTGGCCGCCCAGTGACCATGGTCAGGCCAGGCCTCCGTCACTCCATGTACTTGCGCGCTATAACTACCTACCGCCCGGCCGAGCGGTCTCGGGCCGTTTGCGGACCCAATTCCCCATTCCCTGAAAGTATTAGTTGAGTGGTGCAATACGCGCGAGAGAGATGCAGCAACTTCGTCTTTTCGCCTAGCGCCGTGCGATCTGAATTGCACTTTATTGTAACGGAGTTAGGGTTGCAATTTGTATGAGTTATGTCGCCTAGTGCAGCTTCTGTAGGGACTACTATTTGGTATTCTGTGGTCAGGCTTTATGTAATGTGTTATGTGTGTTGGGTGGTGCAGGTGCTAATAAACCTGCGCAGCGGGTGCAGCAAGGGCGGCGGCGGCGCGATCTCGCCGGAGTACCTGTTCCACGTGATCTGGAAGGTGGTGCCCCGCTTCCGCGGCTACCAGCAGCAGGACGCGCACGAGTTCCTCAGATACATGCTTGACAGGTACCACCACTGTTATAACGTCGACACTAATAAGAGGGGTACCTATTTCACGGTAGTAAAAGACAGAAGACGAAAGGGACGCAGTTATGCGCAAGAGTGAGCGCGGTGTATTTGTAACTCATTCTAACGCATGACTGCGTCCCTTTCGTCGAAATAGGTGCCTAACAGACGGGTCCCGAATGCATCCCTTTTGAAATGTGATGTCACAAAACTTGGGACCCGTCAGTTCATCAATTTCTCTCCCTGAATGAACAGGCTTAATACTGACGTCATATCACAAAGGGGCACATATGAAAGATTATTTCAAATTTAGGTAAAACACTGCGAAAACAATTCTAAGTAAAACGGTGTATTTATCTAATTTTGAGAGTGATGTAACGCCAGTATGTTAATACGCCTGTTATAAATAATTCATATCGATTGATAAATTAATTAATTGATTGATTCTGCCACCACGCCATAGATTTTTTACACACAAAGTATCATAGTGTATTTTTATTTCAATTTTAAGCTGAATCGATTATTTTCATATTTTGGTTGTACAGTAGCCTAGCCAGCACATGCAGCTGAATGTGTTGATTTAAAAAGCGCTCGTATTCCGTAGCGTGAATTTCGTAGTGCATGTGTCCAACCGCATGTGCTGGCTTCTGTACATAATCTGTTCAGGAACGTAAAGCCCGACCAGAAAAATAAAAATCCTCGCCCCATTGCTGAATTTCAATGGAACTAATTTTATAAGGGAAATTGTTGCCATAAACAAAATTAAACACGTGACACCCCCCGAGCAGGTTTTCTATTAGTCTGGTCAGGCTTTATATTAGTGTTTGTGTTGTAGACTGCACACGGAGCTGCTGGTGCTGCTGCCGCCCGAGAAGGCGGAGGGGGCGGGCGCGGGGGCGGGGGTGCCGCGCGCGCGCTCCGCCTCCATCGTCACCGCCGTGTTCGGGGGCACGCTGCAGAGCGAGGTAACACACACCATACACCATACTCACATGTACACGCTGCGGAGGTAACACACACACCATACACCTTGTACCATACTCACTTGTACCAGGCCCGGCGCACTCCGCGCCAGACCTCCACAATATACGAGTACCTACGCCGTCTAGAATTTGACTACTGAAAGTAGACAATCGATGAAATTGGAAAACATCGTACTGGCTGTTGCCATGAAAACAAAGAAAAAAATAAAAAAAGCGGCTGTCTGTAAAGTCGGTTTACTGACGATAGTTAAACGTGACAACGATTGTGCCTCTTTGTCGCTCGTTCCGCGCTCTCGCTTGCACTTCAAGCCTTAAATGGAACGCCTCAGCCGCGCGGTAACGCCGTATTGCGTCATGTATTTTCGTGCGTGCAGCCGGCTCCATCGAATTATAAGACGTTGTCACGTAAAAAAAAGTATCAAATTAGGTAAATCCATAGAATCGGGGTTGCCACGATGATTTTTTTCAAATTTGCCGCGTTTTTTCATTGTCTACTTTCAATAACCAAACTCTAGTTAGTAGGTAACACGCGCGCGCGAGTGACGACGCTATTATTTATTGTGGTAATACGGACTCTCACGGCGCGGTCTTAAGGTGCATTTTGTTATAATACGAGCGCAACGACAAACGATAGGCTATTACAGCCAAGATCACGTCCGACGCGTTCAAAATAATTTGAACGTTAGTGGCGTGGTAGCTAGAATTATATTCGCACGTTTGCTATCAGAGAGTGCGCCTTCTGTACCTAGTACTATTTGCAAGGTGGTAACACTGGCCTTTGTCCAGCAGTGGACGTCAACTGGCTGAAATGATGATGATGATGAACACTGACCAAAAATTTGGTTAACTACCTCTACGGAATTGTTACATGTATAGTTTTTTTAGCTGATGATCAGTGATGTATAATATGTTTGTAGGTGCGGTGCCTGTCGTGCGGCACGCTGAGCAAGAAGCTGGACCCGTTCCTGGACCTGTCGCTGGAGCTGCCCGACGGCGCCAAGCACGAGCCCGTGCCGCTCGCGCACTGCCTCGAGAGCTTCGTGCAGGTGTGTGTGTGTGTGTGTGTGTGTGTGTGAAGCTGGACCCGTTCCTGGACCTGTCGCTGGAGCTGCCCGACGGCGCCCAAGCGAAATGGTTTTATTAAATTTGCTCGTCTGACTATTCAGGAGTTAAGCCTTCCTTTCCTTTCACATTATAGCTTTTCTTTCATATTCTTCCCAATGCACACTCTGACTGGACCCCTCATTGATTCGTAAACTACCTGCCTAACAAAAAAGAAAAATGGCATCATGTCCTAGCCAGGGCAGAGAGGTATTAGTTTGTGAATTATTCTTTTGATGAATCCACATTCTCAGTCATTTTCATTTGTATTCCAGGTTGAAGAATTAGCTGACACGGAAAGATACTTTTGTAGCAGTTGTAAATGCAAGCAGAAGTCTACCAAGCAATTCAGGATTCGTAGATTACCCAATGTACTCTGTCTACATTTAAAAAGATTTCGGTGGCATAACAATTATAGGTAAGTTAATTCTTTTACTTTGTCGATTTTTCTCTCACAGTTGGTCCCCAGATTTCGACCTAAATTTCTTGAAGAATATTCTAAATCAGCATTGTTATGTTATTAAACTAGCGACCCGCCCCGGCTCCGCACGGTAAAATGGTTATTGTGGGTTATCCTTAAGTATATTATGCATGTATTGTACATATAAACCTTCCTCTTGAATCACTCTATCAATTAAAAAAAACCGCATCAAAATCCGTTGCGTAGTTTTAAAGATTTAAGCATACATAGGGACATAGGGACAGAGAAAGCTACTTTGTTTTATACTATGTAGTGATATAGCTAAAATGGTTTCACCGAGTAATCGATGAGATCATAAGAAGGAAATTGGCGATTGTATAATAAATGACTAATTTCTAGGAAAATAAAAAAGAAAGCTAGTAAATAATAACTATTATTTTACAGGAACAAAGTGGATACTGCGATCTCATTCCCACTAGAGGCGTTAGACATGGCGGGGTTTGTGCCCGGTGACGTCAGAGACACGAGGCGAGCGAGGAAAGCCTCCTCCTTGTATGACCTCGCGGCCGTCATAGTGCACCACGGCACGGGGTGAGTCGCATACGTCTGTCTCTCTCACGCATATAGCTCCATCTCATTGCGAGCGAGGAAAGCCTCCTTGTGTGACCTCGCGGCCGTCATAGTGCACCACGGCACGGGGTGAGTCGCATACGTCTGTCTCTCTCACGCATATAGCTCCATCTCATTGCGAGCGAGGAAAGCCTCCTCCTTGTATGACCTCGCGGCCGTCATAGTGCACCACGGCACGGGGTGAGTCGCATACGTCTGTCCCTCTCACGCATATAGCTCATTGCGAGCGAGGAAAGCCTCCTCCTTGTATGACCTCGCGGCCGTCATAGTGCACCACGGCACGGGGTGAGTCGCATACGTCTGTCTCTCTCACGCATATAGCTCCATCTCATTGCGAGCGAGGAAAGCCTCCTCCTTGTATGACCTCGCGGCCGTCATAGTGCACCACGGCACGGGGTGAGTCGCATACGTCTGTCCCTCTCACGCATATAGCTCTATCTAATTTCCTTTTGCATTGAACGGGGTGGGGTTCGTACGAGGTGCATAATCACTTGTGAAAACGACAAAAACTAATCTCGAGAATTATTGTGATATCTTTGTAAGGGAGAAAGTCTTTAGTCTTCGGTAATTTTTTTTAGACAGTCTAAGATCCATATTGTCGTAATCGTAACAAGCTATTGAAAGAGGCCATGTGAGTGTATTGCCATCGGTTCTTATATTATTTATTACTTGCCAGCATTTTCATTATGAATCTCCTGTACCCCCGTCCATTTTAAATCTGTACCGCTTGCCCTGGTTGTATATTTTGCAATATTGTTCCAGCGCGGCGTCCGGCCACTACACGGCGTACGCGATCAACTCGGAGCAATGGTTCCACTTCAACGACCAGACGGTGCGCGCGGCGGAAGTAGCGGCGGTGGCTTCATGCAAGCCCTACATCTTATTCTACATCCGGCGCGAGCTGGCGCTGCCCCCCTCCCCCGCGTCGCCCGCGTCCCCCCCCGCCCCCGCCACGTGACGGCGCCGCTGACCGCCCGAGGTACACGTGGCTAGGGTATTCCTCCGGTTACCATTGCTTGAGCCGTAGCTCTTACGTTATGGCGCGAAAAGCTCGAGGTGTCAAAACGCGATGTACTACGCGACCAAAACAATTAGGCACATTTCAAACATGGCGTCACGGCCGGTCACTGGGATTAGTGCTGGGAATAAGGGCGAATATTGTACAAACCGCATACCTGTCATGTGTCTAATTGTTTTGGTAGAGTAGTAGTTTCTTCCGGCGAGTTCTTCTCCACAGAAGACAGCCTTCTGAACTCGCCACAAAAGAATATGTAATTGATTTAACTAAGTGATGTAAATATTCTAAAGTTAAAAATAAATACTTTGAACTTTTGAGTTCTGTCACATGCCGTTTTGACATCTGCTCCCGTAGCATGACCACTGCGACAAACTATATATCCCCTACCTGGCTATAAATATCATGAGAAACCCGACACATTGAAATAATCCTAATATTCACCAATATGATAAGGGTGATTTTCCACCAAAGATGTGCTAAGCTATGCTGCGAGGATGTCATAGCTAAGCTAAGTCATAGCTACATAACCGTTTTCACTAATGTCCTCCTTGTATGACCTCGCGGCCGTCATAGTGCACCACGGCACGGGGTGAGTCACATACATCTGTCCCTCTCACGCACATAGCTCCATCTCATTACATAACCGTTTTCACTAATGTTATGCTATGTAGCGCTGCGAGTGAAATGCACAGCTCGAGCTATGCGATGTATCGATACCCCTACGATAGTGGGGAAGCGGCGAGGGCATAGCATCCATAGCACGCATCCTTCGATCTAAAAAACATAGCTTAGCTGGATCCGTGCCCTCCAGAGCTGTGCTATGCGAACGAATGAATATGATTGGTAGATACCAAACGCATCCATAGCAACATAGCATAGCGCATCTCTTGTGAAAAAGCACCCTTAAGATACAAATCCGTGCATAGCGATCGACGCGGGCCGCGCGTGACCGTTCAATTAAATTAGAACCTTGTGTTAATAAATTTAAAACTCAAATGAGTTTACTACGGCCTCGCGCGACAGTCGTAGGCCGCGCCTTAGATGTTCTCATTTAATTTGAGCTCTCAATCTATAAACACAAAGCTCTAATTTAATTCATCTGACGCGCGCGGCCGCGGGCGATCGCGTGCGCGACATAGTACCTTAAGAGTACGCATGACAAAATTATGTCTGTCACACGTGAATGATCATGCGAAGGGGGCTGCTCGGGCTTCTCGCGCACTACGTAGTAGCCCTATTATTGGGGCCGTCATCCATGTGACGTCATTCAAAGCGTCTTTGACAGCCCATATACACCGTGAAATTTAACTGGTTGTATATCCGCAACAGTGGTAGTACTTATGAAGCTAAATAACTTTCCCTAAGGAACATAGGTTGAAATCTCAAAAATAAATTCAACTTGTCATACAAAGTGGCCGGTCACGTGACTGAAGTTTGTATGAAAAGTTGATTTTTTTTTAGATTTCACTCCGTTTTCCTTAGGGATAGTTGTTCAGTATCATTAGTACTACCACTTTGTTGCGGTTAACAACCAGTTAGATTTCACTCACGGTGGGACTGTTTCGTTGCAATGTTGTTGCGATAACAATAACGGGTATCATAATGCATCATAACCTTGAAAATTTGTCGATAGTGCCATTGAAACTATCATGACAGTATAGATAGTACATATATCAATACTAGTATTAATAGTTTTAATATACAATCGACGGTCACGATAGTTTTAGTACTGTCGACTGGTTTTTAGGTCAAATTTCAATAGCAATTAATAGTATCGTTGTCGCAGCAACACTGTTTGGTTGCGTGCGGCGATGACGTCACTGATCTCTGTTGATCTGTTTGTAGACAACCAAACGGAACGGAAACTACCCTGATAATGTCAGCGCCCAGATGTAATGTAATCTTGGAGATGAGTTTTGAGATTGAGAAGAGAGTTACAAAACGCGTGATTAAATATATGGCCAGTTTGTCGCCTCTTTAAAAGAATTTGTGATAATTTTTTTCTGTATTTTAATTATTGAGCTGCGATTTGTCTTACAAATTATGTGGATTAACTTCTTTTTATAATCTACGTGATATAACTATTCGTAAGTATTTCATGATAGATTATGCATTGGTTTTACGTGAACAACTTTACAATATCATTCCTAGATTTACAAATTGAGCTGGTCTCATTAGTGTCCTGTACCTAATTTTATTTTAAAACGTATGCATTAATTGTTTACTATTATTCTTATTTTTATATTATTTGTTTTGTCAACATAAACTGGGGTTTCATTTTGATTCTTATATTTGTAGCCAAAGATTTTAATACATAACAAATTGTTAGATAATATTGGGCATACTTTAACAAAAAATATGAAACCTATATCATGTTAAGCCGTGTATCGACTGCGCGCGGCAAACCATCGAACACTGGCTCGCGCGACGGCCGCGCCATATGGGGACGGGTCCGCCGCGCGCGGCAGCTTGAAAATTACGCAGGTTTGGCGCGGTCGAACATGGCTCGCGCGGCAGCCGCGCGCAGTCGATACACGGCTTTAGATAGCATATGATTGCCTTTAAACTCTGGTTTTAAACTGATAAGTAGTGATAATTACTGTAACATTCTTAATTGAAGGAAAGTTTTGGAGCATAAAGAGAGCACTACAGAAACTGAAACGAAAGAAAACTGAGCATCAAATAAGTCACGTATAGTGTCGCATAGTGCCGAAATTACGTTGCGTATTGCGTACAGTCGAAAGACAGAACGGAACAACTATTTAATCTGTGACGGAATGGCGGTGTAGACTCCACAGCGCGGCTCTTAAATATGAAGAAGATAGAGTACAGTCTAACTTCGGTCGGTCGGGCGTAAGTTCAGCAGTAACTTATTCTGTAGTGCACACATTCTACCGCGTAAGTTCGGCACTTATAGTGTGTCATATCAGCCGAATACGTCGGAATGTAAAATCAGCCGCGGAACTTTAGTCGCGTACCTTCGGCATAGTGTGTTTAGACACTAATAATCTCTTTTTCCTCTGAAGCGATTCGATTCGATTAGAATGTTCCTCAATAAATACTCATATAATATTAAAATAGTCTATGCCGTTGTTGACAAAGCAATATTTACGAATTTTGAGCTTATATTATAACTATTCTACAAAATGCATGAAGAACTTGATTTATTTATATGTAATACGAATATTTATGATGTGTGATATTATAATACTGTCTTTACAATGAGTAACGATGTGACATACGTTGATGCATTTTACAACTATTATGTAGTTAGTCATAGATAACATGTCGGACTGTAGATGTTTATATGACCACTGGCAGAAATGTGTTTATACATTACGTTATGACGTGGACGTGGACGTATTTGAATGGTAAATCTCTTATAATTATTATGTGAGACAATGATAAGGTTTGTGTTATTTTAAAAGTGAGCAGACATGTTCGAAGTGGCCCCTCAGATGGTCTCTTTCAACGTTATTTTATACTGTACTAGTCAAATCATTTTAGTTCAATTAATTGGTGCAAGTCGAAAATGTATCTTTTACTATCGATATTTTGTCTGTATTTTTATTAATATTAGTATGATTCCAATGAATATGATCAATAGGAATATATTTCTGCCGATGATCGTCTCAGATTGCCAAGGTACAGGTGTTGCATAGTGTTTATTTTACATTCCTGATGAATATCATACTATGGGTTCACGAAAGTTTATTTTTTCATCACGATGTGCATTATGAGACTATTTTGTGTTTAATGAATGATGTGATAGTATATAAAACTTGTGTATATAGTATATTAAAGTATGCTGACGATTTAATTGTGTCGTGGACTTCTCTTTTGCAAAGTACCTAAGCAGGTTTATTTTGTGTAAGTACTTCAATTACTGGAAGTTGATAGTGATTGAATTTAATAAATTCGCCAATTTAAAACAAAACAGTTGTTTTATTTTACACGTATTTATACTATAATAGTTACAGAAGTGTTATTTACAAAATATTCTACAAGTCAAAAACCTGAATAGCCGCCTGCACAAAGTTTGATTCTCCGTGATGGAGTCTGTGTTCATGGATAGGTGTAGAGAAGGTACACTTTGCTCTTCGATTGCGCCTTCGTACTGGGTCCACTCTGCGGGTTTTAGCAGCACCATGTTGCGAACCCACAGGGCGTCGCTTGCCCTGTCCCCTCTAGCATCCTGAGGCCTAAGAATTCTATCACTCGCAACCAACTTCTCTTCGAAAATCCAATTATCACTCTCAAGATTCTCCATTGGATCAGTTATGATTTTTGAATGAGGTAACTTAGCATTGAACTTAATACGTGGTCGGGGTTTCGAATTAACAAAATGGTCGCCCCTGTCGTTCGGAGTGTTTAAACTATGCTCTTTATTATCCACGTTTATTTCGTTATTTGATTTGGTAATGTTTGCTCTCGATGATGCTAAATTACTTTTAATTGTCCTAACAGATTTTTTTGCAGAATCTAAAATACCGGATCCTAACCGTTCCAGAGCTGATTTTCGTGACCGGTTCAGAGAGCTCGTACTTTGCATGTTATCTTCTGTGACAGTGCTTTTGTCGCGTCCTCGTAATATCACAGTATCCCCACATTCACATTTATTACTATCGGCGTTGATTATAAATGTTTCTAAAAGCTCTTTCGCTTTAGTTTCTTCATTTTTCTCTACCTGAGAACTTACTTCGTTTAATGTTGGCAAGCGGTTAGTCAGATCCGGCGGTAGATTAATTGGACTGGCGTTTCTGAATCGGCGTCTCTTCTCTCGCGGAGATAATGCCATCCAGTTCACAATGTTGGTCGATCTATCCACTACTTCTGTAGTAGTGTGCTCGCTTATGCACCAGTTATTTTCTCTCAAACCCATTTTCTTCAATGATTCCCCTTCTGTCTGGTTCGCTGATGACTGCCGCCCTGGTTCCGTAAGTTCTGTCACTGTTGGAAGAGGCGGTGTTGAAGGAAGGTGCAATCTCGGTACATAAAGGGGCACAGGGGAAGCCACTCTACGTTCATTGCCTGCTAAAGCCTCTTGGTAATCTTCAATGCCACTTAAACTTTCATCCTGACTAGGGATATTGACAAGTTCATAATCATTTTCAGACAACACATGCTTGTTTTTAAATGAATAGATCCAAACTGTCCGCTTGTCGTTGTCAGTATTAGCGTTGGTGTCGTAGCTTTTACATTCAGATGTCCAGTCCTGGTTGGTGTCATTACAATTTATCACCTCTATATCTTCACAATCGTCCATAGAACTATCGGAATCCCTTAAGTGGTTGTCTAGGATTGTAAAGCAGTTCACCTGATTGTAAACTACGTTTTCGTTCTGCATATTGCAAGCCCCGGTAACGAAAACCTCGGTATAGACAAATTCATCATCATATTCGCTTGTGTTGGCATCAAACATTGGAACATCTCTTTGCCTTTGAATTGACTCTTCTCGATTAGCTTCGTCACAATCGTCTTTACTTTGTTTTGCATAAGACCATTGATGATTATAGGAGTAAGTTTTGTCTTCATCGACTGAGTCCACGGAATTTCCTGAGTCTGAGGACCGAAGCTCTATGATTTGCACCCCTGAAGTGTGGCGACGGTCATTTTGTATCCAAATATGGTCTCTGGAGACATCAGATGCTATTATATTTCCAGGCGTTGCTTTGTCTGAAATATAAAGGAAAAGGGTCACTTGCGTGAAAAGATAAAAAAATCTACGATAAAACTATAAAATATTTTAGCTATTTTGTTCAGAAGTACTTACGACCGAAAATCGTGTCATCAGTATTGCGATTTACTTTCCAATTATCTGTTTTCTTCATTATTATTTGCATGCACATTCATAATAATACCAAGTGACAATTAAATTGTGTTTTCATGTCAAATTGACGACGACGACGACGAAGCGACACGGTATGAAACTTTACAAAAAAGTTTTTATAAAGAACATTATTTACTTTACTGGATTAGGCGCACCGACCCGCATTGATCAGTTCTATTCTTGTTTACAGTTTCCATCTAAGTGGTTGCCTGGAAGAATTGCTACCTAAGAAATAAGGCCTCCAAATTGTACATTTTCTGTGTTATATATATATATATTTGTAAGTATCCGTGCTTGTGTGTCTGTTTGTGTGCATTATAGAACATTTTCATTTCTTTGCTTAAATGTATGTTTTCTATCGATATGGCAAAATTCAATCGTAGGTATCACAATATTTGATTAATATTACATGTAAAATGTAATGCCCCTCGGTGGGGACGTATAGGAGCTGTTACCGAACGAACATGTAAAATCCCAATAAAAACCGCAATTTTTAACTGAAAACAACGTGCCTTAAACATTGAATAAGAAAATGACGCGGATGGAAAATCCTGCTATCGAATAGTTGACGCAATTTACCTAGTTTACGCTAAAAGCCTGTTCGCGATGCGGTGACTCCACTAGAAGGTACCCCATGGTGTTGGCGAAACAAAGTATAAATGGACCGTTATTCTCGGGACGAAATATATCAACTACAAAATACACTGACGGCTTTCAATCCGGATTTCTACCAGCGTTTTAGTTTCAAACGTCGATGTACCTTATACTTGTGCCGACTCGCTCGATATTGCAAAGCCAGCATCAGTGGAATGATTGCGCCAATTCGCGTCACAAAGGGAGCGAAATTGCATTAAAAGCTCCGTGGCGCGGGCCATTTGGCGAGCACTTACTCCATTAGACGCGTCCAAATAACGTTAGTGTTGTGTGCTCGCCCGAGGACAATGAGAATATGACACCGGCACTGCTCAGGAGATGCCGCCGTGATGCTGAAGATTTTCTCGATCATAGACGAAAATAAAAATATCATTACGTGGGATGCTTTTCTAAACTCTCCCACACTATAGATACCTACTTTAGAAGTTTTTTGAAAAACTGAACAAGAACATATGGCAGTCTAGAATTTGAAGTTTTAAAATGCAGATTAAAAACCAAAGGATTACCCGGTGGTCTAAGAAAACAAGGTCTAACCACTAGACCACGTGACTGACAAAAATCTAAGTACGTCATCTTGCGCTGTTCGTCCTTGTCGAATGCGTGTTAATAGACAAGGATGAACAGCGAAAAATTACGTAGGCTCGTGTCAGTCACGTGGTCTAACGGTTAGACCTTGTTTTCTTGGACCATGGGATTACCCTATCATCAGAACACTCTGTAAACTTTCAGACTCTGTTTAATCCTGGATTAAATTCGATAAGATTGGAAGGTCAGTACTTACGAGACGAAGCGAGTGCGTAATTTTCATTTTAGGCAACAAAATACTAATGTGTCTTATTTACCTTAGACATGAAGACTATAAGTATTGTATAGGTTGGTACATAATTAAAAGAGTTGTCGATATCGTCTTCGTAGGTGGTAGAAATTAGAAACTACCTATGTGATTTCGAATTGCGCTTTTCTGCATTTTTAACACTAATATTTTCTGCAGACTTTAATAGCAACAAACTTTACACGAGCTTCCCTACAAAGCTTCGGTGGAAGTTTCCAAACGTTGGCGCTAGAAACGGGCGAGTTAGCGCGACAAAGGTTAATGAATTAGATTACCGCGCGCTTGAGGAGCGCCACTCATTGCGCTAATTCGCAAATTAGCCCCCGCTTTCACAGTGTGCTCGCTCCATTAAAACAGGTAATGTTTCAGCTCGATGACTAATTCATTTACAAAGATTTTGAATATATTGATCTGACAACATGGACGGAAGGTAAAGTGGGCTTGGGAAATCTTGGAACTCTGAATGATAGACTAAGTAATAAGAAGCGCATCAAAATAATGGTAGGTCGAATGTATGGATCATACATAACATAACATTACCACGTACTTGCGTGCCGTACTCAGCGTATGTAACTTATCTGAGACTGAATGTAATTAATCACTTAATTGAAACAAGTAAATTACGTGAATCCCCCGCGTGAAACTACTCGTATTTACAAAGAGAACGTCTGTAATTGCTAAGTGCCGATTGTTTAGATAACATTATGTGTTGAACAACATTTTATCTTACTTTATCTTCCGAAATAACGCACCAAATGGCTCATTATTTCCGCCTTTTTAACGTACGAAAACATTCAGTTCTGCGCATAAATTAGAATAGAACGCAAAGATAAACCGCGTTTGCCGCGGAAGCGAAAATATTTGCTCTAACAAACAAATAACCATCCATTAGCATGCCAACGAACAAAACAAAATGGCCTCCCATAATTACAATTTATTTTTGTCTATCAAAATATTTTTAATTGAGTTTTAGAGTTGGAAAATAGTGGAGTGTGTAATTAGGCGGGTATAAAGCTGTATATTAATGTATATTTGGTTAATGGAAGAGTGTCCGAGATAAAAGCCTGCTATCTACGGATCTCGGCGGTATGAGATGTAATTAGAGGGTAGAGCGACGCGGCTTCCTTGCCACTTAAAACTACACTGGCACGACATCGTCTTATTGTGCTAGCCCGCCATCGCCAGCTAGGTACGAATTAACGTACGTAATTGCTATGTAATGCTGTTTACTTCGGCTATGTTTTATGTTCTTGTATAGTGGGGGCGTGGCGTCCACTGGAGGCGAGTTTCCGTTCGGTTTTCTTTGTGAAGTATTAGGTCAGTACCAACGTACTTAGTTCTTGATATGTTTTCCTGTGCGTGAAAAATAATTGGGGCTTAGAATAGAATAATATAATTATCTATGAACAATGGTTCTATAATTCTACATTGATATTTAAGTAAAATAACTGCGCGCTGTTGCTTAAGCACTGTTTACAGGCAAATACACAAACAGAGTCTGCATTACATGACCAGGTACAATAAAACTAAAATACTATAAATGATTGTATCATTAAGTATATTTTTATTAACTACAAGATCCAAAATCAAGGATTTTTTTACTCATCTAATAATAAAACATCAGCTAAGAAAAACAAAAACAAAATAGTAAAATGTTATGTCGAAACTGCGAACTCATTGCAATCGACCCGCTCTAGCCTGCAATTATTTTCTACTAACTTGTAACGAACTTTGGCCGTTAATATAATCCACTGGTACATTTTGCTTCACGTTAATGTAGGTATAATTTGCAATTAATGCCACTCGATATCGTTTTATCATCGTTTCCCTGAATATTTATGGAGCAATTTTACTAAAAGCACAATTTAATAATTAAGGTAAGAAAGTAGAGTGTGTAAGTGTACACTTTTAAATAAGTTACATTTATTTTGCAACGGTTTTGGTTACTTTACGACAACTGGACACTTTCATTTTAACATTATCCGTTGTATATCTATGTGTCTGGTTTATCGGAATGTAATTTAGCATAGAAAGGCTGCAGATAATCCTTGCGTGTTTGAATAATCTGTGGAAAGATCCGTAATCTTTAACATAAAAATATTCAAATTAAGTATGAACAGCACATAGTTTGGCGTTTTCAGATTAAGAACTTTTCATGTAAAGCTTCTCAGAGGTAATTTTGTTTCTACATCATCAACAGCTCATATTATGTTCCCACCAAGGGGCTCGAGTCTACCCTGAAATCAGGGTAAATAGGCCTAACTCGCAAGTGTTTGCAGGTTTCCTCACAATGTTTTCCTTCACTGTAAGAGCGTCGAATAAATAATAATAATGATGTTTCTACGTATATATACGTATGTAGATGTACCCATCATGGCTAATAGTTCTAAAATTGTATTATGTGCTTTCAGCACGTTTTGTACAAAACGTATTGTAACACATCGATTTCGATTATTTAAAAAAGTATATTCATGAGAAAGCCGTAGGTCCCGACAGTTCCGAGTCGTTTTGTCTACTTCTAAATTTATTGTCACATTTCTTATTCTGAGTAGATAACTGTTATGTTTGCGTTCACTGCGTCGACAATTTGTTTAGAGCACTGTTTAGGGACATGATATTATGTAACTTAAGTTTAACTTATTAGGAAGATTCTAATAAATCAAATATCAAATGGTTCAAAGGAAATTTTTGTTGATGTTTTATAGGACCTTCAACGCGAATGTAGTGTTGTCGTGAGATCGGTATCGAGCGTGTCTCCGCGTTGCCCCACAAACAACAAACAGAGGAAGCCCGCCACCCAGAGGTCTGGAACATTCCACATTGACTTAGCAGTATATATTACTTATTTGACAATTAAGAATATTGCGATGCATATTGCAACGGACACATTAATATCCGATTCGTCCGGTTCCAAAATCATAGCACAAACATATTTCCGGCGCAGATCCATGTTTGCGAAAAGTTTGCAAAGATGTTTGCAGACAGACACGGTAATTTAAAAAAGCTCGCAAGATTTTTCGAAGTTCGAGCGTACAAATTTTTACTTATAAGTAATCATTTTACAATATAGATTATAACTGGCCAGTCTCTCATGAACCTTTTGTGGATTGCCTTTTTACTATGCAATAAAAATCTTACTTTTGAGAAACTTGCGGGCACCTTTTATACTGTTGCCTTTGGTATGCGTATACAAGACTTCATATATAAAAAAAAACTTAAATGATACACAAACCTAAGTGTGTCTACAAAACCGTAAGAAGTAAAATGCAAGCCATTTTAAAAACGAAATAAGAGCAAAAATAAAAATGTTTACAACCCCTCACGACTTCGAGGCGTAAATGGAAGGCATGATTCGCCACTTTTGTCGGACAAATGTTTTAGGAAACGGTCGGCATTCTGTTACCCAACAGGCTAATACCACCTAATACCCAACACCCGCCACCCGCCTAATCGACACGTTTCTAACAAATTACGACTTAATCCAACACTTTCTATAATAACCCAACAACTCGAATAACACTTCGAGTTTTGGGTTATTTTTTATCAATTTTGAAGTGAAAGGAAATCGCGCACGTTACACAAAAAGCTGTGAGAATTGAGAATTTAGTACGTTTGTGTGTAGTTTATTTATTGCTAGTGGCCACAGAACAATATTACTCCTAGTAGCTATGTGTTGCTAAATATATGATATTTGAACTTTAAATACTCTGTGCTCAGACAAGACAATATTGTATTATTAACACCTTTTTTCAATTAAATTCATCAATGCAGGCGGAATAATACTTTATAGCGCATAAAGACGCTGCAGTCAATACCTTAATCTGACCATATTATGTAGGTTCAGAAAATTTTCTATTTATACCCTAAGGAAAATACCTATCCCAGTCAAAAGGACCCCAACAATGATATAATTAAAAAACACCACACGTGACAACACGTAAAATAACTTACCAATTTTTTTTACTATGAATAGTCTTGGCAATGTAAGTACACTTATAGGCAAGGTATTTAGTTATTCCTAAGTAAAAAAACTGAAACATAATTTCCTTATCTATTTTGTGAGTGATATTTCCGAAACAGAAAAAAGACGTTTCGGCATGTTTCTTTTGAACATCAATATCAATTTGGGTGAAGTTTTTGTTTGTAGTTTTTGTAGTTGTATCAAGAGCAGTCGAGGGTCAATTATTTCATCAGCGCCCGCGCCGTGTCGGTGAGAATCTCTCGATATTTATCCTCTGAGTTAGCGCTCGATCATTATCGATATATTATTGATTCATATATTAAAAAAAAATTGAAGTTGACTAAGAGCTTTATATATTTATATTTGAGTTAATTTTTTAATGAAATACGTCTTATCTGCTCGAAGTTACTGACTTATTGATTCATATTTTGAACTTCGAAAGGAAAAAACACTCTCAATATTGTTTTAAAAATATATACCTAGCACTGTTAGAATGCCTAGTCATTTTAAGAATAAGAATAAAAAAGATTGGTCTGTACGTATAGATAGATAAACCTGATTGTAAGTGCAACAGATTTAAATCCGAGCTTTTTTTCATTTTTAGCGCTACATGAATCATGGATCCGGTTGCGCGTTGTCAAAATTTAAACAGTTCAATATTTAAAATTATTCTGACGGCCCCGTAGCGTAGTTGGTAGTCCGCAAGGGTGTCGCGTCTTCAAACTCCGCCTAGGGTTTGCCCTAGGCCCTGGATGTCGTATATTTATCTATGTGAAAGATGTCCCAACACGTTTATTTTTATTTAACTGGCCACATCAAAGCAACAAATTGTACATAGCCGAAAACGTAAGTACTGGCCAAATCAAGCCCAGCTCTGATTAGAGAAGAAGCTTTGGCGGCCCGGCGCAAGATTATAGAGCCACTAATGCACCTAGCTAACATGCGCTCAACTACAAATTAGCCCCCGAATGGGATAACTTCCTGCTTGTACTATGATTGACTACAGTGACTTGACAAGGACGCAATGCTTTCAAGGTGTGACAGCTGTGAGACCTGTGAGTTAGGTTTTTATTTGTAGTTACGGCAGTTTACTTCGTGCTAGTGTTAATAATTGTATTGTATTTACTAAGCGAGGGAAACTTCAGGGAAGAAGTGAATAAAACAACACATTTAAGAGGGACAGTTAAGTGAATTGGAAAAGATTTATATTTACAATTTTATTTTATTTTATCAGTATGGCGAAGTATAACTAAAAAAGAGAAAAAAAAACTAAGCATAAATCTTTGCCAATTCGCCTTTTTGACGTAATATATGAACATATTATGAAACATTTGGCGTATATTTTATCTGAAGAAGTCTAAACTTGGTATGTCTCGAAAACAATTCATGGATTATTATAAAACAGTTGACCGAAAATTTATGATATGCTATACAGGGCGTCCCACGGCTATGCCACATGGAGGGAAAGTACCTTAAATATTGTAGGTAGAACATTTTACTGAAAGAAGACATTATTTTATTTCTAAAAATTATTAAAACTGCATTCATACATTTTTTAATAATTACATGGTTGAACCGGGAATCGAACCCGCTACATGAGGAAAAAAAAACACCCTGTAGTTTTATCATACAAATCGAAAGGCTCCTTCATAAGGATTATTTTTTGCTAAATAACATAGTGTCAGAAATAAAAGAAAGATCATGAATTTTAACATTTGATGTGGTCGCCGAGATTTTTTTTATGCATTGGGTTACTAGCGACCCACCCCGGCTCCGCACGGGAAAATGGTTATTGTGGGTTATCCTTTAGTATATTATGCATGTATTATACATATAAACCTTCCTCTTGAATCACTCTATCTATTAAAATCAAAATCCGTCGCGTAGTTTTAAAGACAGGGAGTGAAATAATCAAAAGAGTGCGACTTTGTATTCAACAGCGTAGGGGTCATAGCAATTAATAAAATTGATAAATTTTGTATTAAAAATGTTAAAATACATAGTCTTCCTTTTATTTCTGACACTATGTTATTTAGCAAAAAATAACCCTTATGATGAAGCCTTTCGATCGGTATGATAAAACTACAGGATATATTTTTTTCTCGTATAACGGGTTCGATTCCCGGTTCAACCATGTAATTATTAAAAAATGTATGAATGCAGTTTTAATAGTTTTTAGAAATAAAATAATGTCTTCTTTCAGTAAAATGTTCTACTTACAATATTTAAGGTACTTTCCCTCCATGTGGCATAGCTGTGGGACGCCCTGTATATTTAGAACCGGTTCATGAAGCCCTTTTTATTTGATACCAGACACCATAGGCTTCTAAAAAAATTTTTTTAACCCATATAAAAATTATGACGTCAAATGGGAATATTTTTGGGAACTGCCGTCCAACGATTTTTTGGGCCTAAAATACCTGTGCACCAAACGGCTATCCCGTATATCGATTTGCGGTTTATTTGGCAAACCGGACCACTAATGGTATCGCGTTGATGTCTTTTGCGACGCTACGAGTGCGTAGGCGCCGCGCTACGGGCTACGAGGTGCTACGAGCGTAGCTGTGCTACAACGTTGCATTCTTATGTTCCACATACTAAACAAGTACTATCAGCAAAGTTCCCGCTAGCCCAGTTTGAAAATATTCTCCTTACACGCGGCTATCTTCTCTAGCCCCGCCTTTTTGTTTGATTTACCATATAATTACCGATTATTTTTGAAGTATATTTCTGAAGAAACGAAGACTCAAAAAAACAATGTTTATAGTTGAGTATGTCAATATAACGTTTATGAGCAGACGGGGCCTAGCATACTTTATCTCGAAGCGGTAATTTTTCTGATAGTACATACATTTGTATAGTAAGCAACATAGTTTATTGCTTTTTTAACAGATGTCTTCTGTTAGCGTACGAGTATACGCGTTTTTTTTTCACCTCGATTTATAAACAGTAGGCAACATTTTTACAGATTTCTTTTTGTTTAAATATGCACATTTTAAATATTATGATAAATAATACTATCCGAATAAACAAATAATGATAATAAGAATGTAGGTATTATCTTCTTATATATAAAAACTAGCGACCCGCCCCGGCTCCGCACGGGAAAATGGTTATTGTGGGTTATCCTTCAGTATATTATGCATGTATTATACATATAAACCTTCCTCTTGAATCACTCTATCTATTAAAAAAAACCGCATCAAAATCCGTTGCGTAGTTTTAAAGATTTAAGCGTACAAAGGGACATAGGGACGGAGAAAGCGACTTTATTTTATACTATGTAGTGATGAATTGCTGTTCGTTAGTCTCGCTAAAACTCGAGAACGGCTGAACCGATTTGGCTAATTTTGGTCTTGAAATATTCATGAAAGTCCAGGGAAGGTTTAAAAGGTAAGAAAAAAACAAAACAAAAAAAAAACAACGCGGGCGTATAGCCGCGGGCGGACAGCTAGTATAATTTAATTATTCATTTTGAATACACTTTAAAATCTTTAAAGCCGCTTTTATTTTAATTATGTGTTTTAATTGACTCACTTGTGAATCCTGCTCTATTAATTTAATCAATTAAAGATGAAACCGTGAATGCGTAATCACCATTTACTGCGGTCATTTGCTAGCGTTATGTGCTGATTAAAATAAATGAACACGTATTTTAACTATTATCAATAGGCAAACGTCGGCGTTTCTTTGTCTGCTATTTTTTCCTAATCAATCGTTGAAAGGGTAACAATATACTATTGGAACGGGATTACTTTTTATTACAAAACATTCTTGTATCAGTTATTGTGGCGGAGTTGACGGGTATTGTTGTGAAATAAAACGCTAGTACTAATTGTTTTGGATCGTTTTGTTGCGTCAGGATCGGAATAGGGGCACTGCGGCTTTATAAAACAATCATTTGGACAGCACAAAAGAGGCGCGCGCTCGCGCAACTATGGCGCGTGGTCCAAGCATCGCCCGCTTGCCGCTTATCGTGTGGGCTTCGGGGAAAGCCTACCTCACCAATCTTGGTGCCAGAATTATTAAGCCGCCTAAGGCTTCTGACGTTTGCAGCTTATCGTGTGGGCTTCGTCAGAGAACCTGATGACATGGCTCAGGTAATGAAATGACGTCCGTAGATAAAAGCCGGAACTAACAGCTTTACTCGCCTTCTGTTCCGAAGAACTAAATAATATTTTTTGTACAAATAGGTTATTAAGCTTGCAATATCCTAACCAGACTGCTGAAAGTCTTACAAAGTAATATAAATGTATTGTCAATTAAATATAATTTACTACCTTAGCAATAAGGCCGTCCTTTAGACATGTTTATTGTGGTGAAACGTATTTATCGTCATTACAAATTTATGTATCCTGCTTTCAAATATGTTATAATTTGCTCGATTTTAGTGGATTAACAAGACACCAAGCAAACACACGATAAGCAAGCAAGCGGTAGTCTTTTTTACATTTAGTGTCATTGATTCTTTCCTTTCTCCTTGGTTCTAAAAATAGTCCGAAAAGTGGTCACCGGATAAAATTACTGAGCTACTGAGGCTAGACATCTTATTCTCGCTTATCTCATACCTTGTACAGCATCCTGCCGCTCGCTGCGTCATCGCGCGGCGCCTTTCAATCGCGCGTCAAACGTTTAGTCCCTCCTCCACAACGCAAGTCGCGGCGCCACAAAGAACATCGTCTAGTTATGTAAAACGCCAACCAAAACCAGATATCATTTTCCTTAAGATCACCGAGGGCCCTTAACTTGACACCGGTTTGATGGAACCTTTGAAATTGAACGTAATTCGATTTGGACGAGTTTTACTACGTTGTTTGTATATTGATATTTTTGAAAATTTCTACGTAAATTAACAAGAGTGGATAAATTTTTAGGTTTCAGAACTGACTCTTGCTAAATGTAGATGCTTGATTTGATAAAAATAAAGAAAAAAACACTTAAAGGTATCTTATAAAATTTACAAACAAACACAAACAAAATTTGTAAACACACTACCTAAAGTAACCATAAAATACCCAGCAGCTGGCCCAAAGATCCTACCGCTGGTGTTTTGTCTTTTCCCGTTAGAATAAAATTGTTATCGCGTTAAAGATTTTCTCTATCGACCTACTTACTACGTATGCTTGTTACATACAATATTTCATCAAATACCGTTTAGATGGCTCAGTATGAAAATAGAACAAAAAAACAGACAAACATAAAAAAGAAAATCATCTTTCCATGCGGTACATAACCTTTTTGTCTTATCAAAAATACGTCGGGTAAAAGCGTACAGCCAAACTACTTTCTTTCTGCGTAAACCAAAAATATTCCAGCCATGTTTTGAAACAATGCATTCGCTAATCAGTGTTGTTATGACGAAACTTCGTTTCATTAGTGCTTGGTATTGTTTGTCAATCTAGTCGCACCTGGCCTTGTTTTCACGTAATCCCGTATGTATGGTATAGAAGCCAGAACATAGCACATTGCACATTCGCACTACGAAATTAACTCCTACCGCTACGGAATATGGGCGCTATCAAGTTCAACATTTCCAGCCGCATGTGCTGGCTACTGTACTATCATCAATCGTTTCCAAGTTTAAATCAGGATTTTCTAGAAATTGTCCTTTAATTAAATACATACCTTAAATAGTTGGCTAAGTACAGAAGCCAGCACATGCGGCTGGGCACATTGCGCGTAGAACCGACGGACGGTCGTTGGGGCAGAAAGGTTCTTGAATGGCGACCGCGCGCCGGAAGACGTAGGCCTCCCACGAGGTGGACTGACGATTTGGTGAGGGTCGCGGGAAGCCGCTGGATGCGGGCAGCGCAGGACCGATCATTGTGGAGATTCTTGGGGGAGGCCTTTGTCCAGCAGAGGACGTCTTTAGGCTGAGATGACGATTATGATGAAGTACATTTAGATCGTATAATCCAAGTAGATATTGTTTAATAATTTAGTTTTATCTTAAAATAAAACATCTTAAAACATATCAGTTTAAATAACACAGATAGAACGTCTTCACATTCCACTAAAAACGTACACACAACCACAAAGAGGATTTTATGTAAACCACAGTACATAAACATAAACAGTGACGCGCAAACATAGAGGGGGGCAAAGGGGGGCGCAAATTTAACGCTCTGGCGCCCCGGGGCCCCATTTGCATAGCCACTTGCGCGGCGCGGGGCTAACCCAATGCGGCTTGCCGTGTGTCTACTGTTGCGAGGGTTTGCCAGTACTATTTTACAGTGTTTTATAGTATTGCTATAAATAATCTCAGATTTTTGTGCAGAAATATAACCTAACTTAGGTTAGCTACTTAGGTTAAACTTAGGTTAAATAGTGCAGCGCAGGACAAGTTTAAAAATTAGGTGATGAACATATGGGAAGACAAGATATTATTTTTTGACCATGAAGAGAGATTATGAAAATGTTAACGTGGTTATATTTCTACTTTTAATGAAAATAACATAAGATATATATTTGTACACGATTTAGATTGAAACTAACTTCTAGTTCATTACAGGTTCGATATTTCTGTTACAAATATTATAAGCTGCATCTTTTATGCAAAAAGATAGTAAACAAAATTTCCATAGTTCACTTCCATTGTTCACTTTGCTTAATTCTTCACCACGGTGGTCTACAACAAAAAATATTTTCAAATCATTTTCAAATAGAACTTTTGAACCTGTCTTTGTCGAGAGGTCAAGTCTCAGCTTCGGCTAAAAGAATGCAAGAACAAATAACGCATGTCAAGGAGCCCTGGAGTGGCTGGAACGATAACCTCAAATAAACGAGACACTGAGAACCTTCATATTTTTTTTTATTGTTTTTACGATAGATTGCTTTTCGGCAAACATGAGATGAAAGAGTACGAGCTTCTTAGCTAGCAATGTATCCGTATATGTTTGGATGCACGTAATATCTCATACGACGACTGCACTGGGATGAAATGAGCCCTGCACTTGAATCAGGCCGGAGAGGTTTGCTTTGCATTCGAAACGCCCATTATTTTTGTTGTACTCGTGTTGTGAAACTTGCCAGGTTTTGTTTTGAGGTTTTAGGCACCTATCGATGACTATCGTTTGGCCATTGTGCATTGTACGATGCTTTTTTCTTCTTTTACTTTTTAACATTTTCACAGGTGTTTCTTTGTTTTGAAATTGCAGTAGGTTATGATTATGAACTTGTTTCATACAACAATACAGACACGATTACGTAATAAAAAAAAAAGTAAAAAAACACAACTGAAAAAACAAGTAAACAAACATTATTTTATTATTTTGCATTCTAGTTTATTCAAGATCTTCAAAATTATTTCAAATATACTTTAATTGCACGAAATGAAATAAAACATAACAAAAACATAGGTACATTACCAAAGTAAGTATGCAACTGGCACTGGCGGCGTTATCGCTTTAAACCATTTCTTCGAAACCACTGTTCGTCATATTCACTTTTGAATTACTTTTGAATCCGTTACTTACTTGCAGATCATATTAAATATTTATATACGTAGGTACTAGCTTTCCGCCACGGCTCCGCCCGCGTCAACAGTTTTTCCCGTGAGAAATGTAGCTAAAAGAATTTTTCAAATCCGTCCAGTAGTTTTGGAGTATATTCAATTCAAACGAACAAACAAAAAATGAAACCTTTCCTCTTTATAATATTAGTATAGATCTACATGCCGATGATAGTGCTGTACGTACAGATAGGTTTTATAGTAGTACCAACAAACGGCGGCAGCACGGTCTGTTTGCAGTGTATAAGCTTGTATGAGGTGTAACCCGACCCGGCTGCCGCTTTGTTGGCTCTGCTCTCCTGTCAATGCAAGCCACAACGATATTTCCATGCTAGGGAGTATAAAACACATTACTCGTTTAATATCTTCACGACCGAACTCACTACAAAAGGTAGAACAAGGAAAGAACTTTGAAAATTAAACTCTAGAAGTAAAAAAAATATATGATATTTCTTCTTTACTTTATTATCGGACTTTTGTCACTGCAACTTACGACGATATCTCCATACTAGGGAGTTTAGAGGACATTACTCATTTCATATCTTCACGACCTAGCTCACCAAAAACCTGGTAAGAACTTTAAAAATTGAACTCTTAAAAAAAAATACTATGTGCTATTTCTTCATTTAAAGCATTATAAGGTCTTGCTTCTGTTTTGCTTTTGCTCTTCTGTCAATGCAAACCACAATTATACGAGTAGCTCCTTATGCACAGCTAGGGAGTTAAAGTTTCAAACAATCAATACCTATTGAAAATCTGAACGACCACTATGAAACATGGAAAATATCAAAATATAATATAAAAAATTGATATTATATTTTATATTAAACGAAAGAGGCTCTGGCGACCTGCCAACACGCACTGGACCAGCGTGGAAGGTGTACGCCCGAATTACCCCTCAATATCAAGATTAACTTTGGGGGAGGCCTTTGTCCAGTAGTGTAGAATAAGTAAAAAAAAGTCAAACACTTTATTACACACAAAAATACGTCGAAATAATAAGTGAACGTCTTTCGGCTGAGATGATGATGACAATCAAGATGACCTTTGAAAATATTACTTTAGAAGGAAAGAAAGAACTATGTGCTATTTCTTTGTTTAACACATAATACGGGTAAATAACGTAATAATTTCTTGCTTTTTGCTCATATGACCATTTTAAGAAAACACAAATTCTTTTTCCACACAGTATATTGATGAGTGTACAAGTGTAAATAAAGTATGATGCAAACATGTAAATGATACCTGATGATACACTTGGAACGACTCTCGAAGGTCCGATCAACTCGAGCGGCCGCGGTTTGACCGCTGAAGATGTTTGGTCGAGCCGTCTCAATGCGTATTTATTTACACATGTACACCGATGTGTTTTTAATGAGCCCCTCTTTATGTCTGCTCTCCTGGTATCGGTTAACTTAACTGCACTACCGGTTGGAGAAGATGAAAATAGTTTCTGAGATTTTTATGTTTGGTATATTATTCTTTTTGCTGCATTTATGACTGTTACGCTGTCTATACTTGCCATGTTTTGTACTTCGATGGTACATCATAATCTTCATGTTATTATGTCCATCGTTAATCCTAATAAAAAAACAATTCAGTTTGGTTAAAAATATTTAACAATAAAAGGAAATATTTTCTCACATGTTTAATTTTACTAGTTCTTGCCCAGCAACAACGGTTACAATGGAATTAATCTTTGATTTCTATGAGTCTTTGAGTCTACTATATTGTGTATTATAATTATATAGTCAAACCACATGACTATTGATTTACACAATATCACTCACACATACACACACACTTCATCCAAATTATTTTTCTTTTCTTTTTCTTTTGTTCTATGATTATTGTTTAATTATTCTGTTAATCTGTTTGATACGTCCCTCCCTAATCATACTTGAGGTAAATGACTAAAATATTACCCAATGTTTTTTCAGTTTGGTCAGCGGACCGCGCGGCAGGCCGCAGTTAAACAAGCGGTCGTTATATCAACTACCAGTCTTTGTGCGCGCGGTAATTACGATTGTGCCGGAATCCTCAAATATTTACCCCAAACTTTCCTCTGTAATGAGCTACCGATATTATCCATGGGAGAGTTTTTTGAACCCGCTTTACGTAACACAAGACGTGTCTCCAAATGCCTATTCAAAGAAAAATAATCTTCCAAATGTGTTTGGTTGTTTGCTTCTGTCATATTTGGAAATCATTATTTGTTATTGCAAGCCTTTGGGCAGTAGGCTCACGTTTACCTGGAAATTATGAGAATTCACCAATAACAACGTCGATGGGAGTGCAAATATTATACTTATTATGTAGATTTTCTAATAAAATACTCATACAAATTTAGGTAAAGGTGGATAACCAAATATTTTAGCCGTATTTGCGTGATACCGTGTTTAGTACTATGACTCGAGTGAGTGTATATTAGATTCCATTTTTGGGTTAATAGGACAAATGTTTGTCTTATTAAATCCAAAAACCGTAGCCAATGTGTCTACCTTGATCGATCAATTTAAAATCTGATATTAAATTGATCGATCGATTCAAATATTTAAATTTCACGACATAATTCCCTATTGAAAATAAACTGGCATTCCTAAGAGTCATCTGAACAAACTTTGGCTGGTCCTTTGAAAATAATCTGAGTTGGATAGGCGCGGAGTGGTTGAGTGATGAGTGCGAGTTTGGAGCCATTGTGTGGTTCCGTGTCAACACTTCACGGCCATTTCCTCGAACCGCGTGTAGTGGCTTTCAAAACCTCACGGGGTAGGTGACACCCAAAAAAAGTTATATCTACAGCGTGGCCATGATAAGGATCTTCTTTCTAAACAACTATTAATTCTCACGAGATTGCAATCCGAATGCGTGATCGTATGGCGCTAAAGAGATTACAAGCGGAGTACTTGCTCAAAAATTTCTTCTAACTCGTTTCGAAATATAATTTTCACAAAATATTTTACGCGATACGGTTTTTCCTAGTGTGGGGATCGTTGTTAATGTGATCTTGTGTGTGCAGATTGTTAAATAAATAAATAATCTATTTTTATTTTTCACAAAGTCATATTTTCGAATAGTGTTCATTCGTTTTCAAAGTTACCAAAGCTTTAATTTTAATTCCTTTGGAAAGTCGTACTCTATATCAGCCTGTATATAAATATAAAATAATTGCATGCGTGGGTCCATTGTATCGTCAGTATTCGTGGCAAAACAAACAATCTGAACTTAACCGATGACGTATCACCCATGATGCGTTTATTTGATCTGAACCTCGAAGTCCCATCATTCCTAAGCTAGGTGCAGGATGATGCATATTAACTAATGGGACTTCGTGAATGTCGTGTGCTCGAAAGGATTGATCATCGGATAAAAAGCGATCGTGTTTAACAAAATAACATTGTTGTTATAGAAACCTGTCCGATATTTTTAAACGTATTGTAAGCGTAGTATCTGTGGTGGTCCTCTGTTGTTATTAAACACTTTAGCTATGATCACCGCTACAGTACTTTGAAAGTGAAATATAAACTTACTAACCTGAAAAATAACGCTTCAAATTACTATCATACTAAAATAATATTCCTAAGTATAGAGTCATACATTTATGAAATTTTTTTTATTATTATTTTATCAGAAAAACGTCACAGCTGGACAAAGGAGTTGGCCTCCCCAAAAGACAAAGAAATGTTTGTATATAAATTCAAACAATGTAATTTAGGTAAAGGTTTGAAAACATTGTTCTACAACAAAACTGGAGGATTTTTTAAATTTAGATGCGTCTATTATGAAAACTAAACTTATTTACTTCAGTGTGCTTCAGTGTTTATATACAAAATTAGAGTAAGATCAGTTTGAGTGAAAAAATCGCAAATAGTAAAAAAAAAGTACATATTTTCTCAGTGATTTTACTTATCGTCATATAATTGAAAGGAAACAATGGCGAGGTAACAAATCGCCCCCTAATTCGTGGGTTCTCGACATGATCAGCATCTGTTGCTACTTCCTCCGCGCTACGACGCTGCTGGGGTGACCACACTTTAATATATTTTAGGACACTTTTTCGTGCATTTCATTTACTGTTGGTTATATTATTATATTTTTAATAAAAATGTGTATGTTATAATAATTCAGCTTATCTGATTCGCGCCTTTACTTAAAAAATTGTAAATAAAACTTGCGAATATCGAATGGCATGCATCAAATGAGATACCTATTATTAAGACCTTGAAAATGTACCATACGATTGCAAATAAAGTGGAATTAGGTCTCACTTCTCTCAGCAGTTCTAACTGTGTTATTATAACCTATTAATTTATATTAAAATATAATCCAATCGCTGTGGATAAAGGGGGTACCTGTACCCCCTTTTCTATATATAGGTAAATCAGTCTTTTATCTTGCAGTGTGGTGTAAAGACTGTCCAAAGAAATCAAAAACCTGCTCTGGTGGCGCCCACGTGTTTTTTTTACGACTATAGCAACTTCCCTAATAAAATTAGTTCCATTGAAATTCCGCAATATGGCGAGGTTTTTTTTTCTCTGGTCGGGCTTTATGTGTGTGGTCTCCCTACAAACCCGCCACAATTAAATGTGTCCACCCGGTCGCGTCTGAATGGCGAATACGCATCGCCGCATCGCAACGTCCCATTTCTGTTATTGGAATCGCGCGATTATTCCCGTTCCGGCGGCGGCGGCGGCGGCCCGGAATCGGATCGCACGCGTGACGCTATTGTGTATGCTGCCTTACAAATGTATGTAAATGCTCGGTAGACTATTTTAACGAGCATACAAAATACAATGTTTTTAATACTCGACAGTAGTCGACGAGTAGTCATGTAGTAACATGTAACTGATCGAAAATCTACATTCAGATCACCAACTAAAAACGAAAACTAATAGATTGAGTTTACTCTGTTAAATAACGGTGATTTAAATTTAAAATGTTGTTTATTTCAGCGCAATGCGAAAAATTATGTGCTGAAAAAACTCCATGTAAGCTTTATTTTATATTTCTTTGTTAATTAGGTATGTAAAGTTAAGGACTTTAAGTTAATAATAGAATAGAATATACTTTAATGCCCACAAGAAAAAAACAATACAATAGAATAAAATTTAAGTTATTAATTTAATTTAATAATTATATTCTATTCTATACTTTTAATTTCATTTCCGCTGCAATACGCAATCTCCTTCAAACAAAACTAAATGTACCCAATCATCAAATCACTGAGCCAATACGAATCATGGCTTAATATTATCTATTGACTTCGCAAACATTCCTTCACCGCCCAGCTGCTCCACAGTGTCGAATGCCTTTCTGTGAACCCTTTGCCCTAGAGCAGTCCCTAGTGCGAATCTGCGGGCGGTCTGCTAGATTGTGTTTGTTTTGTGATGTTTAAACTGTTGCGAGTGGGATGGTTGGATGGTTGGCGCCTTTCAAGTGTTTGTGTTCAACTTCGAGTAGGAGTGCTGCTATGTGTGACTTCTTTCATAACAGCTTTTTATTTTCGGCGCGGATAGGACGTCCTACTAGTGAAAAATTGTATAAATCATCTTGAGTTCAATCATAAACTTTTAATACATATTTTAGTGTCAATTTTACATTCAAAGCCTACCTGAAGACCTAATCTTATTATGTTGTTAGTAGGCCATTAAGCGAAGCTTGAGGTCTCGCTTGAGTGGTAGGTATAAAGTTGTAAATGTCTTAAAATTACAATTTCCATTTACCTGTTTTGTTTTGTTTATGAAACTAACAAACAATTTTCTGCGAGTAATCTATGAATCGCATAACTTTTTTTTTCTAATTAATTTATTGTCAGCAAGGATTTTATAAGTACTACGTACACATAGTACTTATAACATCCTTGATTGTCAGTTATTGTAGTCATACTCTTAAGAAAATAGTTAATATTGCATAAATAAAATTCGATTCTAGTGAAGTCATTGAATTTCAAAAGGTTCATCCGAATGTATTTGTAAGTACGTTTACTACAGAAATTCTGTCGAATGTTTCTTTTCAACAAAAACTATTCATCAAATCAAAATAAAACACAATATTGTCAATCAACGGTCCGATGGTTTGTAATAAAAATGCTCTGAGAAAGCGTCGCGGCGGCGCCCCAGGGCCGCATTCAGATTGTTCACCGACTTCGACGCATTAACACCTATTACACCGCCCAGCCTTTGTCCCCGCGCACTTCCACGCAAAATACTACACTTTCCTTTTTACTGTTTATTGTGATCGTTTGTTTCGAGGCGCAAACCGTTCGGCGACAATGCGCCCGCCGGTGCGGCCCGATGGGCGCTTTCAAGTGTCGAAAAGCGGTAATTTGCTTCATTCACTCATTGTTGCCGCTAAAAGTCGGCCTTTGTCGACACTTGACGGAATTGGGAGCGTTTAGATTCGGGAGTGGGCAATTCGCGAGAGTGGACCGTTTTAGGCCGGCTCGGACGCGCCTCACCTCTGTGCGTCACTAATGGACGCGCTTGAAAAGTGGAAAGCAGCGTCGCCGGTTTGAAAAGGTTTTCCTTTTTCGTAATCCCTGAAGACTTTGTTCTTTTCTCATTTCGAATTATCTAACTGGCCATTTATTTAACTTACAGATATTCAGTCAAGTTTAAATTCTAGTTGAAACAATACAAACGTTTAGTGAGGCATTGCGCGCACGTTCATTAGACGCCCCTCGGTCCCCCTCGCGCCTGCAGCCATTAGGGCACATTTACATGCGTTCTCTCTCCCCTACTGCGCTTATTGTATACACACTGCCTTATTTAATCACTTCTGTCGTCTTCAGCTATCTATATCTCTATTTACCTGAAATTGGAACCATAGATGAAACGCAATGATTTAGCTCCTACGAATTGACAATTAAAATAAAGGAAGTCCATCTGACCTGATAAGAGTGACGTGATCAGTCCATGTCAGCCGGCGGCTACACGAGCGAGAGCCGGCAGCACCACTCATTCGATTATACGTCGACGCCCGCCTTGCAGCCTTGATTAGTAACACAGTCAAACACCAATTCCGAGTTGTACATACAGTCTACGTTGGCGAAATGGCGAGGGTCGTTAGGCGAAGTTTGAGTGTATAATTCCGTTTTGTTGGTAACATTTGCCAAGCGATGTATGTAGGAACAAAGCTAAAACACATAGGTGTACGTAGTACAATCGTTCATGCATTTAGTTATTTATTCAACAATATGTGATAAAAAAGCAGAAATATTTTACTTTTTTGTGTATTTTAAAAATATTGATAAACATTTCTAAGTTTTCCCTGGTGTAAAAAAAGTCTGTAAAACTGACCAAGTCGACGCAACAATATATCATTACTACAGAGATAATAAGTAATAGTGAAAAAGATATATAAAAATAGGCAGGACAGGATATTTATTAAACAAATAATTTTTCTTTAGTTCTAACAAGTCGGTTGGGAAACGCAGTCTGTGACTCAATTGCTGATGGTTACACATAAGATGAATACTGCTCATGCTACTGAATCTTTCCTACATTATATACAGAAGCCAGCACATGCGGCTGGACACTCGCACTACGAAATTCACCCCTACTGCTACGAAATACGGGCGCTCTCAAGGACAATATTTCCAGCCGCATGTGATAGCTACTTCGGTCTAACGAAATTCGCTACAATAGCTTTCGATTTCAAGTAGGGAACTCACTGTACTGTACCTACCTTAAGTCGCCTGTATACAAAAAGAGTTGATCCAATTACAGCTAGAAAAACACGACCAAATAATTTATCTTTTATTAAGACAAAAAATAACACCCAATAGGGCCTCCTAAAAACTTGTGAAACAAAAACAATAGTTTTTATCCTTCATTATTTCGCCTCGTCTGATTCATCACCACTCAACATTAAGAATTAAGTAAGCAAGTACAAGCACCACAATGATATCGGAGGTAATCCGGCTTACCTCGTCTGCGCAGGAAGTTGACGCATACGCATCCCTTCCTGCGCCTGCGATTATTATATTTTATTACACTACAATGTGCCTCGGTCCGTCCGCCCGTATTTTGGACTGTTTGTGGTTGAAGGATTACCACATAATGCCTTTGTTTGGCCGATAAGAACATGATAACATTAAGTTAAAAGCGTGCGAAAAAACTTAAGCTTTTAAGTTGTGAATGATTAAAGTATTGAGTTGTATTCTACTTATTTTTTCTGTTTGCATAGTTTTTAGGTTTATTTAAATTAACCAAATAATCGGGACTGAGCTGAATTATTTTTACAGGGGATGACTAACTGTAGATTTCTTTTTTATTTCTATCTCTGTACCAAGTTTCATCAAAATCTGTTCAGTGGTTTTGGTGTTCAGATTTATCTGCGGTGGAATTTTTTTTTAAAAGGCTTTATAGTAGGTACTTATAGTAATCAAATCGTAGACGCGTGTCGACATATCGCAAAAAATATGCAATCATTCGCACAATAACCACAATTCGTTTTGACCCGTAAGCACTGACTACATGTCAATTAAAAACGGAACACAAAAATCCGTAGACACTATTGACGGACAAAGATACCCAAATAATTCCTAACAGTACTATGTATTTACAAATAGGGCTGTGCCGCGTCTTGCGAGTCGGCGAACGCAAATTAGAGGGCATTGGTAGACGTCGCAATGATGGACAGTTGATAGCCCTGACAGCTCAGTCCAGTGGTCGACTCAATAACACCGGCGTTACTCAGCACTTCTTCAGACCTGCCGCACTTCATCAAGCTACAAAATTACGAGTATAAAAATACAATATGTTGTTCATTGCTAAGTCAGTTAGTATCTATTTCACTTTAATCATGTTGTCTACGTAATGTAAATCGAATATTACTTATAAATTGTGGCTTTGAATTATGGCTGATAGTTGCAATACATATTAAAGTTGTAATTACCCGTAATGCAATTATTTTATGCTAGTGTAACGAAAATAAATTCGCGGACAACTATTTATACGTATTCACAAATCCAATCATCGTTCACGTTCACATAAAACCTGTAGAAATAATTAAGCAAATAAAAAAACGTAGTACATACATTACATTCTTGAAATATATGTACTAAAACACAAGAAAAACAACATCACTACATAGTATAAAACAAAGTCGCTTTCTCTGTCCCTATGTCCCTATGTAGGTATGCTTAAATCTTTAAAACTACGCAACGGATTTTGATGCGGTTTTTTCAATAGATAGAGTGATTCAAGAGGAAGGTTTATATGTATAATACATGCATAATATACTTAAGGATAACCCACAATAACCATTTTCCCGTGCGGAGCCGGGGCAGGTCGCTAGTTAATTATAAGCAACAAAATATGTACAAATGTTTATTGTTATTCATAATTTAAATTCGCGGTAATTCACATAAATCTGGTGGCTACTGACGTAAGATTTATGCTTATGTTATTTGATGAACAAATTAACCAAAAAATATATATTAGCTGGTTATCAACGCTTACAGTGACAGATTATCAAGTCGGGAAATTATTTCTAAATTATTTAGCTACCTACTACCTACTATAATAAAACTGAAGAAACGGCGAGTCTGTACATTAATTTGTTTTAAAAAAACTGATTGTGTGTGATTGATAAAGGGAGTGGAGCTGAACACAAAAATAAAAGTTTTGAAAAAAATGTCCGTCTGTCTGTTTGTACACGCTAATCTCTGGAACTACCTTATAACCCCGGTCAACAACTTAGATACTTTTTACCTCAGGAAATAATAAAAAAAAGTATTAAATATCAAATAATTTAACAAGTAATTTTTTTATGACACGTAGTAATATTTAAAAGCATGGAATTTGCCCCAGAATAACAATAAAGCGAAGCGCGATTTTCCTTGCTCTTAAGGAAGTAATTAAGGTAGTAGCTGTAAAGCTTACCTACATTTTGTTTGAGGTACATTAGAATCAGGTATTGAGAATCTACGTCAAAATAAGGCATGAATCTCGCAGTCTCCACAAGTGCACGTTATCGGTCTAAGCATCATCTTTCCGTCAGTTTTAATCCTTCACCATTCGACAATGTGACAAAGGGACCGTGAGAAAGCAAATTTGCCCGAAATAAACATGGAAATAATTCCTGTTATCTTAACAAACGCTATAGATATTTCTTATTTAAAGTTTAGTATTTTTCCTCTGTCTCTGAAAACTCAAGTCATTGGATATTTGGATACAGGATCATTGAGACGCAAACGTCAGTCTGTTGAAAAATTAATTGATTATTAATGTTTCACTATAAATCTTTTATATTCATCATCATCTCAGTTATATTATTGAACATGTATTTAGGAATATGTAGATTTTAATTTCTACAAATGATGAGTAAGGAACTACTACCAGGGGGGATTCACTCTGAAGAATAGGTATGACCGGCCGAAATGCCGGCCGGGCCGGCAAAAGGCAGGGCTAGCTATATCAGTCCGCGAACACTCGCCGCGCGCGCGTGACGTGTCTTTATTAGGTACGCCGCCGCGCCGCGCCGCCGCTCCGATCGATCGCTCAAATTATGACTTCAAAAAAAATCTGTTTTTGGACGAAGCGACAGATGCTGCTGTGTATATTTTTTCAAAAATGTACTATCACCTCGGTACTGTATCTTACTCAGTGGACATAAGAACTATAGTGCGAAGGCCAAAGTGTTCAGCTTACCGTGCCCTTGGATGTACTTACCTACCTACCTAACTTTTTTTTATCATATTTTTTTCTGACAAACCTACAGTAACATTGTCGTATTTTCACAAACTACAGTACCTACCGACGAGTAAATATAGCGTATGCAAACATTAAATAGTAGTAGCATTGGTTTATTTGAATTTGTTTTGTTCGAGCAAAAGGTAGACCTTATAGGTTAATAAATCAGATGTTTTATTTTCTCAAAGACGACAGCCCTAAAGGTGTTTGTAGAGTGGCGCGATACGCGAGAGAAAGAGATGCAGCAACATCGTCTTTTCGGCTAGCGCCGTGCGATCTAAATTGCACTTTATTGTAACGGAGGTAGGCTTGCTATTTATTTGAATTATGTCGCCTAGTGCATCTTCTGTAGGGACTACTATTTGGTATTCTGTGCTACTACTTTTGTAACCACAATTATTGCCAATCGCGTAGGCAGGTTATGGCACAGTATACTGTTATTTAGGCTGCTGTAGTAATATACCTTCGCTTTTTTCCAGACAAAGGTTACTTTTTAATATCGAGGAATTTTATAATTGTTCAGTTCATCTTCTTTAAAAATATGTAGTTACACCATACAATTTATTTACTGTTATGTTTGAACTCCTGACACAGTAACATAATACTTAAATAGTTTTAACCAAAATATTTTGTAAATAAAACGACTGCTTTACTTTCCCACGATTAGGCAGATTAAGTAAAGTACTTAGCTTGAAAGGCATAGTCCAGATTCCAGGAGTTATCCCAGGTAATTAGTACTATACTATGGTTACAATTATACCATAAACAACAATAGGCAGCGGCGTGGGAAATAAACCTTTCGGATTGTGTGCTTTCAAGTATTTTAAGGTAATCGTGGACAACGTCTTTTATTCATAATTAATAAGCTGTTGAGTATTTGAATGAATAGGGGAAGGGGGGGCATGATGGGGTATCTAAGGAAAATACCAAAAATACAGTATAACCATTGCGTTTATTATGCTTATTTATTTATGGCACAATGCCTTATTAATCTAACTACAATTTGGCATAGTCTTTGGGAGATGAACTTATAGCATTTGTTTAAAATAAATGATTTGATAGGAACTTTCGAAAAACCATCTTGCCCCTTACCATGGGGTAAGATGGGGTTATGAAAATGGGGCAAGATGGGGTAAGCTAATTATTATCGCAATAAATACAAATATGAATTTCTTCGTTGTTTTCATCATCCACACCAGCACAACCATTGTGAGCCCAACTTCCACAAAGCTGGCGGTAAATTATTCATATTTGATTTTTTTGCCAAATTTTTATGTGATTCATCAAGATACGCGAATTGTTACATTAAAAGTTGATTGTCTGTGATATTTTATACGTACAATGTACATTGTATGTAAATGTTCCATTTTTGAAGTTTTCTCCAAAAATATTTTTATATTAAAAGTTGATTATTTGTGATATTTTATAATTTTGTTACATTTTTTGTACTGTTATTCATATTAGTTTTTTGCCAAATTTTTACTTGATTTATTATTATTATACGCAATTATATCAACCAAAATCATATGAGTCAATAGTCCATGATATTTAAAAAAATATATATGTGTTTTATATATATCAAACCCTAATCTTATAAAACATTACTAAAATCACAACTCAAAGCATTTTAATTTTACTGAACCTGACTGTACCTAATTCCTTAAAACTTGTTTTGGGATTAGTTTTTTTATGTGGTACTCGTTAGGAATAGAAAAAACATTCGGAAATAAACTAATACCACATGGTATTAGTTTGTGGGATTGGATGGGAATAGATCCCATACCCAAAACCCCGTCTTACCCCAAAGGCTGATTTAGAAAAAAATAATTTCTCAAAAAAATAAATATTAACTTAACTTTTGTCTAACTATACCACAACAAAGTAAACAACACTAACAACCATATACGAGAAAAGACATAAATTGGGTAGTCATAATTACCTTATAGTAAAGACGTTTTTAACTGCGTAAAATTAGATCGACGAGACACTCAACGTGATTTTCGTTTGTAAACAAAAAACGCATGCACTCCCACTCACTCTTTCTGTCGCGCTGACGGTTGATCGAGTATGGCTTCCTATTGGCTTATTGCTTTCTGTTCGCAAGAGTCTAGTTTCTTGTATCTGTGCGTGACCCGTCTTACCTCGCGTCCCCGTCATGCCCCCTTCCCCTACGATGTTCTCAGTAAGTTTGCTTCTTAAATTTTTCCTGTGGTTTTTTAAAAAAGATGTTATTTTGTGCAAAGAAACATTTTGCAATGATACGGGCGATGTTTTTTTTTAGTAGGAGGTTTTTTTTTTCTAACCATACAAAATTAATCATCTGTATTAATAATTCTAGTTATTCTAATTTCACTCCGAATTGTATTATTTTTAAGCCGATCAATACTTTTTATTTTTTATATAAAATAAAAGACTTTTTTCTATTCATCATGATGAAATTAATATAATTTCACCCAAACTTAAGTCTTTTGTCGGCCGAGAATTGTATTCAGTAGTCATACTAATATTATAAAGAGGAAAGATTTGTATTTTTGTGTGTGTGTATGTTTGTGAAAAAACTCAAAAACTACTATGCCTATTTCAAAAATTATTTCACCATCAGATAGTTACATTCACCCTAAGTAACATAGGCTACTTTTTACCGCGGAAAAATGCCTAATTCCCACGAGAAAAACTGTCAACGCGGGCGGAGCCGCGACGAAAAGCTGGTAATTTATAATAACATTACTATATTTTGTATATTGTAGGTAATAAATAAACAATTTATGAAATAAAAATTATATATTATGTTATGATATCTATTTATTCAGAGATTTCATAAAGTTGTAATATTTATAATCATTAATGATTTCTAGTAAATAAACAACAGTATGTTTACATGTTACCAGACATAACAATAAGTATACACTTTTAATCTATTTACAAATAGAACTAAAAGATATCTACAGTCGATTGGTCGTTTTCAGACTTTCTTTAGATTAAGTACTTTATTACTACAGACCACTGTCCTAAGTACAGTTTAAAGGTGGAATACACATTAATATACAAGCATTTACATCTTTACAGACTAATATTATTACGAATATAAAAAATAATAAAGTTATAGAAACACGTATTATCATAACGTGAAGAAAAAGAGTTCAACGCGCACTGAAAAAAGTAAGAAAGTATAGAGGAAAGAATTGTAACAGAATTTACCGGGCGGTAAATGAAAATAAGGAAATATAACAATAGAAACTAGTAGAAAGCGAGATTAGAAAGAATGTGTGTATTTCACTAAGTATAGTTAGATTCCGTCGGGTTAGTCTAATACTGATTATTCACAGGTGTTTCGATACATTTGACAGGTTGATCACAATTATTTTAATACATTAGTCAGTCCCGTTATATATTGATTTTACCCATGCTTGTAGCACCATTTAGTACCGAGACTGAACGTATAAAAGATAATCGTGACTAGCCTGTTAAAATATCTCATAAATATGTCATGATAGTGACCACGAGAGTTTCAAAATTGTATTCACAGGTTTATACACGGCACTGTCTGTCACTATTTAATTTAAGTGTCGGGCGGGCGCAGGGCGTCGGGCGGGCTGGGCGGCGGCGGCGCGGGGGGCGCGTGTCGGCGCAGCTGCTGCAGCAGCGCAGGGTCCAGCGCCGGCCACCAGCCGCCCAGCAGCGGGTACTGCGCTGTCGGCGCCAGCGGCCGCGCCTCCTCCTCACTCCTCTCCTCCTGGTCACTCGCCACCACATCTATATCTTCCTCCTGCTCCTCCTCGCAACTGCTCTCCCGCCGAGCTCGCTTCTCCGGCGCTTCATCTGGCGCGAGTAGCGACGCCACATCGAACTGCCTCTTCCGAGCCGTCCCGCTCCCAGCTAACCGTCCACTCCAAAATGGCAGCGGCAACGCCGTCGGCGGCGGCGAAGAAGGCGGCGGCGACGGCGAATCCTCCCCATCGTCATCCACTGCCAAACCCATGTGCTTCCTCACTTTCCTCTGCGCTTTGCGTCTTCTAAAATCACCCTTTCTAAAATTTCAACGTTCGCCGGGTGTATCGCCCAGTAGTGTCCTTTTCCATTCGCGGATCTACCAGCTTTAACGAAGCAGTCGTTCAGAGATAGATTGTGTCTGATGGAGTTCCGCCAGCCAGGTCCTCGGGAGCGAAAGTACGGGTAATTATCCAGGATGTGTTGGTAGATGTCTGAGAGCACTAGTTTCCTTCTGGCGAGCTGAGGATGGCCATGGCGATAAGTCCAATGTAGCTGTGCTGGGGTTTGGGTTCCTCTGGTTGCAGCGCGCGTTGCTGGAGCAAGGACATGGAGAGTGCGAGGCGCGGCGCGTATGGTGGGTAGCATGGTGACGGCGGGTAGAGGCGAAGTCGTTCGGCGACGGCGTAGTTGTAGAGTTGTAGTCGGTAGTGATCGAGCGCGGCGGCTGTGACAGTAGGCGCGTCTTTTAGCGGCCAGGAGCCTCCGTCGGGCCCGCTGCACATGTTGCCGGGGCGCTGTCGCGGCGGCGAGTGCCAGCCGAGCCGGGGCGGAGGCCTGCCGGTCCCCCGCCAATCACCGCGCCTCGCCGCCGCCTCTCCTAGTGTTTTTGTTTAGCGACGCCCCACTCCGGCCGCCGCGCCACGCGCCCTGCCTTGAGCTGCCGGGTACTACACGCAAAACAGATCCACTTAAAAACGATTTAATTGAAAATTTGCACAAAAAAAAATTGAAAAAGATAGGAACATAACAAACTACATAATACCATATAATATATGTAGGTTTATGTATCTCAATGCCAAAATAAATCACTTCCTATTTTTTTTTGGATCTCTAAAGTTAGTAATCCTATTAAAACTATTAAAGTTTATTTAAAGAATACTTTTAGTAAATTTTGAATTAATACGAAACTTTGACTATTGATTTCATGATTCAAAGTTTATTCCATTTCCTGAAAACCTTAAACTTGTAACTATAGATCCCGCGTTTTAATTTTAAACATTACAACACTAAAAATTGTGTCAGGTTTTTTCCACTTGTAATTATACCGTAGTTAAGGTACCCTAACGTGTTGTCATCGTTTTCAATTCAAAAACGTCTAATGTTGCGCCTACTACGCCGTAGCAAGGAACATTCTCAGTACTTATAAGTACTTTCATAGTGGTATGGATGCATGTATTACGTTTAAAATAAGACTTACCTAATCTAACTATATGCAAATAAATGTCTTTGTCTAATTAATACGGCTAATAAATTAATTTCCACCACAAATCTGTAACAACTTTTTTGCCAACAGTACACTCTAAAACCGTTACAAATGACAACTTCGTAGCGAGTGCTTCCCTGTTATTTCAGAGATATCACAACACACAACAACACATTACTTCTCGGGAGGCAAGCTCGAAAGAGATGACTGCGCAAAAATACCGTTTTTGTATGCGCCAGACAGAGATAGTGTGATGTGCAACTGTTCCATATTCGTCACGGTCTCGGTTCCCCCCTTGTAACGGTTACTAAAAGTCAACTCTAAGTGGTCCAGTATATAGTTGAAAATCGAATGTTTGTGTTTAAGATTTATTGCGTTGTTGTGGATGTGAATGTGAAATGAAAATAAAGAAGGAACAGGAAGAAGCTATGCATAGCAGCGAGTGGGAAAGGGGCAGAAGATGTATCGATGAGCGACAATGCAGTTGCCGCCCATTTAAATACGCCATTTTGTTTAGTGTCTCCACAGCCTTTGTGTCCCAGAAAGCAATGTTTCGCGGAATAACTAAATTACAGGAAATATTTACCTATTCGCCGTAGACAATGCTACGGAAACCGTAGCTGTGTCGTAGCAAGATGTTTACGAACTTTTGTTATTAAGTACGTATATTTTTTGTTAAGGGATTTTATTCGGTGAATTATTTTATTGAGTTCTGAATAAATTACGTGTTCCGTTGAATTATTTTTGATGTTTTAGTATTGCTTTAGGATTTCAGATTTATACCATTATTTTCATGAAATTTCTTGCAAAAATAGAAAATTAATTCTGAAGAATAGTCTAGATTTAACAAAATGTATATGTCACCGTAAGATTATCAATACCGTTAGATTACAATCTATCTCGCGAGATTGTAAACTATCGAAAAATTGTGAACCAAACATACTGATTACGATTTAACGGATTATTTTTCGGTAGATTGTAATCTATCGAAATTAAACCGTCAAATTGTGAAATGGCATAGGATGGAACGCATCTCGCGCGCTGATTGGTTGATCGTCATATGCTCTGCGCCGCCATATTTGTTTGTTTTTTCGTTTATTATCTAATGTAAACAATCTGTGTTTAAGTGAATTTCAATTGATTTCGTGTTGAAAATAACTCACTACTTTATAATAAGTTCTATGAAATTATTGTGGAAGTAAAATGAATCCATGATTAATCGAAGAATAGTAGTTTGAATGATAAATGAGGTAGTGTGAGTCTCCAAAAATATACCATAATATGATGTAAAAATTACTGATTATCTACTTAATAATAGATAAATACGTGATGTCACAATTATTGAAGTGCTTTAATTTTATTCAACTGACGCCTGTGTTTTATTCCCAACTGTATGGACATAGAACGGCCAGCTGTAAGACCGACCAATCAGGAACAGCCTTTGGACAGTTGACAATTTAACGCGCGACAGATTGTGATTTAACGGTTTCACTTCGATAGATTACAATCTACCGAAAATTAATGCGTTGAATTGTCATCAGTACGTTTAGTTCACAATCTTTCGACAGTTTACAATCACGCGAGTTAAATTGTAATCTAACGGTATTTACGATTTTACGGTGACATATATATCCGATCTTATGAATACAACCCTATATATTTGGTAGCCCTCCTTTAGGTGGGAATACTTATACCTTATATTAATAACTAGCGACCCACCCCGGCTCCGCACGGGAAAATGGTTATTGTGGGTTATCCTTAAGTATATTATGCATGTATTATACATATAAACCTTCCTCTTGAATCACTTTATCTATTTAAAAAAACCGCATCAAAATCCGTTGCGTAGTTTTAAAGATTTAGGCATACATAGGGACATAGGGACATAGGGACAGAGAAAGCGACTTTGTTTTATACTATGTAGTGATTACTTTTACTGTAGGTACCATTTCTGGTACCTACTTGCACGAGCATATAAACAAAATTTTTCGATTTATAAATAAAAATATAACACCAGCGTTATTTAATTGAAACAAAATGGTGTTGCATATCGGTAAATCGTGAAACCGCGCGAGTTTTAAACAAGCGATTGCCGCTGGAAAACACCGCGTCGCGCCAAACATTTATTTAATCCAATTCATTCTGCTTCATCCCGAATTCAATGCAACACGAATATACATACAACGTATAGACAGTACTGTACAATTATTACAGTTCCGATAAATATATAATTCCATTTATTCTATTGCAAACTACATTACATGACATCTATGATTATTCTGTTAAATAGATTAAAAACAAATTACCTATGATCGCAATTTCACCCCTTTTATCCTATCCCTTATCTGTTGTCGGGTCATCCAATCAAGCACTAGATTATGTTCTAGTAAATTAAAATTAATCAAAACACAGAAAATAAAACGAATATCTCATGAATAACATTTTATAAACTCTGCACCTAAATATCGAACCCTTTAATTCGACAAACGAACCCTCCGAGATTTATCGTTTTCGTTTATTTTTATCTAAACGTTCCAATTTATGCAGATTGATTTATTGTATACCTGGCTGCGCGTCGCTCCGTTCTCTATTATAAGACGGAGGCGGTCTGCTCCGCCCACTTAGCGTGGAATGGAGCGGAGCGGAGTGGTGTAAAGAAGAGGTAAATTCATTTATTTGTGAAGCTTGACGCCCCGCGGTTTGGCCATGTTTGCATTGTTTGTGTAAGTATGGGATTGTATTGTGTAGTTATGTATGCTGTTTCAGGCATGCATTTTCAAAATATAGGGTAATCAGACTCACGAATGAGTCATAATTAGATTTTATTAATTATATAAATATAATATAATATTTGGAAGGCTAGAGCCCCATAAAATTGATATTGTCTTTTATGAAATACAAAAGTACCTACGTTAATATTTTTTTACAATTATGCAAGTTTCAATTTGATGCAAAATGAGACGCAGGTCTATACACCCGTGGGCATTATCCTTTATATTAACTAAACAAAATTCATATATTAAAAAATCATAATATCATAAATTCGTTTCTACCGACCGAGCTACCAGACAATTTTTAAGCCAAAAAAATATTCACAGAGATGTCGTAATCTTGAGTATAAGTAGGTACTTAAATTAAAGCACAATCAGGCGGTGCTTTATGTAAACGAATGTAACAAGAATTTTCAAAAAAATAGGTACTTACTTATATTACTAATCTTGTACTCATGTAGGTACTAGATATACCGAATAAATACTCACCATCTTTAATTCAAAACACGCCAACAAAACTCTCGTATTTTCGCTGTCACCAACTCCCGAGCAATATTTAACAGGGGAATATTGAATTAGATCCAATAGACTTTGTGTGGAAACTGTTCGCAAAATATTTTGGCGGCACAAAGGAGGCATTAGACGGGGAGGCTTCGGATAATTTTATGCAAATCGCTTTTCGTTCGCCGGCGGCAACGACGACACGGCGACGACGGGTGAGTTACAGCTGGAAAATAGATGTGTACTACAGGCTCCTGTAAAATAACACAGATATTTACAATTGTAAATGTATAGTAAAATAATACATTTACAAATTATAATATGAATCCCTAAAATGTGAATTTTGAATCCATATTATACGCTGCATCGAAATTGGGTGTTCCTTCTTGTTGTGTTCAACACTTTTTATCAGCGGGAAAACGCACTATTCCCACAAGAAAAAAGTGAATGCAAGCGGGGCCGTGGTGCGGACAGTTAGTTCTTTTAAAAATACTTTCATGCGTTTTCTGAGTTAAATGCTACAAGTCAAATATCTATTTTATACGTAAAGTACCTACCAAATTAAAGAGCTCTAATTTTTTATTTGCTTGGTGTTGATAGAATAGAATAGAGTGATTTTTCCTTCCAGACCATGACATTGATTTCAAACATTCAAGTAATCAATATTTATTTCTGAATTCAAAGCTTTTGAAATTCTACGTTATGGTGCGGAAGGGGATTTATATGATGGTTGTGTGTATTTAATTGACTTAGGTATGCACGTTACGTGCATTGTGTCTAACTAAAGCAATGTAATGTATTGTACGACTCGATTCAGAAGCAAAAAAAACACTGACGTATTATATTGAATCGTCTCATAATTTAACGTGTTCGCTATTAATTATCTAGAGTCTCAATTGATGGAAAGTAGCGATTAAATTCAGGATGATATATCGCTTTTATTTTAGGATATACCTGGAGGTTTTTTCAGCAGTTGGAACATATTATAAATCTCCTATCCGCGGCCACAAGATGGTTGCGCAATTTGTTTATGTCTACCGGGAAACAACTTTGTAAACTTGCAAACTCCTCGATCGATGCCCAGCCGACGATGTTTGACAGCTGTTTACAGCTTGGGAGATTGACTGCACGCTGCCACAGAAGTATCTAATAGTACCTATATACATAATACTATTTACGTAGCAAACAGTAACAAAAACAACAACAAAACAGCCATGTTCCTAAATGACTTTTATGAAATAGTTACATATCTGACCTCAAATACATATCCGATGTTTATTGAAAAATACTTGTGTATGCTTCGAGTATTTGAGATCAGATTTAATTTGTTGGAATTGTACACGCCGTACATATCTCAATAGATGTACATTATTGTTTTAGAATTCATACTTATAAAATACTAGCTGTTCGCCCCGCGGCTCGTGAGTGAATAATGTAAGGTAAAGGAAACTTCAACTCTAGTATGGCATGAAAAAGTATTATAAAAGTTTATTTTTAACCATTATTTCGTTACCTTGTAATTCGATTCACTGTTACATGATCTGTATAGGACTGATTTGTCGTGTGTAACACTACAATTATTTCGTTTTAGTACTGAACTGGTATATAAATGCGCCACTTTCGAATAAAAGATTCCTTCATAGGTCTTTTATGAAACCAAAAAAGTGTTTTACAAAACGTTCTATGAACTTTTAAATGACTAGTTTTTGCTGCTTGGGTAATTAAGATTTGGAATTGAGATTTTTTTTATTGTGTATTTTTTTTCTAATTGAGATTTGGTTAATTTTTTTTTATGTTGTCTTTATTTTTATCTATGTGCTGAGTTTGTTTTTATGTTTTTCTATTATTTTTTCTTATTGTTTGTTGTGTTGTAATTTGTTCTGTTAAATAAATAATATCTATGTCTATGTCTATGTCTAATTTCACTTGTAAACCTACTACTTCATATCTTCATACATGAAACAAGATAATTTGCATTTTCGATTAATTCATCATCTCAGCCGAAAGACGTCCACTGCTGGACAAAGGCCTCCCACTAGGATTTCCACAATGATCGGTTCGATTACTTATCTAGCTTAAATCTTACAATCCTTAAGTATCATAAACGTATAAACGTATTGTTTTGAAGAAACAATAACGACAAAACAAAAATCCCGTCAACTTAATCCTTCAACATCACAATCATAATCCCAAATTATTTGCAGCGGAGATGAAAGGTATTGCGAAACCTTAGCTATTCGCTAAATCTGCAGCCCTCCATAGACATAGTGGTCCCGAGGGACCCGCAAAGAGGGAGCGCAGTATTTTAACAAGCCGCAGAACTCTTTATAGATGTCTTCTCAGGCTACGGTGTACAAATGCCGATCCTAGTGCATTTTATGGCTTCCTTTGTGTCTTATTTGGCTACAAATGAAAGATAGATAATATAATTGGATATATTCTAAGCTAACAAGAAAATAATTAGAAGAAAACAGATACCATCAGGGTGTCTAAAGATTGTAATACTGCAATAAAAATATTCCAAAGTGACTGTTTCATTTTAAAATAATTAAGAAATTTATTTATATAATAGATTAGAACATTTCCTTTCCTTTCTTTCTTCTTAGAATTATTTCGAGTAATTCTTTTTTTTTTTTTTCAAAAATTAAATCACGTCGCCGCCTGCTTTGAACAAATTCTGAATTTTCCAAGTCTAACCACTACAAAAATTGCTTCAGCACATCCCATTCGGTAGGTATCAAAAGAACTTACATTAGTATACCGTTACTCCTAATGTCGGTGTATAGGGAAGCTGTAATATTTCGATCACAAAGCACGGTGCACGGTGCACGGATGCCGTAATACGCTTATTTGAAGATAATCCACCATCCACTGCACCCTATTCAGGGCCCGTTTCGCAAACATTATAAAAATTAAAAACACAATTCTATATAAATTACGTAGCTAATATGATAAAAATATACTTAGGGTGTACCATTTTATGAGAGTTGGATACGCAATGAACGTCAAATTGACCTTGCAACATCGTAAAATGACTACATGATACGGCGCTGCTGGCAGATCGACAGGAAGACCTGCACATAACCAGCAGAAAAAGCTCTACTCGAATTAGCTGTCTGTAAGGTCATGAGGGTCATGATTATAATTAAGGATGGTAATGTTACAGCAGCGCTTGAGCCAACACCTATGATAGGATACGTTTTCTCTGAAATCAGTAGGTATAGAAATTCTTTGTAATACCTACCACAGAATATAATAAAGTAGGTACCACGTAGGTACTAACTGGAGGTTCTGAAATCTAACTATAGCTACTAGCTAAGGTCAGTTTTCTTTCATAATCCAATCTGAACTATTCTAAACTTTTTTTTCTTTCTATTTTGGAGTGTTTTTTTTTTCCTGACCTCACCATCATCATCATCTCAGCCGAAAGACCTACGTACATTACCTAGGTTTTCCTGACCTACGTATTAAAAACTAATAATTAATGTTTCACGTTACTAAACACAAAAACAACAAAAAAACAAGATGCGATGTCAATTTAAAAACAGGAGTTGAATTAAATTATCGTCTAACTCGTACGTGTCCTGCAAACTGAGCGGTAATAATGTCTGCGCAAGTAGCTTGTTTTCTGGTTGCGACTGTTTTCAGCCGAGAGGGTGGGAGGCTAATTACGAGAGGAGAGGGAGTCTGCCGTCTGCGTGGTTGTTATATAAAAACTATCTATAGATAGTTATAGATACACAGCATACCTAACCTAGTACAGTGGTTTTTGTTAGAGAAGAATTCAGGTAATCGATTTGTCCTGCCTGATATATTTTACCGTCGGTGACCAAGTGGCTAGGCCGTTGATTCCTATTCGGACCATCGCGGGTTTATTTTATACCTAGGCACGTACCAATGTGTTTTCGATTTTGGAATTCACGGTGCGTAGGTACGTTTATTCGACTCTCTTACGGTGAAGGAAAACTATCGTATGAAGAAATTCAGAGGTTGTCTGTGAAGTTGACTACCTGAAATGAGTAGGTATTGAGGTTCTTTGTAATACCTACCTGGTCGCGGTCTTCTAAGGCCTGTTCACTCTGGTTCGGGGTAGGCTCGAGCCATCCATCATAATTTGGGCTGTTAACGATATCTGTGTAAGTCTATACAATAGGTAGAATACAATACAAAAGCAAGTCAAGCAAGTCATTTTAGCGTTAAATGACAACTAGGATTGCTATTTCTTTCGCGTTAAAAGTATGTATCTTTTATTTTATAACTCAATTTTTCCGAAATTCTTATGAAAATAAAATTTATGCTTCTCGATATCTCTAATCTTTACATTAGTTAGACCCTTGAGCTAATATTATTCCACGTAACAATACTAAATATATAAAAAAAAAACTTCAAGTATTCCTCTGGCTCACTTGAATAATCATAATCACTTATTGGGTTGACAATAATATGAGGTATTTTTTGCGCAACCCAGGTAGGTAACCTTACACCTCATTGAAGAGGTAACTCTATACAAATTGGTGGCACCATTCACCGAGTTGACACTTTTATACAGTCACGATTAACAATCACAAACGAAATTAGAGCCCAATAATATTATTAGAGCTTTTTTCCCCAATCTCCCCTATGAATCGATATTTTCAAAAGCTACCAGCTAGTCGGATTACCACCTACGTATTTGTGTAAACACAATAAATATTTTTTGGGGAGTTGCTTTGTGCGCTAAGTGAAGATCGCAGATAGTGTAAAGTTTAAGATACATAGATAAGAAAGTCTCGTCTTATTTGGAGTTTAAAGCAGGAACACGTAATTCGAGTGCAATGACTTTCCTCTTTTCTAGGAAAATAAGTTTTATTTCGCAAGTTGTAAAAACCTAATCTCGGTAAAGAAAATATCCGAGTCGAAACGTTTTTAGAGTGTGCCAGGTTGTAGGTTAGGAAAGTACCTACCATATGAAATTTCATAAAACAGAGAACGCACTTAATAGCAAAACTTATTTTTATATTATGTCATATTAATAGTCAATCTAATAAAAGGGAGCATCAAATAATGCATAAATTGATCAGTGAACACTTTGCAATGTGAAGTCTTATAAATTAGTAGTGGTCCAATGAAAAAAGGCTGAAGGGCTTTATTTTACCGTTTGAAACAAACATAAGAATTCATACCTACAAACTGACTGATAAAAAACATTCAAAGACAAAATAAAACTGCTTTTAAATATATTTCAATATTCAATCAGTGCTCAAAAGACCGTGCGAAAACCACTGAATGTTTTGACAGGCTAAACCCAGTAGCCGTAAACTCAAGTACTGTATTGACTGCCACAATGGCACCGGAAGGGCCGCATAATCCACTTAACGACTGCACGACCATTTTAAATAAACCTTCGATTATAACAGTCGTGGAGTATTTAGGGGCCTTTCATTGGTGGTTGTGGTAAGTAAGTAATACTCGACTAGCGCCGGTAATCCGGGGCCGCTCGGCTATTGTCGGGAAGTGCGCTCGAGTTTAATTCGATCACACACAACTGTTGCGGTTGGAAGTATCGAGGGAGTCGAGATTTGCATATTTGTGGCTATTGTTTCAGTTTTCAGAGTACAAAGTTTCAGTGGATAAAATGATTGAAAAGAGGGTCACAAATAGGGAAAGTAGAAAAAAAATAAGTTTCAAGCCAGGCCACAGATTATCGGCATCAATTCAGGTGTTTTTGGTTTCGGCGAAGTAACCGACAAAATATAGTTAATTAAGTCGAGATTTTTTTTGTAAATGTTTTTCCATGGTAATTTTCTATCAAAATACCTCATAACCCAAAGTTTCACAGCATCGATCGCCTTTTTTCCTGGTGAATCAGAAAAGTCAAATAACTTTTGTTACTGTCCATTTATATCGTATCTTCTGTTGAACAAAATACAATATGGTCTAGTAAATACTTGTGAATCGCAAGTCATCTGCCCGAAGCCGAGCACTCAACCTCCACTCGAATGGTCAATGGAGCACTCACAGCATTCACTCCAACAATCACTAAATACATTCTCCACCATTCACTTGTCACAATACGTAAATACTTCATAAATATTTAAACACCCTTCATTTAACCCTTCGGTCCCCAATTTGCATTGTGCATACTTTTTCAAACAATAAAAAGTGCGACAATGATTCTGTGCCATTTTGTTCGAATAGAGCTCGGATTTCCGGTTACGAAAATTGAAGACGCGGTTATTATTATTATAGTGGCGCTTAAATATTACTACTTTAAACTATGAACAAAGATTACCAAAAACAAAGTTATCGTCTAGAATAGAGACTTTGTATGTAGTATATTTATGTATGTGTGTATTATTTTGAACTTTATTTTTCCATTCAATAATAAATATTTCTTTTCGTGATATAATAAAGTTTAAAGAAGTACTTCTTCACGATGTCTCTCCGTATCAACGCGCTAGGCCTAGGTTCGTGGCTCCCTTGAGCTGCCCCTAGTCGCGTTGGTGAGTACGATACATGACTACTTTTGGGTAGAGCCACAGAATGCCATCCGCTCCCCCGTCAGTCAGATAAAGCTTGATTGGCCTTACCTTTTCGACACAAGCATAGTTCAATTAAAAAAAAACAAAATATATAGAAGAAGTAAGGTAACCGCTCCTCTTTCCTCATAATTTAATATCAAATAAAACCCAGTCAACCTTCTTCAATGCGACGACGGTTATAATAGTCTAACTATATATATATATCACTATATCACGCGTACGAAAACAAGCACTATGTATGTATAATGTAACTTTAAATTATTTAGATAGTTACATAAACAATAATTGAAATAAAAAACTTATAAAATATTTAAATGATATTCTGTGCCAGTAAATATTGGGCAAATAAACGGAACGGCGCGATTCCACCGGATGATCGGCGAGTTTATTTGTGTGGGCTGCGGTTATTGATTTTCCGCCCAGTTCTTTGATTTGCACGTGTAAAATTCTGTCTCCTGGCCGTGATTTCGGATTTATTTACCCGATGTAATGTGTTTTCGTGACTCGTAGCTATATTTTGTTATCGTAGCGCCTTGCTACGGCGTAGAGGTTTCTGTATATCTAAAGCTACGACAGAGAGCTATATCTAAAAAAATAACAATCCAATCAAGTTATTTTTAGTTTTATGTAATCATGCTTTATCTTTACCTACTTTCTTTAATAGCTCAAACCAACATGATATGATGTTGGATATTGTATGATTGTAAAAATAAACAAAAGAATCACAAAACTTAATTTTCACTAAAAATTAAAAGCATAACAAGAGGATGAGGAAGTTTAACTCTTTATAAAACTGGTTAAATTGAGCATTGATTTAATGAAATGATAGGACCAGCTGGCAGGACCTGTCAAAACCACAAGTGTTATAATTTAAACATGCAGTAAGCACTCATATCCTTAAAGACTCCATCAAAACATGTAACATTTGTTTGGGCACTGGAGTTCTTTCTCAGAAAGGACCACTACAGAAGTGCACTCCCACAACTAGGCATAATTCAATTACAACTCTATTGTGAGTAAGTTTTTGCCCTCAAACTTTAACAATGCTCTTATTTTGCCAACAGTAACTGTATTTTGGAGCACAATGTGAAATCTCGGACGATGACAACTCGTCAAGATGGACAATGCTTTTTTATAACTTGATACTGACCAAGAAATGTAAAAAAGAGTGCCTGACTGTATAATTTTTGGAGACAAAGTTAGCACCAATAACTGTGGTTAGCTAAGTTGAGATTTTTGTAACTTATGGTATGCTTACGATGTTTTATGATTCAGGTTGAAATACCAACAAAGAATTTCCTGGTTTCGAAATTCTAAATGAGGAAATTCTAAATTTGTACGAAGAAATAATGATTTATTTAATTATTATTACTATTAGTTAATATTGTTATTTTGAGATTAGCATGATTTACATCAATCTTTATAAAAGGTTCTGAAAACAAGCAGACAAAAAGGACAAAATAAATGTACAAATTATAAGGCGTTGTGAATAAAGCGTTGCATTAGCGTAAGCTTGCTTATTCCTATTACGATTTCATGTCTCAATTTCTAACTGTCCTCGTTTGAATGGTATTTGTATGTACACGTGAAGTGTTTGTCACGTCATCGGTCCCAGATTATAATCTCCATCTTTGCTAATCGCAGCTTACAGCTTACTGGTCTGTTCATTCCTTTGTCAGCTCCTCCAACGAGACTGATGGCTCGGCCACCTATTGCTGACAATACATTCAAGATGAGGTTATGTCAGAACTAGCTCCCACGCTTCTTCATACACGTATTCGATTTTGTATTCATATCATATGTAAAAAACACCATCTTCTTCCGCTTGCTTTGCGAAGAGAAATCGCTGATTTAAGTTATCTCCTTAAAATCACCACTAACAAAATTAATTGTCCGGATTTGCTGTCCAAAATTCCAGTTAGGACACCTAGACTGAATTTACGCAATAACGACCCCATCCAACTTCCTTCAGTTTCAACGAAATACCGGCAAAACTCATTTCTTTTGCGTGTGAGCAGTAATTTCAATAGGTTATGCCAGGACTTGGACTTTGACCTCTTTAATACTGGTTCCGATTCGGCAAGACGCTTATTAAACGGAAGGTTTTTCCTAGCCGAGCATTAGTCTGTATGCGATGTATCGTTTACCTTAGAGTGTTGACATTTTTTTAATTTACATGTTCTGTAACCTATGTGTGGAGACCTGTAATTGGCTTTCTGTTGCTATTGTATGTTTCATAATATGTAAGCATAGCTGTTGGTCTTCCTTGTATTAATAAATAAATAAATAAATAAATATCTTCTGAACATCCGGTAAATATAACAAAATTCTGATAACATACTTTTTAAAATTTTCACGGTTGTTTTCATGACTATTAAGATTTAAAACGGGATATTTACCGTGGTACTTGTTTTGTGCGGATCATGATGCATGCAACTGCATCGAAGTATCGGGCACTCACTCACACAAAACAAATACCACGGTAAATATCCCGTTTTAAATCTTAATAATTATGCTCATAACAGTTTACTATTCTAATTATAAATAAGGTTATATTAAGATTTAAGCATTTTGCTTAGTGTACAATTTCCCGGTGAGCTTAATTAATCAGGTCAAGAGTACATATTTTCTTATTCTAGAGTATTTATTACAACTAGATTTGCTATTTTTTTCATTTGACTACCTCTTGCTGTGAAAACCTACGAATTGATAAATAATGCATGCAGCCTGATCGTCAGCGAAATAGGTACACAAAAAAATTACAGTAGTTATGACTTGAAGAAGAAAACCTCAAAGCGCGCAGATTTTCCTAGCTCTTTGAAAAAACTAAATAAAATGATGTTTCTCATATGACATAATTACATAATTTGTTATCAATGTCAACAGCGCTAATACATTTTTCAAATTTTTTCCTAAATTTTTACTATGAACATGTATTTCAATGTATAAATCGAAGCTAAAACGTTAAAAATGTGGCTACTGATATATTCACCTAAAAAGCTGACCTGGATCTTGACAGCGGTATGTTTTATTGCAGTTTTCCACGTGTGGTACATGAGCTTGACTGTGGGAGATGGCCCTTTCATCTACCAGACCAAGAGATTCTTTATGGTGAAATCAAAGATCCCCAAAATACATATTTTGCTTTGGAACGAAATCAAAGACCTGAAACACTCGCAATGTCACGTCTACAAGGACTGCATTTTTAAGACAAAGAACGGCATACTCGACGATTTCATAGAGTATGATATTTTCCATGCAGTCGTGTTCAACGAAGATGTTTTGAATACTACTTACAGGCCTTATGACCGCTGGGATAGGCAACTTATGATTTTTTGGAGTCTGAAACCCTCAGATCGCGGCCCTGCTTGCGAAACTTACAATGACAATTTCTTCAATTGGACTTTTACCTACCGTTTAGATTCAACAGTAGTTTGGAAACCTTTCTACGTTCAAGATAAGAGTTCTAACGAAATAATAGCCCCTAACATCTCTGTCATTTGGAAAACTAATAAAGCCCATGTGAAACCTGAAGTGCAGGAAATGTTAAAGAAGAAGACTAAAGATTTGGCATGGATAGTCACTGATTGTGAATCAAATAATCTTCCTGAAAGTTACATGTTGGAGTTAATGGGGAATATCAACAGATTGGGCTTAAAACTCGATGTATTCTCCAATTGCTCCGAGATACGGAGCATCCACCATTATGGTTCTGAAAGCAACATAAAGAATGAAATTGTAGAAAAATATCACTTCTTGTTTGTGTTTGAAGATTACAACGCAACAGATTATGTTTCGGATACAATTTTGCTTGCATACAAAAATTACGCAGTACCAGTAGTGTATGGAGCTGCTAACTACAGCCGGTAAGCAGTTAATTTCTTAAACATTTTGTATCTTTCTATAGTCTGAATATCTAGATCTATTAAATAACTAATTGGATCCCACTACAGGCAAGGACCTTCCTTTTCCCCTTCCGTTGATCTTTGTACAATAGCCTTTTTCAGTAGCTAGGTCCCTACCTATATCCCACTATGACCGTCAGCTACTGAAAAAGGCTATTGTACAAAGATCAACGGAAGGGGAAAAGGGAGGTCCTTGCCTGTAGTGGGATCTAATTAGTTATTTAATAGATCTCCTGTAAACTGGTGCTCCCCCAGACTCAATGTATTAACCTTAATAACTTAACAATTTCAGGTTCCTGCCTCCCGGTTCATACTTAAACACCAAAGAAATGGACTCCTACAGCCTGGCTAACATAATGAAGCAGGCGGTGGACGATCCAGCATTTTATGAGGGTTTCTTCAATTGGACCAATCTATACGAGATAAACTCCTATCCGCCGGAATTCACCCCCATGTGCGAACTCTGTGAAGCTTTAATCAAACAGAAGATAGAGCCTAGCAGAAAAACAATAGCGAATTTCAACCAGTGGTGGTACACTCCCGAAGAATGGAAGCATTGTATTGACACTAACCAAATTTCTGAATGGTGATGGTGTGAAAAAAATGTGATGATTTAATTTCGGTTGCCAAATCTTTTCTTCTTAATCCATGTTTCCGGTTTTATCGAACAAAATTTTTGGATGTCGTAAAAATATAAAAGATCATCAGAAATTTTTATTTTTATTTATTGACAAGACAGAAGATTTGTCTAAAACAGAAACCGCAAATCATATATGAATACCTATATGACTTGCTGCGAAGTGAAGCAGTTCGCGGAAAGTATAATTATCACCTAATAATATCTCTTTCTGTTCACCCTCCGTCAAATCCTGTACATATTTGGATACCTTACAAATAGAGTAAGTAATAAAGTAATTCCCCTAGCGCCCACGCCGACAGAGCTTAGAGAAAACTAATCAAACAAACTATAGAACGATACCAAAGCATTGCTTCAGAGTTAGATAAACATAGAGAGTAATATAGGCGTTTCATTAATTTACTCGTAACCTAACTTTTTATTTTTCTTTTAATTATACTTCATAATATGAATTGTTGAGTTGCAAATCCGGTGAATTGAGAATCGGTCCGCAAGGTTTACTTCAGGAAAATCTTATTTCTATATTTACGGCGCCGCCGCCGTCGCTAGAATATAAAAAGTTGTGTGAAAAGTTTGATTGGATTTTATTATAAGAAGGCCATGTTAATTTTATATACCTATCGAATGCTCGACATGACCTAAACAATAAATCTGTATTGTTTTTATTCTTCTATGTTAAACTGTAAAAAATTTGCGATCTAAAACCCTGTCATAATGTCTACTATAAGACAGTTATTTCCAGCCCCTTTGAATGAGTCGTTAGAAGAGGGAGGCGCGGGTAAATCGGCTCACAATACGGTAGTTAGAGTAAACCGGGGCGTATCGGCGGACTTTAACGAGCGAATCATTTTGTAAATGTTGCCAAATAATAACATCAATGCGAATAAGGGCACTGGCAGACAAGGGTGAGGAAAATTCACTCCTTTATTTCATCTCTTTCAAATAACTACTCGTGTATCAATTATCTCTTATAATGTACTAGCTTCCCGCCGCAGCTAAAGAGTTTTCCCCGTGAGAATGAGGTATTTTCCCGCGGTAAAAGATAGCCTATTCTTCGGCTAGGTTAATTCTTTCTTTGTGCTAACTCCACCCGCTTTATTTTTTTTTCCCATGGTTATAAGGAATATTTCCGCTATAATATTAGACCGTAGATCTTTAAGAGAGGCTTTTGTCCAGCAGTGGACGTCTACAGACTGAAGTTTTATGATAATGATGAATATCTTGTCACAGTCCTTCATGCTAACGGGGCTGGCCAAAATTCCAATAAAGAAGTAACACTTGCTAGAAATTTTCGATCTAGAGCCCTTCAGCTTCGTAATTGAGTGGTCTAAGAGTGGGTGCTCCGGCGACCGCCATTCACTCGACAATTACAAGTGAAATGGCGATTAATTGGCGTTTTATAGATGTTTACGCGTGAAGGCTCAGGCACAATGAGCTAATGACTCCGAGAGCTCTCCGGACTCCGGAGGGTGCGCGGCGGACAATAGTCAAATATTGACATAGAAATGTAAGCTGAGGGTGCGGGAACCTCTTCAACTAGGGCTTCGCTAAACTGTTGGGTGGGAGACTTTTTATGCCACTGGAAAGCGAAAAAATTTGGCTTCTATAATTAGAATAAGCAGAAAGGCGAGTTGTGATAATTTTCTGAAAAGTCTATCAATAATTTGTAATTGCAAACTGATTTGTGCGAACAATGACCGGTCGCACTGTGACACTTATAAGAAAATTTCAAAAGTACGCCATACTTACTTGTGGTTACGTCTTATTAAACATTTTGTTGAATATCTAACGTCCCACATTAAAAATAAAAAGTAATATTTTCTTTTTGTCTTGTTATTTGATAGTTCTCCCAAAATTTCCTTAAATATAGGTATAAGGTACCACATCTTGGTTTGGTCTTGGTATAAATTTACCTACAGGCACTTACACCAATTTATTATTGGTCAATCAATTCAGAGCTTGAAGCACTAAGGACCTTATTATAAAATTAATTATTTGATTCTAAAGACTAGACAAAAATGCATGAATATATTATCCTTTATGGACTAAATACCGCTAGTGATTGGGATTCAATCGCAATTTGGACAAATTCACACAATGACAGAGCGAAGCTGTGCCTAATTAGTGCTCGGCTAACCAAAAGTCCATATAGAGTAGGTACAATACAACTGAAGTGTAAAGGGAATACCTGATTGCTCTTAAACAGTAAATGAATCGACGTAGTACTCGGCGGTACATGCTCATCGATGTAAACATAAATAAAAATGTATTTATTTCCACACCACAAGAAAACATTTTTACAAATACCAAGTATTTTAAATACTAAAACTAGGTTCGTTTAAACCTGATATATAGGACATCAGGCCTTCCCTAGCAATAGACATAGTTTAAATACTTTAGTTCAGGTGTAGATTAAGCAGACATAAGGAAAAATGTTAATGATATGCTTCTATATTAGGCTAGATCCCTTCAGTAGTGGGTAAGTGGGCAGTGAAAGGGAGAAAAATAATTAAAACTAATAAATCTAATAGTCAATATCTTACTAATATAATCAATATCATAGACATTATATTAAAATAAGTAATTACCTATTTGAGCTTTAACAACGTAATATGCTTATCATATAATCAACAACTAGAAACCTTTTAAAAAATTCAAATAATATTTAATTCATTTTCAGAGTGCAGGGTCCAGGGAACTTATTTTGGAAATCGAGGTCTATATGGACTTGATGTTTCCGTAATGTAGCTAGCTATATAAAAGTTAATTACAGAAACTAAAATATTAACTAAAACCGACCACAAGGACCCTTTTAATAGAGAATGTCACAATATTGAAAACCGTGAAAGTTTGAAAGTAATCATATTCAGACAATTGCAAAAAACGTGAACGCAATTTTTCGGCAGTGAAGTAAGATACGAGAGGCCAACAAAAAGCCCACGCAAGCTCACCGCGCAGTCCCTAGGGCTCCGCCGGCGGACCCGCAAACGGCATACGTAATTGAATCACCGACGGAACGCTCCTCATCCTCAATTAGCAATACGATATGAATAAATAGATTTGTGTGAGGGAAGAACTCGGCAGCTAAACAGTTAAACACCCCATTTACCGAATTTGTTTTGCTAATGAAGGGTTGCGTGCGTCATTGGGAATAAACGACAATGTCGGCGGGGTTTGGTTTTTGAAGTGAATATCTTTAACTTGTCTATTTTACTTTTGTTTTATATTTTTTAATATTAGATTGCTTACATAGATACGGGAAAACCAAAAGTTATGCAAAACAAATACGACAGCCGTCCACCGCTGGACTAACCTCTCAAGTTCCTTCTGTAAGTTAAAAGTTCAATGACAAACTAATTTTTTATTAGCAATTGTTGATATTAATCGGGATGTGCGCATAATTTTCCACGCTTGGTAGGTAAGTTCTTAACCGACTTTGAAAAGAGGAAGAGGTTCTCTCTCTATTCGATTGTATTTTATTTCCCTACGAATGCTGTTGCAATTTCCTAATTAATTACATACCTTACGTTCGTACGTCGCTTCTTTTAAGTCACCACGTCCAAACTAAGTACAATAACAATATGTAAACAGAAGTAAATAAGCGGTTTATTTACATAACAGTGGAGATCGTATCCATGACGGTTGTCAATTATAACGGGAATACATTGAGCGCAGGGATACGGCAATTAGGCGGCAGGAGCGCAGGAAGCTTGCGCGCTTGCGCCAGGCTAATTGTTTCCGAAACAGTCTTCGGGCGCCAGGACTACCTCCCTAGGTAGGGCTGCCGACTAACGACAACTGTCCCCGTAACATGCAGTGCTATGACAAACATTTTTCGCGCGAGAAACCCGCCATATTGAAATATCCTCCAATAAGATAAGAGAATACGCACGACAAAATTATGTCTGTCTGTCACGCGTGGACCGGGCATGTTAGAGGGGCTGATCCAAGTCCGGTGAAGCTTGATGATTTTTGGTGACACGCACTGAAATTAACATATTTTGTTACTTGACTTCATATATATTTCTTTTTATTTTAGAAAAATCTTATTTATTATGCAATTTTAACCAAAACCTTTTTTTCGTTAGACGTTAAAAATGAGTGGATGGATGAAGTAAATAAATGTTTAATAAATTAAATTACTACTAACCTAGTTAAGTTTTCTGTACTAACCACTCACGATCAGCTGATATACGTCCCCACCAAGTGGCTCGGACAATCATTAATCTCAAATAAAAGATTTTATTTTTTTATTTAAGATGTTGTGTGGTAAATATCTAACCTAGCAAATCAATTTGGCAATGTGTTTCGTGAAAAAATATTTGTGATACTTATATCTAGGGCTTGACCCAGGGTTGCTAAGATTAGTTGTGGATCTTTCTTACAGACCACGAGATAAGAATTCAATTTGAGTGTAGAATACTAGAACTTGCTGCTACAGTGTAGCGAACGTGTATAATTTTTCCAGGACCTATCGGGTCATGAAGACGAGTAGGTAATAATTCCGCGGTTTATAAAAATTTATTCGCCCTTTTTCTACTGTCATTTAGTATATTTTATCTATTTGTCTATTAGTGATAGTATATTTTATTCTATTTAATTGTTCAATAGAATGTTATATTAGATACTGGTTACACCAGCAGCAGCCCTGAGTCAACCCCAGCCTCCCCCCTCAACCCCCGGCCCCGCCTGACGTCAAAAACGGAACGTCGCTGCAATCCCGACGCCCGACAGCGGTTCCGCAGTTCTACCCTCACTACCGACTAGCGACTACAGACCCTCGTGGCTTCTGATAAGTGGAGCTGGATATACAAAGCAAAGCGCAACTTGAGGCTAAAGTAAAGATAGACGAGTCTTCTCCAAGAGCTTTCGTTATTCAGAACTTTTATTTTGGACTTGCTTTTCGCCTGCCCGCGATTTTATCGTTATGGTAGAAAATATTATTTCGTGGTATAATATGAAATATAAATCCTCGTGATACTATTATGTATTATCACCCTGCATTCTTTTTAAAAATCCTCGTTAAAGCGTCTTAGATATTTGACCAGCTGCTAGCTAGCTACAACAAACGGAAATGCTCCTTGTAACGTAACCCGATTCTTTGCGCTACAACCGCCCACTCTTCTCAATTGGACGTTGCATGGCTTCCGTCCACTCGAATATCATAGCGGCACGAAGCCGCAACAATATCGATATATTTCTCATGCAGCAGTGGGTCAGTGCGGAAACTATCAGTCGCGTATTCACCATTTGAATACAATGGGCGCACGTGGCGAGCGGACGGCGAACGCCTGCCAGAGAGCAATGCCAACGAGTCTATTATGTACAGCTTTATTGCTATTTATTTTTGACAGGCGTTTAGCATTGTCGAACAAATTAAGTGGCCGATAAATGTTCTCATGAATGAGAACCTAATCAAATAAATAATGCAAGATTATAATCTAAAAGCAATCAGAAGTAAAATAACATAATGGTCTTGTGTTTTGTAATTTTATTTTGATTAAGATTTTTTTTTAAAACATCTTGTAGCTTATTTCGAAAATTAACCAGATGGCATAGTTATTCTTTATTTATTAGGGAGAACGAACACACCCTTAAAAGACCAGAATGGGCACAATGACATGACAAAAATAAGCTGTCCAATATTTTTATAAACACCATCAACCCTTCTATCCCGATCATTGTAATTACCATCTAAATACTTCAATCCAAATCTCTCAGGAGTAAGCAACAGTCGGTGTAATATCGGTAGCAAAGGACGAAGGGGCTCGAGGGGAAGGGCGGGGCGAAGGGGTGACAGTAGTAATAGTTCATCATCCGATAATAGTCGGATTAATTATTAACGCGACGCAGCGCAACCCTTTGTGGGCGGCTTTAAAACTAGCGTAAAACATTTGTGTCAGCCCGCAAAAGCGCCTGATTATTTATCCGCTGCTTTTATTATTCGTACTGTGAATACTTTATTATTACGAAACATTGTGGCCGAATGGAAGCCACTTTTGTTGACATATTATTTGCAAATAATTTTTCTTATCTGAATCAGTGAAACAGAATGGCTAGAAAAATTTAAGTGAACCAAATACTAAACAATCTACTAAAGTGTTTGGAAGCTAAAAGTTACTAAAATAAGATCAAAGAAAACAGCAACTTGAAACGTCAGCTTTAATCTTTCATAACAGAATATTTTCGCAACCCTTCACGCAGTTTATCACTAAAGACGCGTGAAAAATAGTGTATTCCCGTCACACGCCCGAGCAAACCCTCCGCTTGTTCTAACAACCACTTTTACCAGTGCTGTCAATTCATATTTGCCTGCAGTCGCTAATGTGAGTGGTGTGTTGCGATGTTTTTGCTAAGCGAGCAATATTTGACTACTCTTATATCCCCTATTCCATACTTAAAGTCTATTTTCGCTTGGCCGTGGGGATCGTTCAAAAACTTTAGCGATTTTGTTGCGGCGGCTGCGAGCTAACTAAAGTAGCGGAATGAATAGGTGTCAAGAGCAATGCGTCAGGCCCGCTGGGGCGCGGACGTGCCGTAACAGGAGCCTCATAATGCTCCGTAATTCAATTGATTCCCCAACACTACCAGCACGCTTCTTCCTAACTTCGTTTCGACCGTTTTGATATCGGATACGCCGTTTTGACGCCTCCTCAGCTTGGGCAATTCTTTACCCACTGGGTTTTGTAAATAAAAATACGATGTAGTTATTATCATTTAATAAATATTTTTACTTTACTTAAAACTAGTGTTTGTAGGAGACGACCGGAGAGGCATAAGTGACGTGGCCTACGGAAGCAGCTGGCGAGTAGGCGTATTTGGCTACTGGTTGGGCGTACGCGACGGGAGCCTGGGCGTAGGCCACTTGGGGAGGCGCTGGAGCGTAGGCCACTTGAGCTGGTGCCGGCGCGTAGGCCACTTGGGTAGGGGCGGGAGCATACGCCAGTTTAGCCAGAGGTTGAGCATAGGTCACTGGGGCTTGTGCATACGCCACTTTAGCTACCGGTTGAGCGTAAGCTAATTGAGCAGGCGCCGGAGCGTATGCTACTTGAGTAGGGGCCGGAGAGTACGCTACTTTCGCTATGGGCTGGGCATAGGCAATTTGAGCAGGCGCGGGAGCATACGCTACTTTCGCAACGGGCTGAGCGTATGCCACTTGAGCAGGTACCGTAGCGTACGCGATCTTTTGTACAGGTGGTTGGGCGTAGGCAATCTTCGCTACAGGTTGAGCGTACGCTACCGGAGCGGGTGCGGGAGCATATGCCACTTTAGCAACGGGAGCGGAAGCGTAGGCCACAGGCGCTGGAGCGACGACTTTAGCGGCAATCGGGGTGCCTTCGTAGCGTACCACAGCGTTGAACCCGTGCTCCTTACTCGAGGTGTATTCCACTATACGCTGGACGCCATCAGGTTGGAGTAGCGAGTAGTATCCGTGCACGACGTCTCCGTTGCGGTTCTCTTTCATGGACTTGTTGTCTCCGCTCTGAGGGTCTTGCACGGAGTATTCGTACTCGTACTGCGCGGGGGATTCTTCCTCCTGGTAGATGAGCTTGGTGGCTACAGGCGCTTGGGCCACGGCTACAGGCGCTTCTTCAGATACCACCACCGCGGTCCCCGCCGCCACCAGCCAGAGAAGTGTGACTAGCTGCAAGATAGAAGACAAAATATAGTATCCGATGTAAAATTAAACATTACATTGTTAAGGAACGGTTGAAAAAGTGTGATTTAAATACACCGCAAATAAAATTTTATTGATTTCGATGTTATTTATTATTTTCATTGGTTGGCACTATTGATTTATAATATTTGCATACGTCATTTAGAATACAAATGGTACAGAATTAATGTAAAGTCAGGCAGCTTTAATAGTAGGGCAGGGCACGTAAGCTCTACTCTACTTGCCCCTTTTTGTCTCTTTTCAGTGTGAATACTAATAAATATAGCTATGTATATCAGGGCCGAAAATTGGCCCTACAACATGGTCAACATTAAAAACAAAATACGATTTTCTTCCGGTCACAGATTTAACTGAAATATAGTTTTCCGACACTTCATCTTATCACTGGCTCGCACAAAACCAAATAACTGTTATAACTCACTTTGACAACCATCTCCGTTAGTTTGTACTTATATTATGTTATATTGCAAGAAGCGACAGAGCTTATATACTAAGCCACTGTTGCGCAGGCGATGATCAATGATGTACCTAGATCAGTTAAAAACTGGATCGGCTCGCAGCAATGTTAGTCAATCGATGACGTTTCTTTGTCCTCCCTATGTGTCTCAATCGAAATGAATTGGATTTTATGGTAAGACACTTCAATGTTCAAATTTGTTTATTTTTAGTACCTATTTATAAAAACACAATGTAAATCTATAAGTGAAAAGCTCGAAATACTGTATTCAACATTGATTGATCTAGTTTTTTTTTTGCCAGTGAAGCTAAAATTTTTATTATCTACCAAATTACTAGAGGGTTGCGAAAAGCGCAATGTCTGCCTGGTTCAAAGCAGTGGCAGATTTGCCCTAAGGACCAGTAGGCCCGGGCCTAGGGCGGCCAGATATGAAGGGTGGCAAATCGTGACAAAAATATCACTAATGTTAACAAGATTAACAAGAAATAACTCAAATGCAGATATCTTAATATATTTAAGGTTCGCGTAGGTATCTTATGATTATAATCTTCCTAAATCTCTATTTTTACGTATCAAAGTATAAATAATTTCGTACTTGTAAAATTGATCGTACGTTTAGTTTAAAGTGATCTAGGAAGATAGGTACCTATTGTCATTACGCGCGTGTTAGCAATGCTCGTGCGGTAGCTTTTAGTTAACGTTTACCAAATTTCTGAATCAATTGAATGGGCCATAAAGTAAATTAATTAATGATGTATCTAGTTTACATGATTGGTGTCGAGAAAGGGGCGGCACATGACCTGGGGCCTAAAGCGGCTAGGACTAAAAATCGGCCACTTGCTTAGCTTATCGTGTGAGTTTCATGGTTAACCCACCTCACAAACCCTGGTGTCGGAATTGTTGAGCCGCCTTAGGCTTCCGACATGGCTCCTATAACGATTACATCCGTAGATAGTAGCCGGGACCAACGGTTTTACGTGCCTTCCGAAGCACGAAATCATCTTTCTTTTCGGACAATCAGGTGATTCAGCTTGCAATGTCCTAACCAAACTGGGGAAAGTCTCACAAAGTGATATTTGTTGGATCCCCACCGGGATTTGAACCCGGAACCTCCGTAACGTCAAGCGAGCTTTTGACCACTCGACCAAGGAGGTTGTTAATCCCGCCACTAGTTCAAAGGGTTAAAAAGTATCAAACTTATTGCATAAAATAAATACCCGAGAGTAAGTAAATAGAATTGATGCGGTCACCTGCATTATATTGTTACGCTTTGATTAAAAGTACCACTCAATAAAGATGACCTGAAAAACATATTTTTTAATAAAATAATGAGTTAGCATTGAATCAATAGTAAAATGTTACGGAGTGGGACCAACAACCTTACTCCGTTTTTTGAACCGAGGAAAACCAGTGAAATTTAGCAACTTCCGCTCACTAGAACTTATAAACAAATCAAATTAACTTCGATTATTATTAAATTGCTTCGTGATTGAACATAATTAGAGTTTTATCTTGTAGATTAATGGACTGGACCAGTCGTGTTTGTTACTGATCTTTTGAGGATACATTTGTTTATCAGTGGATGTTTTTCATGCCTAAAATAATAGAACACTACTAAGTAACTCAGAACAAATGGATGCAGCCAAAGATTGGACCTAGCGACACATTTTGAGAGAGCCTTAGTACCAGCAGTGGACTGCCGAAGGTTGATAATGATTATTATTCTATTTTATTCTACTGCACGTATACATTCGATTATAATGTATGAATTGAATGATGAATTCGACCACCCCCAACGAATCAGTGGCCAGACAGAAAGTTCAATTCTTTCTTTACCGTCGGAATACGAAATCACGCTAGTTTGAAGAGATATTTTATGAAGATAATATATGTAGTTCAAAGTCATTCGAAAAATGTATAGGAAAATAATAATGCAATTGATTAAAACTATTGAAATTACTCCATACATTTCACCATTAGATCTAAACTATGAATTAAAAAGTTGCCAAATATAATTTGCAATTGCATTATTGCATAAACTGTGTATAGGAGAATTAACTAATTTTATTTATTGATCGAGTTTTGGGACATCATCGCCGCCGGCAGCCATATAGCGATATTTTTCTGTCCACATTTCCCACGGTGAGTCAGATATCTTACACACAGTAGTGCGAGTTGTAATCGGTAGAATATCAACTGCCCAATACTACTCGAGACATAACCGGTTACCAAAACAGACAGAGTTCATTTGTAGTTAGTTTTTAGTTTTAATAGTAATTTAGTTTAGTTTGTAGTTAATTAGTTTTAATAGTAGAATGGTAGTAGGTTTAACGGCTTCATGTCTAGTCTAGAGTTTAACTGCTTCTGAAGCACAGAGTCGCGGATTCAAATCCAGCCCATGACAAACAATTCTGTGATGAACACTTATGTTTGCCTTGTGTCGCTACTTTTAATTTGCAAATTTTAGCTTTTGTTTATCTTATGTTTGTTTGAGGCTTTCGGTATTAAATATTACGTTGTTTACAGGTCTTAGCACATTAGGGATTAATTCATCAGATAAAAATATCGAATTAACTTAAGTAATTTATTTAATTGCTATCCTATTAAAATGCACTGTATGTTGCATACATACATATTATTATATATGTTACGCTCAAAGATCGAAAAAGCTCAGTGAGCGGAAAAATAGCTCACAACGCGTTGTGGTCACAGTATAGGGTGTAATTTTATTAGCGCACAATATTAACAGTTTTCCGTGGGAATGAGGGATTTTGCCTCAGTGAAGGTTAGCCTATGTTACTCCCCAAAGTTTATTCTATTATTGTTATACAAAGTTACATTAAAATCGGTTTAGTAGTTTTGAGCCTATTCTAAGCGAACAAACAACCAAATAATATTAGTATAGAATAAATATATGTTGAGCGTTATTTTTCTCTTAATATACAATTTTCCAGGCAACCTTGAAAATTAATTGACGAGACGTTTCCAAACACTGGACGAGTAGCAACATGTAAGCACATGGCAATAACCACCAACCAGTACCACCCAGTACCCGCGCGACAAGAACATTAATGTTCGTTACTAACAGACATTGCTCTAATTTCAAATTGCCTAACGTATTGATTTGCATAAACCATGTGCGCATGAGTTATGGTACAACCGCCGCTGATACGATCTGTGTATAGAAATGGCTGAATCAGATTTTTGTCTTGTCGTATGATTGCTTTCTCAATGGTGTGACCATAGAGGTAGAGGTGTGACATAGAAATCCCTTTTCAGGATAAGCTTGATTTAAATAAATAAATTAAATAAATATGTGGGACATCTCACACACGGCCATCTGACCCCAAACTAGGCAGAGCCTGTACTATGGGTGTCAGACAGCTGATATTCATACATAAATAAATATACAACTTCCAGACACAAGGCAAACACAAGTGCTCATCACACGAATATTTTCCCTGGGCGCGATTCGAACCCGAGACCCTGTGCTCAGTAGGCAGACGTACTACCAACTAGGCTACGGGGCCGTCGAATTTAAAATTATGTTTGTGCTTTATGTACGCTTCATTTTATTAATAAATTAGTAAAAGCAAGATATTTATGTGTATTTGTCCCAAAGAAAATGTGTAAGAAACAATTATAATAAAATATTTTAAATTTTTGCAAAATCAGAACACCAATTAAATCCACTTAGCTATGGATGTCTTCCAAGCATTTAAATATATTTCTTCCATACTACAGAAAGAAAAACAACGAACATCTATATAATTTTTATATCTTCTATGTTTTAATTACAATTTCGTACAAAAGACATCAACGTCGTCTTAAAACACAAAAGCTACATAAGACGACCAATACCAAAAATATTGTAAGTAAGCATTACCTTCTAAATATATCATTGAAAACTAATTCACTAATTCGATTTGTAGATATTTATCATAGTATCATAGTAATAATATTATAAAGAGGAAAGATTTGTATTTTTGTGTGTGTGTGTGTGTGTGTATGTTTGTAATGAATATACTCAAAAACTATTGAACCGATTTAAAACATTCTTTCACCATTAGAAAGCTACGTTCATCCCGAGTAACATAGGCTACCTTTCCCGCGGGAAAATACGTCATTCCCACGGGAAAACTGTAACGCGGGCGGAGCCGCGGCGGAAAGTTAGTGTTATAATAAAATATCCCTCACGCGTCAACCTCAACCTAGCATACTCGTACTCGTAGTTAAAAACTGACAATAATCTATCAAGTAGCGGCAGTCGCCGAAACAATAGCCTCCATTACTTCAAATTCCGTTTGCTATCTCATCCATCAATCAGATCAATGTCTCCGAGTATTATCGTGTTATACATATTGCCTCAAATTGAAGTCAAGGTTGGTCACCGGACCACTCTTAATTTCTTCTCGATACACCAGTCAAGATGGATCCGCCGCACCTCATTACTCTCTTCATTAAAGCAGGTGTAAAACTGGCAGTGAAAGGTCTTCTTAAAATGGTCAAAAACCTGTCGTTCTAAGAAATGTTAAACACTCATTACATGTATGAATGACCGTACGAATGTCGTCGGGTTTTCGTAAGTTCAACTTCTTGCTCCGTATAAGGTTTGGAATAAGTTCAATAACAACTGATAATGATGAATAAATCGCACTCAATCTGGTTTTGGTGAGATGCTACGCAGAAATGTATTAAGCATTGTGTCATTGGATGCACTTTTGTCGTAATGTAGTTTGTGTAATGTTTTTAGGGTACCTTACCTCTAAAAGAAAAGGCATAACCCTTTCAGGATTACTCGTGTGTTTGCCCGTCCGTCTGTCACTCAGCGCCAATTTCCTCCGAAACTACTAGACCGATTGCGTTTATTATGGCCAATGTCGCTTTGCTGAATTGTAGAATGGTCCTCGCCAATTTAAACTCGCTGATATGATTCAACACTCGTAAAGAAGAAGAAGACAATATTAACAAACAATTTTGTCATCAAAAATGTTTTATTTATTAGTACAAGTCTGTCTTTGGGTCACGGCTTTACATACGTGCACCTTTCAACTCAATAAGTCTTTTCGGCTAATGATGAACGTCGTAGGTATGTATGGAACCCTCTCCGCGCGAGTTCATCTCGCATTTAGCCAGTATTTATTTAATGTCAATGTGATAAGCGCGACTGATAAATAATGACAAGACCATGCTGTCTTGTAGATGAGGATTGTTAAACGATTTAACCGACCATCTCATAAATATTGAGTTGACCCCACACGAAAAGTATGTCTTGGCGAAATAAAATGTACCGATGTACCTATTTCTCAAACCGGACATCAAGTCAACAGTAAAAAAATAAGAGTATGTAGGTATTCTCACTATAATAATGATCACTATAATGATTACTTTTTCTTATTTCTAACAAAAGAGACAAGCAGCACAAAACTACCAACTCTAGTGTTTATGATTTTGCATAGCCTTATGCATGATTCAATATGGCAGTGTCCTAGTTGGTTTCTCTTCATATTAAGATTCAATATGAATATTTTTTATTTTCTCTACCTAAGTAATAACATGAACGTAGCATTTATATTAAATACACCAAGGAACAGGGCGGCGATTGCGAACCGTTCAACGACACGGCCGTGTCGTTGTCAGGAGGAAATCCCTCTGAGGGACGAAGAGGAGCTGAAAGAGGGTCCAAAGAGGGTCATAGAAGAGCACCGAAGATAGCAATGAGAGTGAAAACATAGACAATTTCATTTACCTCGCTGTTTTTTCTTGCTCCATAGACGTAAACTTATTGTCAATCGACAAAAAATATAAAAATATCGTATTGAAGCAATAATTGATGGAATGATTGAATTATTAGACAAACCATACTGCTCTATCCCTTGAAAGTGTATTATAAAGTATATTTATAATGTATTGAGGAAGTGAGGAAGATTTTCCGCAGTTGTTTAATACCTGGCAAATTATCAGTAGGTACTCAATAAGCATGGGGCACCTTTCAGAATAATGTACTTTCTTTTTAAATCACTCCTAACTTTTTTGAAATCAGATATAATATGCTTTTATAGTAAATTTTATGTGTATAGGTTGGTACTAATAAATAATGATTCCTTTTCTATTCCTTGAAATTATATTTGTAATGCATTGTATCCCAAGACATTGTTTCCCTATTCCCGAGTTCATCAAAGGGTACACGTGCTAAAAAAGGAACCGTGCTGCCCATACCTGGCATGGTAGCAGTTCTCAATAAGCAATATATTTTCCTTTTAATATATTTAAAGTACACATAATGTACTTTCTTTTTAAATCAACCCTAAGATTTGTGAATTCTGATAAAATATGATTTTCTAGTAAATTTTGTGTATAGATAGGTACTAATCAATTATGATCTATTTAAACAATCTGACCACAACCGACCAAGGGAATAACTTCAATATCTTTATACATGTAAAATAAAGGTATAGATAATTGCCTTTGTTCGCAAAAGGACTGATACTCAAAAAGACACGATTCTCATAGACCCGACCCTAGTAGGTTTCTTATTTCTTTGATCAGGCTTTACATACCTTTACATACTAAATCAGATTAAGAAAAAAACAAGAACAGGTGTAATGTTAAGTAGTATACCACTTTTAGTGCTCCTCTCGGATGCCGTTGTTACGTCATTGATTCGCGTAACTACCTTGAATGGTCCTTCCCATCTGGTCTGTAGTTTGGGTGACTTCGCTTTTATATTAATTATTACAATAATAGAATTATACCTATATTGTTAGAGGACACCTATTATATTGCTACTATGTACAGGAATGCAAATAAATAATCTTATCTAATCAAATATTTCGAGGGTAGATTTATTATAAAATTCATCTCAGTTGAATTATTTGTAAATGCAGGGTAGGTGGTTATAATCTAAGCAGTTTAAAGTTGGTGTAGTAGGGTAAGCGATCAGTAGATCTGTAGCAGCCATAGTGATCGGTTGGCTGTCTGATTGATTGTGATTCTGGATGAATATTCTGGTTATAAATAAATGTCATAAACCATGGTAATTCGTCCAAGTCATAAACAACATTTGACAGACAAGAGGCTGAAAAGAGTTCCATTATTCCTCTTTTAATATGGGAGAACCTCCGCCACAGATGATTAAAATCAGGGATCCTTTCAACAATTAGTGAGAGCCAGATCATGATTACACTTGAAATCTTGTATAGTTTATTAAACAACTAGCTTTTTTAATTGATGCAGATTAGGCACATACTTTGGTTCAAATAACAGCGAATGACAGTTTATAATTAATATAAAAGAATAATAAAAAAAATGGTTTGTCTAGTTTTTAGTATGATATTGATACAATCTTCTTGTTGTCGTCGGGAGATACTTTGTTACGATATATTCCCAAATTAAACAGAACCATGTGTCTAAAACATAGATACGCAATTGACTCAAACTCTGAGTGTGTCTCTGCAGTCCTCTGAAATCTCCTGTCAGTGGCTGACAGGAGATTTGAGAGGGGGAGGACAAGGCCATGGACTAGTTTTTATATTTTTATATTTTTGAACCGGAAATCGACTGACAGAAGTTTGATGGAATTTATTCGATAATTCAGGCAAATTTTACAATAATACCTATACTGTTTTAACTTATTTAAAACTTTGAACGGTACATTGACTTTTTTGTCTTTAATAAAATATTTATCGCAACATTTAAGTCCATAACAAGATGATTCAGAAATCAAACCTCCATATTGAAGATCTTAAATATAATTTCTGTGTCATAGATTATGATATAGCATCAACTGGCAGACAACGTCATACAATATTTATTTACTTTCTGATACAAAAACATAAATATTAAATTGATACTTTTAATCCATAATTATAATTAAATTGCAATAATTGTTACACATAAGTTTAATATAATCAAAAAGAATCACAATATGGGAAGTTCAAACTAAAAATAACAACAACAGCTGAAAAAAAATAAAGCATTTCTAATGTCTTTGCTCAAAGCCTAAAGCGTTTGGAATTATATAAAATTATTTATTTATTTAACCATTATTGTACACAAAAAAGAAGAGGACACAACACGTACCTACTGCTTATATCCAAGGAAATGTCTTACAGCAGACCAAGGAAGCAAGAGAAAAGTAATCACAGAAAAGCGAAACAGAGACGTGCACAATAAACTCGTCTACGGCTTAAAATAACTCTGATAGTTTCATACAAGGACGACGTTAAAATTGTAATTGATTTGATACGTATTGTTTGTTTTCCTGAAAGAAAGACTGTGTAAAACCTTACTTTAAATATATTTATATCACTAATTTAAAATTGTATATGTACCTATATTTGTTTCGTATAGCTTTGTTTTTGTAATTAAAATACGAGTATTAATAAATCAGTCTCGTTTGCTTTATTTCACAAAATCTACGAAGGGTATTTTCATACTTTATGTAAGGAAAAAATATATATTTAAGATAATTCTCTAGACTAGACAGTTTATAAAGTAGGTAAAAATAGGCTAGGCCTTTTTCTTATGGATACATCTTTAAGAAAAATCATACTATATATATATATATTATTATAAAGTAGAAAGATTTGTATTTGTGTGTGTGTGTGTGTGTGTGTGCTTGCGTGTGTGTGTGCGTGTATGCTTGTAATGTATAAACTCAAAAACTACTGAACCGATTTCGAAAATTCTTTCACCATTAGAAAGCTACATTCACCCTAAGTAACATAAGTTACCTTTTACCCCGGGAAAATGCCTCATTTCCACGGAAAAGATGTAAACGCGGGCGGAGCCGCGGCGGAAAGCTAGTTCATTAATAATGATTAAGATCTTTAGGAGAAGTCACGTATATTCAGTATAATATAATTTCAAGTAAAATATTGCACGAAACCTAAATATTTTATGAGATATTAACATTTATAATGTCGTTGGTGGCACGGATTATGGCAGTTTGTAAGACTCATTTTCCTGCGGTCACGCTGCACATAATACTGGATTTTTTTATACAATATTCATTTTATACGTTAAATATATCCTCTATTTTCAAAAACAGTCATCACTTTTAAGTATTATTCATTTTTAAATTAAGGAGACTTATCTCTCGACACGGCTTATAGTGACAGTTTCGAAATCAGCTAAAATTTGCTAGGCCTTTTACTTACAGATATATCTTCAAAACTACTTCATGAATTAGATCAAAATTTTAAAGAGATGTCACGTATATTTTTAAGTTCTAGTATCAAGTACAATATTACTTCAGACTTGAATAATTTTAAAGATATTAACATTATATGTCGATGGTGACACGGATTATAGTAGTTTGGTAGACTCGTTTTCCTTCGATCACGGTGCCAAAACTACAAAACTTTTAGATACAATTTTTGTTTACCACGTAAAATATATCCCGTATTTTTAATATCAGTCATTAGTTTTAGTATTATTCAAGTTTTTCAATGAAGGAGATGAATCTCTCGACACAGCTTGTGAAGTCTGCAGAGACAGAGGTTGAAATTTGCGAGACCTTTTTTCTAACGGATATTATGAGAAGACGGCTTTATAAATAGATCTATTTTTTTGTAAAAATGTGTCATATATCCTGTAGTTTTAGTATCAGTCATCAGTTTAAGGTAATATTATATATTTGAAGAGAAATCGGTCCCGACGACAAAGCCACGGCACCAATTGTGGTGCCGTGGGTTTGTCGTCAATTTTTTTTTAATTTAACTTCAAAATCAATTTGTCGATCGTGACATGAGACTTCAGAGGGTCAAAATTTGGGCGCGAAACAGAAAGAAGACCACCGGAAACCTCCTGAGATGTCGTTAAATAAGGACAGAAAAATGTATGACGTCAATATATCTCTGAAAGGTATAGTTTTTAAAACATTAAATCTCCACAGATTATCGAATCAACTGCTATAACTTTTACACAACCACCCATCAACATATGACTAGAAGCAATGTTTCAGTGTAATAGTGTTATTGTGTCATTTTATATTGTCATGTCTTTTAGTGCATACTCCTTAGCAATGTTCGCTTTGGTCAGAGGGTGCGTGTCAAAGTTTATTTCAGAAAATGACATTGACATGTTTACAAAAAAGAAACCTCAGTTAACCTCATAAGATCCTCAATGAGCCTCTTCTGGCCCTCAGTTACCTCACAACTGGACCTCTCCCTCCGACAAACCTCTTGACAACGACACGGCCGTGTCGTTGAACGGTTCGCAATCGCCCTACAGGTTTAACAAGTAAGTAATTTTTTAATTCTCTTTACAATAAAGCTTATTTTTTCAAGTTCACAAAAGCTCTTTTATTTTTAATTTATTTTATTAAACAACATTCAAAATCTTAAATAAACATATTCTCCCAAACTTCGAAGAAGTTTCTCGGGAGATGCGTTGCTGCGCACTCTTTAACTTAATAGACACAATCTGACTTGAGAGCTACGTTAGCTTAGTCGTCCTTATTACTCAACGAAACGTTTACTTACAGTATTTTATAAATTTAAACTTATAGCCTAGGCAATTATTTCTATTTAATAGTTCCTGTTCCTATAATAGGTAATTATACTAAGTTTGAATAATATTATATTGTTTTAGCTTATTCTTAATACAATTTTTGGATTGTTTTAAATTCTTCAATTTAGGTGGTAAGGAATTAAAAATAAAGGGCACTATATACTGCTTTGTCCTCTTCCCATATGCATCTAGGTTTATTATCTCTAGGTTTGAATAGGTTTCACGATCTAGGTTTATTTACGGTCTCATATTTAAAAAACACTTCTGGAACTTTCTCAGTAAAGGGCCTCTAAGACCAGTCCTGGCCCTAATCTGCCTCAGTCTCGCTGACCATAGCCTTCACCTCTCAATCAGCAGCGGCGCCCCGGGGCTCCGTTGACACACGTGGGGTCGCGGGCCGTAGGCGACAATGACTCGTATATAAGCACCGCGGGTCACTGCAAATGCATAGTCAACAGCTGACAATCATACCAACACAATGGCCGCTAAGGTAAAACAAAAACTACATTTTAAAATTAGAATAATTTGCTTTCGTACCTTGCCGTGTGCTTAACGGCTTAGGATTGCCTCAACTCAACTCTTCCTGGGGTTGCGTATAAAGTCAATAAAAATACATAGCCCAAGGAATAGGAAGCAGTGTTCACCTGTGTAACTAAAAATAACTGCGATCCCCAACCCTACTTCACTAAACTATTATAACTACCCTATTGGACAGGCCCTCAGCAGTGAACAATATAAGCTATTTTAATTGTATAGTACTTGCAGTTAAGTGTCATTTAAAATTGGCTAATTATCATAATTTTCATTTAAAAATAAATTAATCACCAACAATTGCAACCGAAGAATTTACGAATAACTAAAGAACAATAACTTCATTAATTTTCCAAGTCAGTGAAGCTACATAGATTAAATCTACCACATCTAGATTAAATCTAGCCACAGGCGTAGGTCGTTAGAAAAATGGTTGCAAATTTTCAACCGCCTATCATTTATCTAAGTGGAATCTGTGTCTTTCTATCCCCAGTTCCTGATGATCCTCTCCCTGGCCGTGGCTGCCTCAGCCATCCCCCTGGTGCCGGTCGCCAAGGTGGCCTACGCCGAGCATGAAGCCCCAGCCCACTACGAATACCAATACTCCGTCCACGACAGCCACACCGGCGACATCAAGGAACAGAAGGAAGCGCGCAACGGAGACGCCGTACACGGCTCTTACTCTCTCGTCCAACCCGACGGAGTCCTAAGAGTAGTCGAATACACTTCCGACAAGTTGAACGGTTTCAACGCTATCGTCCGTTACGAAGGCCACCCCGCTCCCGCCCCAGCTCCTGCCAAGATCCTCGCTCCAGTTGCTAAGCTGGCGTACGCTGCTCCCGTCGCCAAAATCGCCTACCAGTCAGCTCCCGTGTACCATGCTGCCCCGGTCGCCAAGATCGCTTACCAAGCCGCGCCCGTGTACCACGCAGCCCCCGTCGCTAAAGTGGCCCTAGCGCCCGTCGCTAAGGTCGCCTACACCGCCCCCCTCGGACACGTCACCTTCTCCTCCCCCGCCATCTCCTACCACCACTAAGTTACTGGATACAGAGTCATTATGAGGCTAATTTATTATGATTAATGATTAGTTAGCAATAAATTATTTATTAAAGTTTTCTTTTGTTTTCATTTTATTTTGTCACTAATTATTTCTACAAACAAAGAAAGACTGCCTCGTTATGAAAATGAAACAGCGTTTAAATTTCCGCATTTCCGCAGAAAATATATCTCAAACCTATCGCAAATATTATACCATTCCAAAGTTTAATGCTATTGATACGTACACAGTAGCAAATCTATCGTAACAGAAGTCGGGGCACAGCTGAACGCGCCTCCCCTTATAATCCGCGTCTAGCTCTTGATTAATTTTCGGTAAGCGGATTGTGACCGCTATTACTCTCCTTGCTTACTCTACTTACATTGATATACACCTGTACAAGGTATTAGCTTTGTTCTGTAAATACACTGTGCAAATACATTTGTTGGTGTGTTGTGTACCTATTCGATTTTGTGCAAAGTGCGATAAAGAAATTATTAATATTCATTCACAGAAAACAAACAAAAACATTAAATGAGACAAAAAGTTTTTTTATTATTCTCTACCTTTTTGTTTAGGTAATAAATAATAACCGTACTACCTTATGTCCCGCTAACTCAAGAAATACATACCGCTCTACTTACTCCAAACAATTTCCCTACCCTATTTCCCTTTAGCGTTGAATATCCTCGTAAATACAAAAAGGGAATTTATGAAAAAAATATTTACATCGGGTCTCTACGCCAGCGTCGACGCAGCGCGAGCGCCGGCTTAATTTGCGGCGAATTACGGCGGCCCGCCGGGAAATCTACTTTACATTCAATTTGCCGCACTGATAAAGAGCAATCTCTTCATTTTTACCTGCCTCCATGTCGCCCTGCCCCCGGCGAAAACTGGCGGTGTTACCTTGGCGATACCGATTTATCAATAGCTCTTATTAGCATCGGAAGTTGCGTAAACGTTGACAAGCTACATAAGGCTCGCCTGCTGTATTAAAGGAATCTAAACTTAACGGCTTCTTTGATATGAAATACTGCTTTATCATAATAATATGAATAAGAATATGCATTGAAAGGTTGACGACCGACTCAGAATTAGAAATATAGCGGTGACTCGGTGACCGATCCCAGTCCAGCCAGAGACAAACAGTCCCAAAAGCTCTTAAGCTTAATGCAGTTCACTCATAACGACTGTTCACTCATAAAGATCAAGCACCTAACATGCCATCGAAAGTACAAAAACACCTTTCAGACAATCAGTTTATTTAGTGTTTTTAATTATTATTTTTTAAACACATAGTCTTTAATTAACTAGACTGATGTCACGTGATAATATCATAAACTTCTCATACTAAACTGGCCTTTTGTTTAGTTCATTTCGTATGAAAAGCGGAAAACTATCTTCAGGAAAGCTGTTCAGTTTCTTGCCTAGTACTACCTACTTACGTATCTCTCTATTGCGGGAGTAAAACAAAGGAAGGTTTCATTTTCTTCAATATTGCAGAGAGATTGTTGAAATGGAATTGAATATACAATACGGGCACTGTAGTAATAGATTTACATCAGGATCGGGCACACGTTTAGCTTCGGCGGCGTCCAGGAGATATCCATGGCGTAATCACGGTCGTTCAATGAGATGAAATCACTATGCGGCCTATGAATAATTCAGCTGCGGTCCTCCCGCCTCCACCAACCGATACCGATATATTTATATATATTTTTATCGATATGACGCGACGGTGTATCGCTACATAGACGTCTGGCCAACCACTGCCGTTTTGGAGAGGATCCAATTCCTCAGATCCCTGAAATACTTTGGGAATAGATTTTCCGCCCCCTAGCTTTGTTAGAATGATACCGCGAGGATAAGGTTTTTCCCGCGGAGTGGCCTGTGTTCTTCCTGGTGAAGTTATATATCATCCTACAAATTCCCATTGAAAACCGTTCAGGCTTTTATGCGTGAAAAAGCAACAGACAGACAGCTAATTTTGCTTTTACATTATTAGGATGAGTGTTCCATTTAGACTTGAAAAGCATTGAAAGTACCGCTTGTACTTTATACAAGCTGATAACTTATAAAAGACGACAAAGGATGCGTAGAAAATAATGTATTATATAACATAAAAATAAATTCTTTATTCATTTGAATATGAAATAATAATATAAAAGACTTAAAAGTTACACTACGGTAAGCAGAGTTTCAGTGTACACCTCTCCAAACTCGTTGAAAGCTTTACATCCGTAGTAACCGGAGTGAGATTTCTGGATATTCACAATGTTGGTGTCATTGGACAAGCTACCAAGTTGCTCAGACAGCTTCATCGTGATCCCTATAGTAGATTGTAAATGCAGAGCGTTATAAGTCCAGACGATGGTTGCATTAGGCAAAGCTGACACTTGGCAAGGAATCACAACGTTCTCGCCTTGCTTGGCTGTTATCTTATTGTCAGCTTTCTTGGTGAATTTCGGCATGCCTAAAAATAATACAGAAACATTTTAGACAAGAATAAATTTACAATAACGTTCATAACATGGTAATAATAATAAGACAGGATGTTTATATGACAAGTGGAAGTCAAGTCAATTACAAAATGAATTAGTACGGAATGAAGTCGATTTAATATCTTTGCCTCACAAAGAAAAACCTTAAAACTTGATATTTAAAGTTTTGTCCAAAGTCGACATTTCAATTCCGTTCCCATAACTCAAAGGAGTTAATTACAAAATATTCAAGAGAATAAAAAACAGGTTTATCGACTTTAGAGTGGAGTATTAACATTTTAAACTAAAAGTAAAATCTTTTAGATTTCTCATACATTTCAAACATTGCTCGAAAGGCATAAACTTACTGGAAGACGTTTCTTTAGTAATAAAATAAGTAGTACCTACCTATTGTATCGTCTTACTTAAAGTTTAGTATAATTATGTAGGTGTGCAATAAAGAAATAAATAAATCAAAATATAAGGTTTGAATTTTTGGTAGGTACTTCTGTATCGCCTCTAGAAAAATTATAAATCGGCATAAGACAAACAAATATTTGAGGAAGTATGATTAATAATGTTTTTAAAACATCATCATCGGAAGCGCACTTTGTTCATAATAACTAATGGAATTTCACTTGCGTCTCAGAAAACAGTGCATTATATTATGTAGGCTAAGTATGCTTTTCAGAGGCGCTGCTTCTCATTCAGGGATATTAATTTTAATAAAGGTACTCGCTCACTACAGCCAGCGGCATGAGGTGGTCGGTGGTGGAGGTAATTTTTTAATGATGATATTATGTAATAATTAAATTAACTACATCTAACTCAAATATTTCTATTTCTTTCTGGATAATTACAATTTATTATTAATTTGTAATAATTTTAAATGCGCTCTCTCGCAATATTGCTGACATTGCTGACCTCTTTCAGGGCGTCACTTCGAGTCTGTACCTAATTGTAATATCTGTCTATTGTACCTATTGTTGACTTGCAATAAACTAGTTTGAGTTTGGAGCCGTCTGTTTCAGTTATCTTGCAGGTGTAGATGGCGCGGTTTTTCTGCCTGATGTATTTGCTCAGCAGGAATTAAAACCGGTTTACCTGTTAATATCGTTCGAAAAACCGATATAATTCCGTTCCCCAATTAACAGGTAATAGATGGAACTTAATGAAACAAACAAAAATCATTCTGGTTACCCGGTTTTTGATAAAGAACGGAATTATATCGGTTCTTATCTTAACTATATTAACAGGTATTTCAAAACCGGTTTCGATCTTGATGAGGAGCCTCCTTACTGCAGCTGAGGAGTTATAAACATCAAAGGTACTTACTGACTACACCCAGCTGTATGAAGTGGTCGGTGGTGGAGCCGTCGGCTTCAGTGATCTTGCAGGTGTAGGTGCCGCGGTCTTCGCGCCTGGTCTCCTTGATGAGGAGTCTCTTGCCCTTGCTGCGGTTGTGGCGAGTAACGCGCTGGTCTTTAGGGTTCTCGTCTCCGTTCACGTTCTTGCCCTCGAAGAAGTAATCCGGTGGGGCTATGGCGCTGCGGATGAGTGAGTTAATTAGTCAAAAACTCAAGAATATATTGACAATAATAATTACATAAATCACTGATCCATTGGAGCTTAACTAGTCTCGATTTAGGATACGAAGATAGGAGGAAGGATACGGAGGACAGTTAAAAAAATATCAAAATGGGTTGTGTTTTATTTTTCCCGTGGTTAGTAAGTATTTTTCAGCGGTAAAAGTAGCCTATATCCTTTCTCGTGATTAAAATTTATAAAGTTCAAGATATGAATCGTTCTTTAGAAAGTAGGTAACTATTTTTGTTTTTCTGTCTATACATACTAATATATGTTATGTTATGTAATAGCAAGCACGGATGACTTACCCTCCATAAACACAATAAATGAAAGTGCGATCTCCTTGCCTGGCAACGATGTTGTTACTCAAATACAGAGGGACAGCTTTTTTCAATCCCGTGTTGCTGCTTTCCTTTAGCCCCTCAATGACGTGTCTAGCCAACACCACGGCTTCCTTCGATGCTGGGTGGGCAGCGGCACACACATACGTGAAGTCTTTGCTAATGTCCTGGTCGGTAACGTTCGCGAAGTATAGGTAACCGTTGGGGCCCGTGGTCAAATGAAAGCCGGAAAGTGGTTTTCTTAAGTTAGTCTTGTCTTCCGTAAACCACTCGACCTCTACTTTGGGGTACGCGTCCAGCTAAAAATTGAATATAAATCTCAGTTTGTAGAAAGTAAATTCGATAAGGTAATTTCATATTCTATATAGATTTATAATATAGAAGCATCTGTGGATATTTAGATTGTTAAATTTTTAAATTCTTCAGAATTTCACCAGGCAGTTTGCTAGAAGTTTGCTAGACATATCTTTGCGACTCTCGCTCATAAACGCGGATAATCAAACAAAGGTCCATGCCTACATTCGCAAATCAATTGTTTTTCGATTTATTCAGTTTTTTTTCTTACTTAATAATCTGTGCAAAACATAAACAAACCTGAGGGCACTCCAGTTGGAAGGGCTCTCCCCTCACTGGCGTGTGCTTCTTAGTCTCAACCTTAGGCACATTAACATAAGATCTCTTCAAGCTGATAGGCCCAGAGCTGGCTACTCCCAGGGTTGAATACGCGAGGCACTCATACAAACCCTCCGTCTGTAAATCAGGACTTTGGATATGCAGCAAACCATCGCTGATGTTGATTTTAGACGATTGAAGGGCTTTGCCGTTTTTCTGCCAATCGAACCTTAAAAATATCATCATCATTCATTGACAGCTCATATTATTATATGTCCCCACCATAAAAATATATACATTCAAAATATATCACTGGACCAAAAGCAGCAATCAAGAGAGTTAAAAAAGTATGTAATAGAGAGGTATACGTACCTAACGTTCTTTCCGAGTTCCGTGACGATCCCGCATTCGACTTTAAGGGGCTGGTTCGTTTGGTAGAGCACCTCGCGACCCACCACTTTGTCCAGGCTTGACTGCTGCTGAGTAGACCCTGTATAAGAAATATAAATAAAAATTTGTTTGAGCAAAGATAAAAAAAATGCCCTCGAACAAAAGACATTTTACAGAATGCTCCGCCCGCGCTTACAGATTTTCCCGAGGGAATGAGGTGTTTTCCTTCGGTAAAAAGTAGCCTATGATACTCTCCATCCTTTCAACTAACTCTCTACCGAAAATCAAGTCGATTGGTTGCTTAGTTAGGGCGTGAAAGAAGGAGAAACAAACACACTTTCGCATTTATAATAAGTACCTATTAGTATTGATTGTGCTTGAAACTCAGAGAATAAAAAAAATATGGTAGCTGTAGCAAAAAAGTCTCTACTACCTTATTTGCTTTTCATTTTTTTTAGATTATCAGTTACCCTATGCTGTAAGTGTAACTGACCAAGGAATAAGTATTTCTTACTGGGCTACTTAACCTGGATCAGCACGCGCTAATTGCCTACTTTGTGCCTGGACAAGACTTGGACTATTCTCAAGGCCCGTACCGATTGTATTTTATAAAAAGATTTATATTTATAATAATTTACATTACGCTATACTTCACTTACCCAGAGCTAAACAGGCAGCTAAAATAATAAACGTCTTCATGATGAGGATCTGAAAGTAAACGTACATCTAATGAGATTTGGACGAATAAAAACAAAACATCAAACTACAGGGTGTCTAGGTCCCGGTCGTTCAAACGTGGCGGAAATCGAACCAGTGCCTTCCAATAAAAGGCAAGGATCTAACCACTACATCACCACAAACACATTATTACAATTGTTTACGGGTTTTAGCGCGATAATTTTAAATAGGTAGGTATGTATTACATACGATACACACGTACACGTACATTTTACTAACAAACAGTTTTGTGGGTATAACAATACATGAAATGACAGTAAAAGAATACTTACTTGCCTTGTCTGTCCTTCAGTAGACAGACGCTGAATGCTGTGTGGTGAAGTTGTAGACTTGGTTATATACTGAAGATATCGCTCACTGACTCACATTTTTTTTATCATTTTCCTTTTCCATCTCTGTGAAGTCCCGCAGAAAAGTCAACACACGCGCTTATTATATACAGGGTCTTTCGGTGTTATAAAAATATTGCAATTAGTTAATTTGTTTGTCGTATTTTATCAATTTATATTGTGCGCAAAAGCGAAAATAATCAATCTATTATATGTATTATAATAATAAAAATTAATCACTGAAATGTATGTACCCGCACATTTCTGTGATTAAATGGCTCTACCGAATTGGATATGATATTCGTGTCGAGAGATATTCATTCGTATCTTTACCTATTTGAGTAGGTAACATAGAGCCTATTTGTTTAGACACTTTATACACTGAATAATATTATAATAATAGTACCTATTACTTACTCACAAGTTACGTGCTTAGAATAAAAAACAGTTTGTAAGTTTCAGTATTCTTTACTAGTTGGATTTTCGATGAATAATTTATGAACCAGTTAGTTTTCATTTTCCTTATAATATAAAATAATACCAACAAACACAATATGTATTGAGCTTACACACCTGTACTGGGATTTACAGCTTAACATAAACAAGGAAATAAGATACTTGTATAGGCATCATACGTGCTACCATTTCCTTAAATATAGGTCATAGTCTCGTGACACATATCTAATCATCCTTATTACTCATTAAATAGCATATCATATGTTCTAGTCAAGAAAATATCGATGTATAATGTTCGATTACTTTGATACAAAGTATTTACAATTCTGTTCTAATTGAGAAGATATTAAATATCTTAGTGATAAAGGTCACCACCCCTCAATACGTCGTCGTCTCCTTCACGATATTTTTTCGTATCAACGCGCTAGGCCTAGGTTCGAGGCTCCCTCGAGCAGCCCCTTGACGCGTTGGTACATGACCTTTTTTGGGGTAGATAGAATCTTCCGCTCCCCCGCAAGTCCGGTGAAGCTTGATTTGTCGTACCTACCTACTTTTTCGACACAAGCATAGGTCAATTAAAAAAATATCTATTGAGTAAACCCACCCATAATAATATATTCTATTCTAAGATCCATCATCGAAATGAAATGTTGGAATTTTCAGTTAATGAAATTTTCAGTCGAAAGACGTATCCAATACTAAACAGCCTTTACTACCAAACCAAATAAAAGAACTAACAGCCTGCGTGGTCGAGTGGTAAAAAGCTCATTTGACGTTACGGAGGTTCCGGATTCGAATCTGGTGGGGCACCCGTTGAATTCGCATCCAGTTTGATAAGGACATTGCAGGCGGAATCACCTAATTGTCCGAAAAGAAAAATAATTCCGTGCTTCGGAAGACACAATACAATACAATATTCTTTATTGACACCAAAAATAAACACGAAAAGTAGACACGAAAAGCCGTTGGTCCCGGCTACTATCTACTCGTACGTACGGCCAGTATCTATCTATGTAGTCGTTATAGGAGCCATGTCGGAAGCCTTAGGTTTAGGTACGTTTAGATGGTTCAATAATTTCGACACCAGGGTTCGTGAGGTAGGGTAAAGCAAGCAAGCAACACCTTTCTGAAAATGAAAAGAAAACTCGTTCTTTATTGTGCAACTTGCACGTTACAAAACCGTTGGTGCAGTGACACAGCCAAAGAGGTTGGAAAACCCACGCTTCATTTCCACTTCTCTGGACACAGCAATGACTGCTACTTACTAGGTCCGATATACCAAAGATTAATTATCTTTGTCTATTACCCAACTACCATCGCCAACTTCGAACATACAACTACTTACTAAATTATTGCAAATTCAACCAACGATAACAATGACAGCTTCCTTAGTCAAGTTCAAAACACGGTGGGACAGGGCAGCATCGAACACATCAGAGAAATACATTTTAGTGTTTATGGCAACTTTTTCCATAAAATTAGTTATTTTGAAATTCCCCAATATGGTGAGGTTTTTTATTTCTCTGGACGGGCTTTAGTTAGATTTTCTATTGCTTAGAATAGTGGACCGTGCTTCGGAAGGCACATGAAGTTTTTAGTTCCGGCTACTATCTACGGACGGATGTCAGTCGTAATACGAGGCATGTGAGAGCAATTAGGCGACTCAATAATGACACTAGGGCTAAAGAGGTTGAGCCCATAGTAATTATATCATGTAATTGAGGATATAGGTATATTAAAACAAAATAGTATAAATAAAATATCTTATTTAATAAGAGTTTCAGTTTTAGGAGGGTTCTTAGGTAGAGTAATGACGGGACATTCGTAGATGTTGATGCTCTTATCTTTGGATACGGACAACAGCTTATTGCCTTCTGCGTTGAACTGAACTCCCCACACCTGTAAACAAACGGAAAGTATAAGAAATACGAAAAATTGTTAATAATAATAGTGTTTTTATAACATGGTCTAAGAAAACAAGATCTTGCATTCGGACCACGTGACTTGACACAAGCCTACGTCATCATGCTGTTCATCCTTGTCGAACGCGTGTTAATAGACAAGGATGAACAGAATGATGACGTAGGCTTGTGTCAAGTCACGTGGTCCGAATGCAAGACCTTGTCTTATTAGACCATGGTCACAGAATACCAAATAGTAGTCCCTACCATGGTATAAAACCAAATGTAGGTTAGTAAACAGACAATAATATACCTATGTTAATTACTCAATAATTAATGGCAGATAAAAGACGTACACAGGTAATTGTGGTGCATGAATGACGGCTATTCACTTTTCACCCTTATGTCGGCTCCCACCTCTCTGCTTATGTGACACAAAAACTCAAAATGGTGAGAAGTAGGTTTTTTTTTATCAAAGAGCAAATTATAAACTCCGTAACGGTATCCATCTCTAGACCAAGACACGAATTCAATTTGTAGCCATTGTGTATTTGTTTTTTTTTAATTCAACAGGAATTAGTAAAATGCAAAATAATCAAATAATAAAACTGCATTTTTTAAATAATGAGCTTATCAAAAAACTTCTATAGATGTATGCAGCGCTGTTGTCACCGTGAAATATACCATTCCGTACTTTTTTATCATAAATGAATGAATGTTTGCCTGCCTTATATCTGCCGGCCTTTTGCCTGAAAACCTCGTATTATAAAATAAGTATTATGTGTCACACTCTTAAGCCCACTGGAACTTATTTTGTAGATTATGTGACAAGAAAGAGTTATTTAAAAAAGAACTTCTCCTCTAGTTTAAGACCCATGATACAATGTTCCATGGCTCATCGCCAATTTGAGTGCACATGTATGTATTGACGAGTATGCAAATCCGTCTCTAAACTACAATAATAAATAAAAGTCAATCTTATAAGTTCTTTGAACTTTTCTGTAGGTATAACAAACAGATACTAAGGTATGGACGACCGACGAGTGATGGATTTATGTTCTTACATACAACCTGGTTTGCATTTACATAAAACTAACTCGATTATTCAAAAAACAGTGGATCAAGTTATACGGGTATAAGACGACGACGTCTGCATATTGATTAAATTCATAAGTCTCACTATAGACGGCCGAAGGGGTCCTCACAACACAATAGGTACAATATACTTTATTGACACCAAAATAAATAGTAAAAACAGACAGTACCTAATACTGAACACAATTTTGTCAACAATGATAAAATGATATTAATTTCCTCTCAACTCAACAGTTACACTTAAATTCGAGATCTCATAAGAAGGAAATATGGCTAGACCATGGTCTACGAAAACAAGGTCGCTTAGACGTGAAAAAGTAACAAACATACACACTTACAAACTTTCGCCATTATAATATTAGTGTGGTATAAGTATGGATTTTATTTGTTAGTAATAATTCTTACCGTATCAGTATGTTCAGCAAAAGTATGCAACAGTTTCAATCCGTCGATAAGCGCTATCCGCACGGTGCCGTCGGCGGCGGCCGAGCACGCGCGCATTCCGTCGGGCGACACGCACACAGACACCGCCCAACACTTGTGCTCCAGCGTCCCTTGGAAACCTGCACTCGCACTGAACATAACAGACAAATAACACTAAATTTAAAACACTATATAAACCCCCAACACAAAACCGTTACTTGATCCTTTCAACAACTAGAAAAGAGCTGATAATCTTCAAATGGCTGAAGATATTTTCTTGGATCATAGCTAAGAACACTCTCGATTGTGACACCTTGCAAACAAAAAAAAACTAGAACAAAATCGGCGCATCCGTTTAGAAGCTACGAAGCCACAGACAGACAGACACGTCAAACTTATAATAACACCCCTCTTTTTCGTCGGGGGTTAAAAAAAGTCATTTACAGCATTACATAACGTAAACAAAAAAAATCTTGCTGGCTATCAAATCAAATCAAATATATTTATTTCGGACAAGATCCATAGGTTTAGTAACAATTCATCTTAACCTAGTGTTAGTTAGGTATCATATAATTTAATTTATGCATACGCCGGTGTGTTTGCTTGTCGCATGCAGACTCATCCACCGCTGAAAGAGCGGGGAGTCCCACCGGTTAGCTAACGCGTCCAGGATGCCGTTTAGGGGGGGTGGGGGGGGGCTATACTTATCTAATCTCGAATTTATTTATTTACCTCACGTGAAAGTAATTCTATGGGTTGATTATTTACCTAAAGTGCAGCATTAAGTATTACGGGCCCGTAGACTAGTTGGGTTATACGTCTGCCTTCAAAACACAGGGTCGCGGGTTCGAATCTCGACCAAGGCAAACATTCGTGTGATGCTGATGAGCACTTGTGTGCCTTGTGTCTGGATATTGTATAATTTATATTATGTATGTATATCAGCTCCCTGCCACCCATAGTACACTCTGCCTACTTTGGGTCAGGTGGCTGTGTGTCAGATGTTTATTACCCACATTATTATTTGTAGGCACAGATTTTTTTCTCTCAAGTATGAGATGTTTCCGTAACTGCGATCTTTTTATTTACTGGTTGCGAAAAGAAAAACTTCGAGTGAGTTGATATAGGCTGATAAAGAAGAAATACAAGACGTATTACATTGACACTTGATTAAAAGTACAACAAATATTTCTTTTATACTTACACATCATAAATATTAACTTTCCCGTCGGTGGATGCAGTAAGTACTTGCTTAGAATTGGGAGTGAATGTGATACTTCTGACTGGCTTCGTATGAGCCTCAATCGTGTGCAACAGTTTTCCTTGCGCGACGTCGAATATGCAAACTGCGCCGTCCACTGCACCGCTCGCTATGTATTTGCCGTCGGCGCTCTATAAAATAGAGGCATATTAAAAAAATTTACTTTTTGCATGCATTGGTGGAGATGTGAGGATAGACAATTCACATTAAACACTTAAAAGCTTTTTTTTCTTTTGATTCTAATAAACAAACTTTAAATAAAATGTTTTGCATATGAAAAAAATACATTGAAAGGTTTTTATTTGCAATGTTGTTTTTTTTTGTTCCTTTTTTTAAATTCTTGTCTTCTTCTTTGCGAGTCGATGACAAATCTTAAATATTTGCGGCCTACCTAGTTAGTGATATAAAAAAGAAAATGCAAATGCTTCCCGTCCCCCTTAATATCTCGCTATGCTCCCCTTGGGAGGCGTGCCCTCCTGGTTGGGAATTCCTGGTTTATACTTACCCAAGCCACACTAACTGCAAACTTGCCTCGTGTATCTAATACCCTTTCTTGTGCTCCCTTCTCAACATTAAAGATGATGAGCTTCCCAGTATGGCTGCCAGACACTATTTGAGTACCATCTGGAGAAAAGGTCACTTTCCACACATCTGTGGCCCCAGACTGCATCTGATGGACCTTTTGCCCGGAAGTCATATCCCAGATAATTAAGGTGCAGTCGAGTGATGCGCTTGCAAGGGCTAAAAGTTGGATTTGAAAAATTTTAATCCTATAATCAAATATTATAAATAAAATAAAAATCTATGAATGAACTGTATCACTGCTGGGCAAAGGTCTCATCTCTTACTTTCCTATATATGGTGTAATAAATATACCCTAAAAAGTAGAAACATTATACTCAATTATATTCTACACCTTTAATCTGATAATTTATTTTTTAAATCTTGTATACAATAATGAATTTACTACCTATATTTTGAATATGCAAATTAAAGGATAACTTACTATGACCATCAGGGCTGATAGCCACTGAGACTACAGCCATGCAGTGCCCTTCCAATGTATGCAGCAGTTCTAATTTATTACTAACCAGCCTCCATACTTTAACAAGAGCATCCAACCCTCCAGTTACTATAAAATCTGTTAACACTCTGAAAATACAGAACCAAAAATAAACATACTCATAATTCAATTCTTAAGTTAACTTGAAGAACAAATTAAAAACATTGAGCTCGGACAGGGACTCAAACCCTACTAATTAGTAAAATATGGTGAAAAATAAAATAATATGCATATTATATTTCTATTCTTGCTACTGTATAACACAGTGCAGTTAAACCCACACAAACATCATTAAAATATATCTACCTACAAAAATAATACAAACTTACTTATTGTCACCAGCAGAGGCAGTATTAGTTTTTGTCCAAGCACAGCAGTATATAGGGTCATCATGAGCGTTCTCCTTTTTCAATAGTATAGAATGCTAAAAAAAATATGTGGATATCATTTGATTTGTGACACACATATGGACCGGTATTAATTTAAATTTAGTAAATTTAGGTTAGGAAGTTCGGTACTTACTACCGCTGCGGCTGGCATCTTGAACAGAATATCCAGGTCAATTAGATTATTTTTTTCAATCAGGACCTAAAATTCACTTATTATTTCATTAAAAAAATATCGTTTAACGCAATGTTTAGGTCTGTTTTGATAACACACACACACACACACTGACAGAAACAGCTTGTAGCGCTGCTTTTTTTTTTTTTTTAGTTTCTTTCTCCCTTATGAGAAAGGCAAAGGGATCTAAGCCCATACAGCCTAGTCTTTAGTAGTTTCTCGCATTATCCAAGTTAAATGTCTTCAATCTTCATGTTCAGTCATTATTTCTTCAGTTTCATTTCGTCGTCTTTAGTCATTTCTTGCATCCATGTTAAACGTCTTCAGTAGTTTCATTTCTTGTTACGGGGATCATTGAAATGCAAGGGTGGTTCTTACATTGCAATGATACTGAAGTTTAACGCGGGGTATCAAACCAGAAACAGCTAACCACTCATTATTTCTCACTTTCATTGTTATTCTTTAACGGCACATTATCGCACTAATTCCACCATATTAACACCACAATTACCATGAAAAACTAATTTTAAAAATGACGAAGCAATGAACCCGCCATTTCCTCTCGATTCCCGCGTAAAACCCCCTTGTAGCGCTGCGTTCAAGAAAAACAAAACGATAGTTCATTCGTTTCATTTACAGGAAAAAAAATCATGAAATATATTTTTTTTACATGGTTGAGAAGAAGCTGCACATCGAATATCAGGGCTTGAAACCGGTATTTTGAAGAGCGCTAAAAATCGGTATTTAACCTGATATTTCCATTCCGCTCTTTGAATTCCGCTCGGAGTGAAATGTCGTTGCGAACGGATCAAAAACCGAAATAAAACCGGTTAATTCCACACACGCATTGCGAGCGTAGAGTAAGCGAGACGGACGCGCCGCTCGCACATGTTGTCTCATTCAACTCGACCTTCAGTTGCATTGCATTAAAATTAGATTCAAATTCAATTTTATTACTGTAAATCGAACACCTAAATAATTATTTTGTCTTGTTTTAAGGAAAATGATTATTTAAAGGGTAGGTAGTATTTATTAAACCAATGACTGTAAATTAAAGATTTAATAGACAAAAATAATTAATTTACGTTACAGTATTACTAAGTGAGCGATATACAAAAAATTAAATTACATTATTTATGGGTCGGTTAGGTAATTAAATGAAAATGTATTCCGAAAAAGTAAAGCAATACGCATTTACTTAAATCAATTGTACGAAAAACCGGACTGATAAAAATTGGTAGGTACAGTAAGCAGCACTTGCGGCTGGACATTCGCACTACGAAACTCGCTTCTACTAGTACGGAATAATGGCGCTCAAGGTCCACATGTCCAGCCGCATGTGCTGCTTACTGTACATATGTGAAAATCCGTGACCCAAAGACGTGTGACATTAAATACCTATATAAATTTGGAGATTTTAGAGATTTTATTCAAAACCTACTTTGATAAATTTGGTTTTAAAAAAATATATATTTGCAAAGTAGTACTGTGTGACATATCAAATGAAAAGGCTTGTAACGCTCTTGATATATTTTTTTACAATTTCACGTTAAAGATTTGAAGTTACTTAAAAAACACGAAAAATTATCATGCCTATTTCCTCAGACCGATCGAGTTGAAAGTTGATGCACGTATGTAAAGACATTAAATAATTAATTTGATCACTAGCGCCAAATCCAGAAAAAAAAACATGGATGCCAATTTTGGGTGAAAAATTATTACTATAATCATTTCGTGGGTTCCTTAAAAATTTTGCTAGAAAATTGGAATGAAATATATATTTTTAATTAAACAAAAAATAACAATATTAAAACGAGGTAGCAAAAGACAGGAAAAAAAGGGAACGTTTAAAACTTATAACTACGTACAAAAAATAATGTTTTTTTTTCGGATAAAGTGATAGCTGCTAAAATAAATAATATACATATTGCTGCCACAAAATTCGTTATCACATAATTATTTTTGCATATTTTAGGTTCAAAACAATTCTAGCGGTTAGGCACATACATAAGTAATCCATTTTCATCGGCGTCCTCTAGTAAGATAATTAAAATTTTAGTATTTTATTCCTAAAATAAAGGTCCGTACTTAGAGAAAGTGATTTTATTTTTTGAGTTAGTTCAGTAGATCATATCAAAATCGGCACTAAAGTCTACGCATAAAACTGCATATTTTAAGATCCAATAGGCATAGTATTTATCATGTTGATGTATATCAAATGTCCAAAAGACAAAATAAATAATTTCGTTTCTCATTCATCAGTAAGTAATCCATTAAAATCCGCGCGATCTTACAAGTTAATGAGTATTATAGTGTTTTATTACTAAAATAAGCGTCCATACTACGAGACAATAATTTGATTTTTGAGGTACTTCAACAGATCATGTCTAAATTAGCACAAAACTCATTAACACATATTTCTGCCACAAAATTCGTTATCACATAATTATTTTTGCATATTTTAAGTTCACAACAATTCTAGCGGTTAGGCACATTCATTAGTAATCCATTTTCATCGGCGTCCTCTTGTAAGATAATTAAAATTTTAGTATTTTATTCCTAAAATAGAGGTCCGTACTTAGAGAAAGTGATTTTATTTTTTGAGTTAGTTCAGTAGATCATATCAAAATCGGCACTAAAGTCTACGCATAAAATGCATATTTTAAGATCCAATAGGCATAGTATTTATCGTGTTGATGTATATAAAATTTCCAAAAGTCAAAATAAATAATTTCGTTTCTCATTCACCAGTAAGTAATCCCTTAAAATCCGCGTGATCTTACAAGTTAATGAGTATTTTAGTATTTTATTACTAAAATAAGCGTCCATACTACGAGAAAATAATTTGATTTTTGGTGTACTTCAACAGATCATGTCTAAATTAGCACAAAACTCATTAACACATATTTCTGCCACAAAATTCGTTATCACATAATTATTTTTGCATATTTTAAGTTCAAAACAATTCTAGCGGTTAGGCACATTCATTAGTAATCCATTTTCATCGGCGTGCTCTAGTTAGATAACTAAAATTTTAGTATTTTATTCCTAAAATAGAGGTCCGTACTTAGAGAAAGTAATTTTATTTTTTGAGTTGTTCAGTAGATCATATAAAAATCGACATTAAAGTCTACGCATAAAACTGCATATTTTAAGATCCAATAGGCATAGTTTTTGCCAGGTTGATGTATATAAAATATCCAATAGTCAAAATAAATAATTTCGTTTCACATTCATCAGTAAGTAATCCATTAACATCCGCGCGATCTTACAAGTAAATGAGTATTTTAGTTTTTTATTTCTAAAATAAGCGTCCAAACTACGAGACAATAATTTGATTTTTCGAAGTACTTGAATAAATCATTTCAACAGTATCTCATCATCCATCAGTCGCTAAAATATTTTTAATAGATCGTTTTACCCACGTTTTACCTAACTATGGTAAGCAAAATTTGATCAACTGATAACTATGCCAAATAATACAATATAATACTACATGTAACAAAAATGCAAAAAAAATACACCTCTGTAAAATTTGTTCAGTAGCCAGCACATGCGGCTGGATATATTGTCCTTGAGATCGCCCGTATTCCGTAGTGGCAGGGGTGAATTTCGTAGTGCAAACCAACAAGTCAGCAAGTCCAACTGCATGTGTTGGCTTCTGTACATATTCATGAGAAAAAGAAGAATCAATCCATCACTGCAATCTTTTGTTTTAATTTTATTTTACAAATAATTAAATTTTTACATTTACTTTACTTCTTGTCCTGATGACTGTTACATAAAGAAACGTTTTGATATATTAAATCATACTACACAATAATACTTACTTACTACACAATTTGAATTTCGTAATCATAATAAATAAATAAATATGTGGGACATCTCACACACGGCTTTCTGACCCCAAACTAGGCAGAGCCTGTACTATGGGTGTCAGATAGCTGATATACATACATAATTATATAAATATACAACATCCAGACCCAAGGCAAACACAAGTGCTCATCACACGAATGTTTGCCCTGGGCGGGATTCGAACCCGCGACCTTGTGCTTCGTAGGCAGACGTACTACTGTGGCGTAGCCACTTAATTATATTTTAAATTTTATTGTTAATTTTGTTTTACAAACAGACAGTTTTTTTTTTATATATATGCGGGCTAACCCGCCCTTGACCGAAAGCACAGAATAGGTACCAATAGTAGTCCACAAAGGCAATGTTGACGAGCGCGACCGAGCGCAGCCGAACGCTTCCGAGCCGCGCGATTGGACCTTGGCCACAGAAGAAAATAATGGCGCCGGCGTTCAAATTGTATTGTTTTGCAGCTAAAAATCTCTTTCGAAATTTGGATTATAAGTTTGTCAGCCTTGTTAACCCTTCTAATTCTTTTAAGAAACGATATTGTAAGATTAAAACAGTGGACAGGAAATAAACGGTGTCGGAGTTATCGGAATTGTTTTTATCATCAATCTGCACTCACGCGCCATCTATCCGCCCGCTGTACTACCAACTAGGCTACGAGGCCGACAAATAGAAAGGAAAGACTCGAAGAGAGAAGGAGACAAATGATATTGGGCGGCGAGCGAGCGATATTTTCAGCTCTTAACCGGTTAATTGAACAGAAACCGAAATCATTTCGCTCTTTGAGCAAAACCAGAAAAATATGGGTTCCGGTAGAGCGAAACCGAAATGATAACGCTCTCTTGCGCAATGTATGGAGATGCAAAATAACTGGTTTTAAATTTTAACCAGGTTAACAAGCCCTGTCGAATATATTCCCCAGAGAGGTTGGATAGCCTCGCTTCGTTATTCTGAGATATTTCACCACTTCTCTGTTATGGGATGCTAAAACGCAAAAAAATCCTCGTTTTCTAAATAAATTGCTGGCGATTGGTTCCCATTGTTAATTTCAATGGTCTACCTTCATTATACAACCAAGAGAACCACAATACTTGGCTACTATGTTAGCTATAGAATATTTTAGTCTCCTATTGGTTTGTTAATTAAAAAAAGTATTGTGGTACTTATAAAACTCATTTAATTAATTAATTAGATAAAAATCCACACTATAATGGGCAGTCGTAAATGTTTATACTTTTATCTTCCGAGACAGATACAATTTTATTGCTTTCTGCATTAAATTTCACTCCCCAGACCTGAAACAAAATTTAAAACTATTTTGAAAAACAAATTAAGAGTTTATACAAAAAACTTAAAAGCGAAAAAGTGCTCGAAATTCTGGCTAAAAGTATTGAAATCCTGATTATTTTCTTCAACAGTGTCTTCATACATAATAGTCAAGTATGCACAATGGGAATGCGCCTATATGGCCCACACAGTCAGTGGTTTCCAGTCCCTATCAGAGCTCATTGTATCTTTTATTCGAAGCGAAAAAATTTTGAACAGACGACATCTGTTGAAAAGCAATAAACTAGAGCTCATTGTTTTTTATTTTGCTCGGATTCAAAAATAGACTTTGTGTATTTCGTCACCCGGTTAAGAAAATCACGTAAATGCTTCCAAAAAATCTTTTAGGAGACACAAAAAACTACCTACTGAAAAAAAAGTATGATAGGTAAATATTAATTCTGTAGTTTTTTAGATATTATAATAATATGATTATCTTTAGAGCTTTAAAACAAATGCGTAAATTTTATAGTGCAAATACTGCGCGTTATTTGTCCAATTTGTAAAAAAAGATTTTGACAAAAGCTGTCCTTTATGAGGTTTTCTCAGCCGGGTGACGATTTAGTATTGTTGTTACCTGGTCGTTGTGTTCCTTGAATACGTTCTGGCACTGCATGTTGTCGAGGTCCCACACCCGCACGGAGCGGTCCGCGCTGCTCGACACGAAGCGCTTGCCGTCCGCAGAGAACGCCACGGAGAGAACCCACGACGCGTGCCCCGATAGCGTGCCCGCTAGGTTCGCGTGCACGCTGAAAAAAAAGTTTAGTTGAGTTTTGGCTAGTACAGTTCAAAGTTCGAAGTTCAAAAAGTTTTTATTCGAAATAAGATTTTACAAATCATATTTTTTCGACGTCAAGGCGAGTCACAATTTGACTGTCTTCTGTGGAGAAGAACTTGCCGGAAGAAACTCCACAGGCGTTGCATCTTTTAACAATATTTTACAAAATCCCCCAAACAGCACCACGTATGGGTCAGCCATCACCGGGCTTAACCATATTAGAGGGAACCCAACGACCCGACGCATAACGCCACCGCAAGTCAGGACACTTTAGTGAGCATGAATACTCAGTCACAGTACAGTACAATATACTCTATTGATACCAAAATAAACTCATCATTATCATCGTCATCTCAGCCGAAAACCATCCAGTGATGGACAAAGGCTTCCCCCAAGGATCTCTACAACGATCGGTCCCGCGCTGCCCGCATCCAGCGACTTCCCGCGACCCTCACCAGATTGTCGGTCCACCTCGTGGGGGGCCTGCCCACACTACGTCTACCGGCGCACCATTCAAGAACCTTTCTAAAAAAACAGTAACATACACAAGACAATTTGGCTGTCTTTACTCTATATCTACAAGTATACTAAGAAAGATTTGATTGTTGCTTACATTGAACAGGCTCCAGAACTACTGGACCAATTTTAATGAAACTTGGTATAAAGATAGAATACACCTTGGGGAGTAACATAGGGTACCGATTACCACGCGAAAATTTCTCCTACGGGAAAAACTGTTAACGCGTCGTTTCGCGTCGTCGTCTTGCTAGATGTAATTTTTGAGTCTCTTCCTTATTCCGTTTATTAGGGTTCCGTAGCCAAATGGCAAAAAACGGAACCCTTATAGATTCGTCATGTCTGTCTGTCTGTCTGTCTGTCTGTCTGTCTGTCTGTCTGTCTGTCCGTCCGTCCGTCCGTATGTCACAGCCACTTTATTCCGAAACTATAATACCTATACTGTTGAAATTTGGTAATTAGATGTATTCTGTAAACCGCATTAAGATTTTCTTACAAAAATAGAAAAAAAACAATAAATTTAGGGGTCCCCTCCTCATACATAGAACTGAAACTCAAAAAAAAATTTTTCATCAAACCCATACGTGTGGGGGGGTATCTATGGATAGGTCTTCAAAAATTATATTTAGGTTTCTAACAACATTTTTTTCTAAACTGAATAGTTTGCGCGAGAGACGCTTCCAAAGTGGAAAAATGTGTGTCCCCCCCCCTCTAACCTCTAAAATAAGAGATTGATAAAACTAAAAAAAAATAATGTTGTGCATTACCATGAAAACTTCCGACGAAAATTGGTTTGAACGAGATCTAGTAAGTCGTTTTTTTTTAATACGTCATAAATCGTAAACCGCAAATTTATCTTTCACTATTATTAAAAAATCGATCAAAGTCACAACGAACTACAATAACTTTTTTATTATGTTACTGGCTGCTATGGAACCCTTCATGGGCGATTCCGACTCGCACTTGGCCGCTTTTTAGTTTTCAATGCTTTGACTGTACGCATTGCATGAACATAAAGAATCTCAAAGATTTTAACTTGTCATACTTTTGACTGTAACACTTATATGCATTTGTGAAAATACACCTAAATAACATTTGGCCTATAGGTCTGGCAATCAATTAGAACATTTTTAAGCGGCTTGGCAACTACAACTTAAATATTATATTTTTGACTAACTTACACATCATAAAGCTTCATATGTCCGTCGTCCGACGCAGTGAGTAGCAGTTGGGAGTCCGGTGAGAAGCATAAACTCCTGATGGGCATTGCATGGCCTTCCAGTGTGTGCACCAACTTGCCCTGGGCAACGTCGAATATATTGATGATGCCGTCCAGAGCTCCACTCGCTATGTACTTGCCATCTGGACTCTGAAAGTATCATTCAGACACTTTTACTACTACTAAGATACAAAATTATTAAAAGTAAGATTTTTAACGCTATGTTGAAAAGAACATTTTCTGACCATTTTTACCAGTCTTTACGAAACCACTTTACTAAAGTGTTTTGAATACCGGAAATAAATCTCTTTTAAGTTTTTTTACTAAATAACTCATCATCATATTTAAATTGAATTTTATGATGGGATATTTATTAGCTTATTAGGCCATCAGCTAAGTGAATTGAATAGTCCAAGTGAACATATTTTCTGTGTTACTATTTCTATCATGGAAACTAAACAAGTCCAAAATCAGCCATATACATTATTATTTATTATTCTTACATAGGCCACACTCAGAGTGAACTTTCCTCTTGTATCTAGTGTCTGTTCCTGTTTGCCACTTTCCACGGAGAAAATTAGAATTTTGCCCGCATTACTTCCAGATATCACATGCTTGCCATCTGGAGAGAAGTCTAGAGTCCACACATCAGTTGCTCCCGTCTCCATCATCTTTATTTTCTCTCCACTCAAAATATCCCATAGTATTAAAGAAGAGTCTTGAGAGCTGCTGGCTAATGCTGAAATTAAATAAAAAGAAATGCATAACTGAAACTACACATGAACACCATTATGATATTATTCTAGAACTTTCACTATTTCCAAATATTAATTAGGTAACTAGAGAATATTTTATTGAGAATTTAGATTATTTCAGATTAAACCAAATAATTTAATAGAGGTATCTTAGCCGCATGCAGCTAGACTAGACTTTTAGAATAGAATATATTAATATTACACCCTAGAAGTTACAACATAAGAAGAGTACAATTAAAATAAAGCTAAAAGTAGGCAGCCTTTTTGTTGAGTAACAATTTCTATCAGGCAATCTTAGGGTGAGGAGCAACATAGTGAGAAGGGTCCGTGCCAACCATAATAATCTACATAATCTTAATCTAAGAATATTCTATAAATCAACTTTAAACATTTGCTCATTTTTATTTATGTACAAAACACTTACTTTTCCCATCAGGGCTGACAGCTACTGAAATAACGCCCAAGGAATGCCCCTCTAGCTGATGTTTCATTTCCAGCTTGCCATTGTCCAGTTTCCAAATCTTCACCAAGTCATCTAGCCCTCCAGTTATTATGAAATTCTCACTTTCTGGCGGTTCTTCTGGTTCTCTGTAATATAAATAATAAAAATACAAATAATCAACATAGTTTTTAAAATATAGCTACAAATTATTCTATTGTAAATTACTTTTCTGTAAAATGGTAAAAGAAAACAACACTGTGAAGAAAAATTTGAGATTGAATGTATGTAGGTATAGCTAGTTTACTATACTTGGTATTATATTATCTTGTCATATTCATTCAGCAACCAAATTTTTATCATATCTCAGCATTGTGCTATCATCAGCCGATAAGTGCAAACCTTTGTCCAGCAGTCAAATGTTAAATAGAAATTAGTTTTTTCTATGCAATCCACTTCTAATCAATACTGAGTATCACATAGTATGGAGGTATTCTTAGATGGCTATTCAAAACAAACATACTGTGGAGTGTCTGGCTGATTTTCATTATTCTCCTTATTTTCTTCAGGTTCTTTTGGTTTCTCTTTCGTGATCTTACTCCAGCCACAGCACCAGATGGAATCTTCGTGAGCGTTTTCTTTTTTGAGTTGCAAATAATACTGAAATAAAATATTCAATGTTTATTTATCACAGACGACGAAGCCGGCAGATATTTCTCGAAAATGTCTAAAAAGTAATAACTTACCAACGTAGTTATAGACATTGTTTTTAACTATTTCTCACACAAAATTAACAAATTTGTTTTATTTCAGTACGTGCAAAACCAACAAACAAACATTTCAAGAGGTTATTGCTATTTTTTTTTATCTTTTTAGCTTGTGGCGATGCACGCGAAAGAAATAGCGAGATACAATTTTTTACTGCACTTATCTCACTTTACCATTTTTCATAAATTTTTTTCGACGGTAAAAAAGCAAGTTAATTGACATACATCAGAGCTTGTTCGTTTCATATACCAAAAAAAGTTATAACGAATGAATGAATGAACGCTCGTCATAATAAAAAAAGCAGTTTCCGGTAGTCCGTCTATGTTTTCCTTTCCCTTTCCTTTTCTCGGAGCTCTGTTTTGAAAAAAACGAAAGTCAAATTCAAATAATGTTTGTTGCTTGCTTTTGCCGTTACTTAGCTACATGTACCTACGTGCGCTTGTTCTTTGTCTGATTGTTTGTATCGGTGAATTTCAAACGATTTTCTCGTCGAGCTATACTACATAAATACAAACAGCCATGTCTGAATCACTGTTTGATATATTTGGCGACCGATTGACCCAGAATACTACTAGAAGTCTACCGCGCCAGCCCCTTTCCAACAACGGTACCTACCTATGTTTTTTTGCGCTATATTTACGATTTAGTTATAAAATGGCATGGCATTCATTTTGATTATTACATTTATTCCGTCTGAATTACAGAAAACATTGGAAAAACAGTCTCCACTGGCCCTGTAAAACCTAACGAACCGTTAAAAAAGGCGGGTGAAACGAAAAAATCTTTTCTTTCTAATACTGGCAGAGCTCTACGTGATATCCAAACCCCTGTGCAAAAGGTATACAGTCCTCGATGCAGGAATATAGAGAGCTCGACGAAAAAAGCTGTCACTTCACAGATAATTTACAGCGATGAGTTAGATGAAGATGCAAGAAAATATTATGAAGAGTTGGAGTTTACAAAACCTGCATATAGATTTGGTAAGTACAGTACAATACAATTTGTTAGAAATATCAATTTTACTTCTTCTTTTCAGCTGTTTTCAACCATTTCGGTATAGGCCTCCTTTAAAATATTGAATTCATAAATAATTATAACATTATCAATGTTTACTTTTTAGAAAATTACCACGCAGACTTGGTGGACTATCTCCTTGGTCCGGAGCCACAGATACCTCAGTCACCATCTCCTCCTAGCACCCCTCCCCCTGCCGAAGCCAACAGGAGCTTGGAATTTAATTGCTCTTATGAGGATGAGTTCTTTATAGGTGAGATTTGTCCATACAAAGAAATTACATTCAAAACTAGGTACTTTACAAAATATAATTACAATTTATGTGTTACATACTGTATAGGAAGTGTATTCTATGAACTATAAATAAATAAATATCACCTTTGAGGGACAGAATGAGTGGACAACAGGAAGGCTTAAAATTTAAAAATGCTTATACCGTACATTGTAACATTACCATACTTATATGAAATAGTGAAAAACTCAAACCAAGAATAAAAATGTTAATTTAAAAACTGATACTTAGTTTATTGATTTTTCAACAGATGACGCCTGTTACTTTATACTATTAAATTAATTAATAAACTACTACTACTACTACTACTACTTTATACTATTAATTTTTCGCTTCGATTATAATTTAATGATACTTAGTTGTTAAGAATCCAGTGCTTTTTCTGGAAGAATTCTTCTGTAATATTTTTTTTGTTACAGATAATTTTGCAAATGACAGTGATCCAAGCCCATTTGAAGATGATGATTTTCCAGAATTATTTACTGACTAAAATATTAATTTTGATGTGTTTTACTAATAATGAATAATACTTGACAATTATTTGGTTATTAAGTATTCGTGATTAAAGAAGATGCAAAAATGTGATGAATACAACACACATTAATCAGGGACTTAGCATATTTATATGCATTTTATAATAATTAATAGCATAGCATACTTAAGATTGTAATTGTATGTTTTTAGAAATTTAGTTGTACCTATTTGTAAACCAGTGATTTATCAAATACCAAATAAGTTTACGCATTTTTAAGACTTTTTATCCCCCTTCCTTTACCACCTTTGTCTAATGACTGATCATAGATATAGTATAGTAGTTATAGATTCGCCACCGTGCGACCGGGCGTAAGAGACAGAGAACATTGAGTCTATCTATGAAGTGTGCCTATAACCCGACCATAAATTAACTAAAATACTATATGATTTGAAGTGTGCCTATAACCCGACAATGAAAAAATGCTCGGTCGGTGATAGAGACAAAACATGATGCATCTTTTCTATTTCCTCTTTTAGGAATCGCAATAAGACTATCTTTTTCTGTCAAAGTGTGTCAGGCCCTCGATCTGTGACTGATTATTAATGATGATCGCGATTCCGGAAAGCAAGATTAAGGAAGTATTCTATATTATATAATATAACAGGCTTGTGTATTTTCTTTGTTTATATCAAGTTCAAATCAATAATCTGAATTGATACTTTTATCCTTTAATGGCCGCGTCCATCATACATGATAAGGAGGCTGAACCGCGTGTTATTTTGTTGTTTGTTGCCTTGCTTTTCAGGAACAAAATCTGTAAAGAAGAAGAATCGAAGATATGGTTGGGCTGTATATAGGAGGTCTGCCTACCTGCCTGTGTATCTTTATAAATAATAAAAAGAATAAAACCGTTTCCGGTTGTCGCTGGATGAATAAAATAATTACAAAGTGTTGCCCCATGCTCCGTAAATGCGTAGTATTTAGCCAAATTTTGTTTCCTTGTCGTCGAAGCAATGAAACCGAAGTAGCAGGAAAATCTAAAATAAATAAAATCTAAAATCTGTATGTACAGAGACAAGTATGTTTGTGAAAATCAAATCCTGCTCTGCTAAATTCGTTCGTCCCATTGAAATTCCGCAATATAATAGCGAGGAGTTTATACTTTTCATTTAATCATTTATTTATTGCTTAACCATATGGTACAATAGATGTAAACTACATTTTAATTATACATTACGAAGTAAAATTTTAACGAATACCCCGTTCTTTTTTGTCGAACGGAGAAGAGTCAATTTCACATTAATAAAGATATGGCAACACTGATTCAGCTATCACACTGGCGACAAAGACAAAGTCATGCAAAAACGAAAAGGGACGCAGTTATGCGTTAGAATGAGATACAAATATATTGCGCTCACTCTTGCGCATAACTGCGTCCCTTTTCGTTTTTGCACGACTTTGTCTTTGTCGCCAGTGTGATAGCTCGCGTCGCGCGCGACTCGCGAGCGAGTGAATGACGCAAAACGTGTCGGGTTACGTTCCGTCGCTTCGAGCGTAGTTGTTTGGTTAAAGTTTAACCCGTTTGAGTTGCAAGCCACTGAACGGTCGAGTTGTTCTAATACGTCTGTAATGTATATAAAAGTGGAAAAAATTGAGACAGGAGAAGAATTTTCCCTCGTTAAATATTTGAGGTTATAAAAACAACTCGATCGTTCAGTGGCTCGGTTGCAACTCAAACGGGTTCATTTTTAACCAAACAACTACGCCCGAAGCGACGGAACGTAACCCTGCGTCACTCACCCACCCCCACCACGACGACGTGAAATAAATGTCATTCATTCATTTGTTGTCTGTCTGTGCAGTGCATAATCAGTCTAGTGCAACAAGGAACATCCAAACAGATCTATGGAGTTTGCGTGGCAAATAATGGCGGATATCGCTGTCTCAGTTGCTCAATTTTAGTTTCTCTTTCTATTGACAGATCGGCCATGTTGTTTGTTTGAAAGCTTGAACATTGAGTGGTTTACAATTTTTTGTGCCGATTTCAAAATTAAGTAGCAGATAAAGATAGTAATTTTCACGTGATTTTAGTTAATCAGTTACCAGTGAAGAAGAGGAGCAAAAATGCCCCCAAAAAAACGATTCTTATCATGTGAAATATGTGGTGAACGAATATGTCGCCGTGACCGTGAGAAAAGAAAGTTTATGGCAAAATTTCCTTTGGATGAGTCTCGGTAAGCATTCAATAATTAAATAGTCATTACTAAGTTTAAAAGCAGCATGTAATCAGGCCAAACACACATACAAACATATTTAATTTTTGTCCTTACTTTGTGAAATAGTGATGTCCATTAAAATTATCGATAAAGAGTCGGGATCTATACTTTTCGAGACGGGAGTTGGAGTATACGCTTCGGAGCCCTTTGAAAGGACGAGAAAAAAATAAGGGACGGTTTTTTTTTGTTTTTTTTTTTTTTAGGACTTAGTATTTTTTTTTAATATTTAATTTTTCATTTTAAACGTATAGAAGGGTCCAATACAAACACTTTTTACCCTATGCAGTTTTAGGCTAGGATGCACCTAGGCTGAGTTATGCCCAGGTTTATCTTAAACCTAGTTTTTTTTAATACAAAATATCATTCGTCATTTGTCCGCATTTGTCTACTATCTCACCTAATGGTAAGTGACGATGCAGACGATGATAGTACATGCTTGCCTAGATAATGCCTATTCACTCATCAGACAGAAGTTTTTCCCAACAGTCAGTGACAATCATAATCAACAGCTAGCTTTTGTCACAAGCTATGACATGCCACAAGACACTAAACTGACTATGGCTATGGTATTACTGACATGAGCATAAAATTCAGACATAATCCTTGTTCAACAGATAAGAATGTTTTTTTTTTATAATTTCAGATGCCGGCAGTGGGTGAAATACGTTGGAAAAGAAGATTTGGTATATGTCCCAATAGAAAAATTACATGCATTGAAATATGTATGTTGCGATCATTTTGAAAGAAGAGCATTTAATAAGAAAAATAATCGGCTCAAAAAATCTGCTGTACCATCAAAAAATTTAAAATTCAAACCACTCCCTGATGCTATGTTGCTTGAATTTCCCTGCCATATCTTCAGTGAAAATGAAGTCTCAATACCTCAGGTTGAAGCAAGCACTGAATTTGGTCATATTGGTAATACTTCAAATCTTTATTTGGAAACATGGCAACCGTACAATATATTTTTATTATTTTACGAACAAGTATCACTCATTTTAAATGTCAACGTGACTTACTTATTTAAACACAAACAAATAATAAACAAGTAAGTCGTGTTAACAGTAAAAACTTACAAAATAACTTTAAACTTACAACAATTTGCAGACATGTTTAGCCAAAGACAGGTTGAAGTTAGTTCACAGAGTTTATGCATGGATGTCTCCTACAATGTCTCCCAAGAACCATGTATGCCAGTGCCAGGGCTCCTTGAAATTACAATTGACAATGTACCTGAAGTATTAGTGAGTGAAAATGCAACCCTTCAATGCGAAGATGAAGTAACCGTGGGACCCTGTAACTCTGGTAATATACCTATCTTTTTATAGCTTTATTTTTGCAAATTTTGAAATTAAAGAATTTCCCAAAGTAGTAAGTAGTTTAAAAAAAAAAAACTGTTGTTTTGTGATCTGTAACATGAAAACAATAAGAAACAAACATATTTTTTAAACAAATTCAATGTACAGACAGTTTAGTTGCTGTTTTATTACAATGTTTAGATTTTTTTGGCCACACGGGGAGTAGTCTAATATCTAAATATTACCGATTATTACATTTAATTAAGTAAATAAATTTAATACTAAGGGTCGAATAACTAAACTAGGCTTAACTATAAAAGTATGTACCTAGTGATTTACCCAGTTTATTAAACTAAAAAAGTTCATCAGCACGCTTCCATGAGATATATATGATGCCCAGCCAGTGTTTACCCAAATTTTTATTCTTGTCTTGATTTTCTATTTCTGATGATTACAGAACAATCCAATTTGGAACAGCCGCACTTAATTGACCACGATTATTGCACAAAACGGGAAGAACACCTTCAACCAATTAAAAGAAAACTCTTGAGGGCAAAAAGAAAAGGTGAACTTTACAGTCTATTCTGTGTGTAGTAACTAGTAATCATTAGTAATGTATGAATGTACGCTCGAGCAAAATGGCGGTTCGCGGTTCGCTTCTTAGAGTGGACTATTCGTCTTCGTTCTTTGTATGGGACACCAATTTTTTTTTCATATTGAGTACCTAAGTTGTTAAGTTTCACTGTAAATACTTGCTCTGAGTTTAAAAAGATATAGGTATAGATGAGTAAATACGGGTCAAATAAAAAGGTATCCTCCTAAAACTAAAGTGCACACAGTATTATATTGCTTTAGATATTATCACCATTTTGACTATTAATTATGATTTCAATTGCAGTACCATCTCATTTGGGACAGTCGCTCTTAGTTGACCATGATTATTATATACAAAAAGAGGAAACACTTCAAACAAAAACAATAAAAAAGAAGTGTGGATCAGGTAAATAAAACAATCTTTTTTTATTTTTATATAGTACTTGTTTTAAAATTTTGTGTGTTGGACAAAATATATATATAATTTTTAAATAACTTTTTATTTACAGATTCAAAAGCACCGAGTTTACAAATAACACCAAGGAAAAGAAAATTAATGAAAAAAATACGTTTATTCAAACGCAAAATAAATGTTTTGCGAAAGGGAGATATAATGGCACGTATCAAGTCCATAGCTTTAAAAACTTTAATACGAGCATATATACGTAACCACGGAAGAAAGCCCCAAGGAAAACGATGGACATCTACAGAAAAAGCCTTGGCTATTGCTATATACAAAAAATCACCCCGCGCATACAGACATTTAAGCCGCATAATAGCTTTACCTAGCATTCGAACTCTACAAGGACTACTACAAGCCATTGTCTTAGAGCCAGGCATTAGCCCAACAATTTTACAACACCTGAAAAAAAAAGCTGAAAAAATGAACGAGAAAGATAAATTGTGTGCCCTACTCTTTGACGAAATTGCGCTCAAGAAGCGTCTTATTTACAATCAAAGATCAGATAAAATAGAGGGTTTCGTTGATTTGGGTGAAAACCAATACAGGTCATCAGATATCGCGGATCATGCTTTGGTGTTTATGCTGCAAGGTCTGCATAAAAAACTTAAACAGCCTATAGCCTATTATTTTGTTAAAGGTACTATATCTTCACAAAGCCTCGCAGTGCTTATTAAAGAAAATATTAGGGCTGTAGCTGATACTGGATTTACTGTAATTAACTCAGTGTGCGACCAGGGCCCAACAAATATTGGAAGCCTGAATCTTCTTAAGGAGTGGTCCAACGTCCCAGCTTCCTCAAATTTCTTCCTTTTGGATGGTAAAAAAATATATATCATGTTTGATATTCCCCATCTTTTTAAATCTCTGAGAAATAATTTCCACAATGGGGGAGTTGTGGAAATTGATGGGAAGAGGGGCCAATGGTCACACCTCGTAGAAGCGGCTGAAAAAAATGAAAGAACATTACATTTCAGGAAATTGACAGCCCTTCATGTCAACCCTACATATAGAACCAAAATGAAGGTGAAACTGGCTGCACAGGTGCTGAGCAACACCGTAGCCGCTATTTTAAAATGTTTGTCAGAAAATCATCAAGCAGCTGGCGATGATGTCAAGGCTAAAGAAATTGCAGACACAGCTGATATTGTAGAAGATATGGATAACCTTTTTGACTGCACCAACGGTCCTACATCCAGAAAAGATGTAATAAAAGGCAAACGAGAAAATGTTTCAAAGAAAACCAACCATATTCAACAATGGAAAAATTATAAAGAAAAAATTAAGACAATGGTTTTCTTAAAAAAAGATAGTTTTTTGAGATTGAAAAATATTAGGTGCGTCCAAGGATATGAAACTTCCCTATCATCTCTTGAAGATATTTGGAAGACCGTTGAAATAAAAGGATTCAAATACTTAAATCTTCGGCAGTTAAACCAGGACAGCCTTGAAAATCTGTTTGGTATGATTCGGCAACATTGCCCGACAAACCGGAACCCCACATGCCACCACTTCACCGCGGCGTTAAAATCAAATATTTTAACAAAACTGAGTTCACCGGTTGGCAGAGGCGCCAACTGTGAAGAGGATGACAACCAAGCTATAATTGACTTTGATGATTTCTTCCATAACATCGAAACAGAAAATGTCCAAATGGAAAAAAGCTACGTTGATCCGCCTGTAATTTACCAATTACCTAACGAATCTGAAAGTCCTATTTTGCATATAACGGAAAATGATGATTTACCCGACGATTTTGCGTTTCCAGATGATGAGGCCGATTACTCGCACATGCAAAAAAAAATGTTCGAAAGTTTTGAAAAACAACCAACTGTATATGTTGCGGGATACTTGGCCTCAGTAGTCCTTAAAAAAATTCCATGGAAATGTGACGAATGCAATTCAAGCTTAAAAACTGATGACCCAAACGTACATGACACACGTATGTACAGTTACATAAAATTACGAGAGTGGTGGCAAGATAAAAAAAGCTTAACATATCCCACATGGAATCTGTGCAAGTTAGTAGATATAGGGAGTTCTTGCTTTGAAGATGAAATTAAACCAAAACTTCATGAAAACCATGTTTGTCAGCAAGCGGTGACAATGATTTTAGCAAAATGTGACAATTTGTTGTGGATATGTGGTGATCACAAAGATCGGTTACTGCACATATTGCTTGTTCGATTAGCTCAACTGTTAATACGGAATGAATGTAATCGGATCAATTTGTCTTTTGCTAAATCTGAAGAGACAACAGCAGAAATTATTAAGAAAGCACAACAACAGGGTACAGCAAAATAATATATTTTAATTACAATAAGGCATGTATTTAACCCGGCGACAAAGTAATCGAAATCAGGGATACAAAAAAAATAAAAATAGGTGCTAAAAATAATGGGTTGGCGGCTAATGTGAGGTAACATTTTAAGCATGAAGTGGCTACTAAATAAATTGATTGGAAGGTAGTATTTAAATTGAAACTGGCATCGCGTATTTTGTTTCGGAAACTAAATTTATTTTCAAGCAGCAACATAATGGCAGATAAAAAAAGACAAATAGGCATTCAAAAAATTCACTACAGGGCCTCTATTTAAAATAAATGGGGTGTGTAGTTAAATATAATTAAGGGCAAAAAAAGTAATTTTTAGCTACCCTAAAGTAGCCGCCAATATTTCGTTTTTATGATAGCCTGGTGTTGCCGCTTATTTACATTAAATAAACGCCGAAACATTGATTGCAGCCGTATTAATTTATTAGTTGCCAACAGTTAGTCGCCATATAAGTTTTTAGTCGCCGCGAAAATAATAAGCCTTACAATAATACTAGCTGTTGCCCATATGGGATATGGTGGGGCAAGGTGGGACAGGGTGGGGCAGGACGTTGTAGGGCGCCCTTGCCCCACCCTGCCCCACTATGTCCTACCTTACCCCACCCTGTCCCACCTGACCTCAACTTGTCCCACCTTATCCCACGCTGTCCTACCTTGCCCCACCTTACCTTAACTTGTCCCACCTTACCCCACGCTGTCTTACCTTGCCCCACTCTACCCCACCTTGCCATACCTATTACCTGCTACTTGGGGCCACCACTTAGCGCCGCCTTAAATTCTACGGATTGGACCGTTTGCGAACTTGACTGTGCGAACTGGACCACTGGATAATATAAATTATATAAATTGTAAATAATATAAATTTATTACTCCACATTTGTGTTCTTTATTTAAGTCGGGTAAAGCTAAGTTGGCGGTAGAAAAATAGCAACTCCAATCGAAACTGGCATTTATTTGTATTATTTTTTGAGTTGCTACTTTACCTCCGTCATCTTAGCTTTGGCTGACTCTGTCCTAAAAATCATAAAAAATATAATTTGTGAACCGCCATAACACTGGGTCCGTTTATCGATATCGATAAAATTCTAGTAACCACTAAGTGACAGCACTATTCTGTCGGTTACTTCTGTTAGGTTGGTAGTATTGACTTTTGACGTTCTTCTGCTTTTCTATTGGTATTAAAATGCCATGTAAATTGATCTTATTGGCTACAACCAGCCACAAAGGAAGTCCTCACTCTTAAAACGGTAGTGTATTGTATTCTCTTGGTGCATAATCATGATATTTTTTCTGTTCTTCAGTGCCTATTGATTTATTGATGTTAAATTATTATTTCTAGACCATTAATTTCGACATTGTGAAATAGCGTGTGGTATTTCTGTTGTCTAAAACAAAACTTCAAAATGGCGATGTCAAAATCAACAAACACGTACAATCGTCAAAACTGGGAGGATTCTGTAAGTTTTCTGCAGCCTATTTCTCATTTCACCAACAACAAATAAGTTTCTGAAACATAATAAATCTAATTTTGTTACAGGAATTCCCAATTCTGTGTCAGACCTGCCTTGGTGATAACCCCTACATTCGTATGGTAAATTCATAATTTTGTTTTATAACCTTTATTAGAACGTGCTATTATGTTATAAAGTCTAACTGTATATATTTTAATCAAATTACTATTTTACAGACCAAAGAAAAATATGGCAAAGAATGTAAAATATGCGCGCGACCATTCACAGTCTTTCGTTGGTGCCCTGGCGCACGAATGCGTTTCAAAAAGACTGAAATATGTCAAACTTGTTCGAAACTGAAGAACGTGTGTCAGACTTGCCTACTAGACCTTGAGTATGGGCTTCCAATTCAAGTTAGAGACGCAGCACTAAAGATACAAGATGACCTACCTCGGAATGAAGTTAATAAGGAATACTATATCCAAAACTTGGATAATCAAATATCTAAGAATGATCCTACACAACCTAGCAACTCTGCTTTGAAATCAAAAGGAGCTTCAGACTTGTTGTTGCGTTTAGCGAGGACTGCTCCATATTACAAGAGAAATAGACCACATGTGTGTTCATTTTGGGTAAAAGGAGAGTGCAGACGTGGCGAAGAGTGTCCTTACCGACATGAAAAGCCTACTGATCCTGATGATCCTTTGGCTGACCAGAATATCAAGGATAGGTACGTAGCGCAGTCATTTGGATAAGTAGTAGCAGTGTAGGCATTCCGTTCCAACGTTGGGTTGGCTTCATTAATCATTGTAGAATCAACATGGTAGAATATTATCCCAGATGTGCAGTCTTTGTTAACGTCTCACTTTTATAGGTTCACTGAGTTCAAGAGCCAGTCTGTTTAGGTGATTTGCTACTCTGTCCTAGTAAGCTCTTGTCAGGTTGCTTATGTCCTCTTTGACAGTAGGAATGCTCAGGTATTTGTGAATTTCACCCTTGTGAATGTAGCTCTTAACAGAATTTTGATAATGCAGACTTATCCTCTCTTGTTCCAAAACAAATTAATTATCTTTCCAAACTCATTTGGATGTTTAGATGTGGAAGCAGAACAAACATCTTTCCTTCAATACTACAAATAACATAGTTTTTAAAATGTAAACTGCTGTAACATGACAATTATGTTATTTGATTTACAGGTACATATAAACTGCTATAACATGATTTATTTGATTTACAGGTACTATGGTGTAAATGACCCAGTAGCGGAGAAGTTGATGCGTAGAGCAGCAGCCATGCCAGCGTTACCGCCACCGGAAGACAGAACTGTCACTACGCTGTACATTGGTAACTTGCCGGACAACTGTACTGAAGAAGAACTGAGAGGACATTTCTACCAGTATGGAGAAATTAGGTATGAATTTGTACAATTTAGTGTTTTTTTTTCTGATATATTTTTCTTCTAATATTCATACTGCGTTAGAACTTGTTCACTCCAAATTGCTTTATTAAATTTTAATCAATGTTGTGAACAACAATGATGATAAAACTTGTAGGACATAATTTTAAGAGTGCTTTTAACCTATTTATCATCTCCAACCAATATTTTATAGTGTTGGTTTGTAGAACAGCAAAATACTTACTTAGTAAAATGTTTACATAATTTTGTTTACGTTGCAGGTCTCTCACTCTAGTACCCAGAGCTCAATGTGCTTTTGTACAGTACACCACTCGAAGTGCAGCGGAGCACGCTGCCGAGAAAACCTTCAACAGGCTTGTTATTGGTGGAAAGAGACTCACTATCAAGTGGGGTAAATCTCAGGGTGAGTGTTATCAAAGTCACAAGGTTTTTATTAAAAGTTTAATAACCATTTTTCAACATCATCGTGCTGCCGAAAGGGAAAAATGGACGGAACTGGAGGAGGCATTTATTCATTAATGGACTCTATCATGAATAGTGATTTATGTATTGTATATTAATAATTACTATAGGAGAAATAAAAGGCTTTATTATTAATATTTATGCTCATTAGATTATTAGTTGGCTCACTACAATTCATAACGCGCAAGAAGCTCGAGGTGTCTTATGCAAAAAAGTGAGTGACAGAAGAAGTCATAGTAGTTCTATCGCGTGTGATACCTTATCGAGTTCGGCCACTACATAATGAGTTGTAAGCCTACTAATTTGATATACTAAATGGAGCCGGCTGCACGCACGAAGAAACATAACGCAACGCGGCGTTACCGCGCGGCTGAGGCGTTCTATTTAAGGCTTGAAGTGCAAGCGAGGGTGCGGCACAATCGTTGTCACGTTCAACTATCGTCGTTTACAGACAACCGCTTTTTTTTCTCTTCTCTGTGATAGCGCCCTACCTTTTTTGGCCTTAAAGATGAACTAACGAACGAATGGAAATGTCTCTTAAAAATAGATGTACCTAATAAAAATGTGATTGTATTGTTGAACAGGTCGCCAAGGAATGAATGAGAAGAACGAGTCGATGCCAGAGCTGGCGCCAGTGCCCGGGCTGCCGGGCGCGTTGCCGCCGCCTGCTTTCCTGCATCCTTTCCCGCCGCAGGTTAGTGCTGTCTTTAATTATGTCCTATATGAAAAATGCCTCTCTTCATGATTTAGTTTATCTCTATTCTTGATAGGACATAAATAAAGGTCGTAGAGTTATCATATCGAATGTAATGCAATGCAATTGATGTCTTCAAGTACTGTTTGTTAAATAAAGTTCCTAGTCAATTGATCAAATACTATTTAAGCACAAATTACGTATTTAAGTACATAGTTTACTTTTCACTAAAATGATAATACAGGGCGTCCCAGGGCTATGCCACATAGAGGGAAAGTACCTTAAATATTGTGGATAGAATATTTTATTTCTAAAGACTATTAAAACTGCATTCATACATTTTTTAATAATTACATGGGTGAACCGGGAATCGAACCCGCTATAAAAGAAAAAAAAAATATTCTGTAGTTTTATCATACTGATCGAAAGGCTTCACCATAAGGGTTATTTTTTTGCTAAATAACATAGTGTCAGAACTAAAAGGAAGACTATGTATTTTAACATTTACATTTAGTTTAACATTACGACACTCCATCTATCCCAACACAAAATCCATGATGAATACCCAACCCAAAACAAAGTAGTCATAACTTTGTCTTTGTTCAGATGCCGCCGCCGCCGAACCGTCCCCCGAACGACTTCTTCAACCTGCACCACTACGGGTGGGCGCCGTGGGCCCCCGGCGCGCCGCCCCCCGGCCCCCCGCCCGTGCCGCCCCCCGCGCCCCTCCCCCTGCACTACCCCAGCCAGGACCCCAGCCGCCCTCGGCGCGCACGCCCACGCCAACACGCCGCAGACGTAAAACAAGTGTTAGTGTTAAGTGTGTGTGTGTATTAAGTTTCATTAGCCGAGGCAACATGCAAGTGTCGCATCACACTAATATTATAAAGGCGAAAGTTTTTGAGTGAGTGTGAATGTTTTTTTTTTACTTCTTCGCGTCTAAACGCGTCTAAATTTGGTATGGAGTTAGCTTAGCTTGTCACACCCGCGGCTCGTCTAGGTCCTGGACGAGCCAGCGGAGTGGCTACACGTTGATTAGGAGGAGTGACGCACAAACTAAATTCACAAACACAAAGGAAACTAAATTCACTGTTAAATTATTAGTATATTCATAAGTATGTCCGTTAGTGCGCATTGTTACACTTATTAAATGTATAGTGGAAGGAACTAGATCTGGCAGCTCAGGGAATCCTATTGCTTGATCTAGAAACCATTGTTTTTAATGTTTAAAACGCAATAAATCATTTTTCACATTTTTCATTCATTTCATTCAGACACTATGGAAAATTATTTTAATACAGGTACATTTGAGGAGGATGGCCACGTAGTTCGTGGCCAGGAGTAAGACAAGGAATGAATAATAAATAAAAAAATGGATGATTGAAGGATGATTTTGAATGAATTCCAAAATTAAATATATTTGAATTTAGACGAAAATGGTAAATGAGATGAGAAATGAAGTAGAAAACGTGGCAACGAGGTAGCACGCAATGCACCTCGTTACAAGCTGACATCCTGGTTTCACACATAGGGTACTTTTTGCCGCGGGAATATGCCTACTTCATTCCTGTTAACGTGGGCGGAGCCCCGGGGCATGCTACAAATAGAAAATATCTGCGGCACGCAGCAGCCTATTTTAGGTCGAAGGAACATCGTGGCTAGATAATTTTCAAAGCATCTTACTGTAAAATGTAAACACATAAAATGCCGCAGATAAACATCTATTATGTGGTATGCGGCACTTAAATGTTGTTGCCTCGGCGTAAATTACGCTATGTTTTTGCAGATATAGGGTTAGTATTGCTACAACTATAGATATCGGCGTGCAGCTTATTCAAGTTGTTTGCCGCTAACTATACTACAGTTAGCATTAAGACACCTCACAAAATTATCTAAAATTTTATGAGCTGATTGTTGCTGTTCTCTATTAAAATCTGTCGTGTTCTCATTATTACATTATTTTCATAACATTGCTTTTGGCTCATCATAACATATTACACACATTTCTGAAGTAGTATAATAATTTACAAAAAAAAACCTTTTAAAATTATCTTTCAACATCAGTGTCCTGATATTAAGTGAATTGCTTAGATTAAGAATTAATTATGTATACCTACCTATTACCTATGTACTATGAGATGTCTGCTGTGTATTTCAACTCTGTATGAGTATGTAAATAAACGGAATATAATTTGTATATTGTCTTTTTTATTCATATTAAGCACACCATTTAGTTAGGGTTTGCAATCACAATGAAAAAATTACGAAGATTTACATTTCACTCTTGTACTTATTTCCATAGTAATCTATTTTATACTTCTATACTAATATTATAAAGAGGAAAGGTTTGATTGTTTGTTTGCCTCGAATAGGCTCCGAAACTACTAAACCGATTTCAAAAATTCTTTCACTGTTGGGAAGCTACATTCACCCTGAGTAACATAGGCTATATTTTATTTTCAACAAAATTAGGGTTCCTTACTAAAACTTCAATGGTGTAAAAAAAATCGTAAAATATTCCTAATAATTGAAAATGCTCCGAAACTACTGAACCGATTTTGGTGAAACTTGGCACAAAGTTAGAATAGACCTTAGGAAAAAACATAGGCTACAATTTACCGCGGGAAATTTTCTTAATCCCACGGGAAAAATTGTTAAAGCGGGCGGAGTTGGCACAAAGATAGAATAGACCTTGCGGAAGAACATAGGCTAACTTTTACCTCGGGAAAATTCCTCATTCCCATGGGAAAGACTATTAACGTGGGCGGAGCCGCGGCGCACAGTGGTCGATTCCGCAAAAATAGGCTCGATTAGCATTTAAATTATTTGTTTTTGTTTTTAGGGGGTTAAAAATTGTGAAAAAGCAATAATTAGGTATTAATAACGTCTCAGGGGTTTGGATCATCTACTATTATTTATTTATAATGACTAGTTTTGGTAGATAAAGAGGAAAAAAAACTAATCGAAACAAAATAGAATTATTTTGATTGCTAATTTATATTATCTCTTCCAACGAAATTGATTTTTGTAGCCAAGCTCTGTGTCTGTATGTAAAATTAGGTACAGAACATCTACATTTCGTCGTTGCCAAAACAAGACCTCTTATGTGACGCCCTGGACGAAAATCACTTTTTTACACCATGTTGTAAAAAATCAAATTCTCCACCTTGTACAAAAACTCCCATGTCAATATCTTATATATTCGCAGAGGTACAGGCGACGATAAAAATCTCCCATGTGGCACTCGAAAATAATTGACAATCAAAATATCTCATGTTGTGCAACTGTGCACATGAGATATTTTAAATATCGCTAAAATGATATTTTGTGCTAATGATAAACACTTGCGAGGTTTTGACTTGCATAAGTACTTTGAATAGACCTTTAAGATGGATATAAGCTACCTTTTACTGCGGTTATACGTGGAGAACACTAAAAGTTTTGCACTTCTAGCTAATCGGAACTATTCAATGAATTTTGAATGTTATATTTTTGAAACGACTTGCAACCTTCATAGTAATAAAAAAAATTGGCGTACGTATACGTATTAGGTACGAGACGAAAATGGCTGAAAAGCCGAAAATATTTTAGAGCATGAAGGAAAAAAAAATACGCGCCTAAAATAAAATAAAATTCTAAAATTTTTTTCTTCCTTCATGTTTTAGAGCGATGACTTCTTATGATTTTAAAAGTTCTCTCTCTCCGCAAGACTGCCGCTTATCATCAAAATACTTTTGGGAGAGAAGCATCTTGTTTGAGCACCGTGAGGCGATGGTTTGCTGAATTTCAGTGAGGTCGGGTTTCTCTACATGACGAATTTCGTGAAGGGCAGCCTTCAACTGCCGTCAACGAAAATAATGTAGCTACTGTTAAGCGGCTAATTGAAGAAAACCCGCGGATTACCTATGAGACAATTCGAGGACTATTGGGGATTGGTGTGAGCCAAATTCATAAAAGATTACACGAAGAATTAAAAGTTCGGAAACTTTGTTGTCGTTGGACCCCTTATGAACTGACAGCGGAGCAGAAGCGGGCTCGCGTGGAATGGTGCTCACAGATGCTTTTGAAGTACGACCACGGACATTTTAATGCTGTTTATGACACTGTCACAGGAGAGGAAACGTGGATTTATTGTTTTGAATCCGAAAAAAAAAGCAGCCATCTTGTGTATAGGTGTTTGAAAATGAGAACAGGCCAACAAAAGTGAGGCAGGCGAGAAACGTTGGTATAAATTAGATCTCGTTTTTTTTCTCAGCTCGGGTTCCATCTGCATAATTCCACTTGAAGATCAAAAAAGGTGTTAATATTCTACCATTTATTTACCCAGGGTGTTAGAAAAAGTTTGCGAAAGACGACCAAAAAGCCGCGTTCTTCTACATCATGACAACGCTTCTTCACACACGGCCAACAAAACAAAGTCATTTTTAGCTTCCGAAAAAGTAGGTAGGTACATCTCGTCACCCATCCTGCACATAGCCCCGATCTAGGTTTCACTTTTACCAACTCCGAAGAGGCAGTGATAGCGTTCAATCAGCTCATAGAATACATACCTTCAGATCTGTGGTCCTTCTGTTTTGAAAAATGGTTCGATCGCATGAAAATTTTTTTTAAATGTATAGGAGAGTATTTTGAAAAGCAATAAACAAAATACTTTGGTTATAACATAATTTTTTTTTAAGTTACGTAAAACATTTAGTGTGACCTAGCTACGTAGACCGACTATCATCCATTTTATGATTCTATTATTTTTGTGCCTGGAATTTAAAACTGATTTGTGACTGAACTTCTTCTTTACTGAACAATTTCTTTTATATTTTGTATTTTTGAGAATGTCAATGTAAAATACGTGAGATTATAGAGGTTGATTTTATAGTACCTAGTCTTTTATTTTTAGTTTCATAAAACCTCTTATGTTTCTAAAATTAGCAACCAAAACCTCTCATGTGCAGAAGTCGTGAAAAAAAATTAAAAAAAGCGGATTAATGTCTCGGTATCGATACTGTAATAACTATAAAAAATGTCTGAAATATAGATACATATATAACAAAAATAAAATTGACATGCCTCCATACATTTTTTTTTCACGGAGAAGTTTTTTTCGATTTTCTCAAAAGTACCATCCGTGCACATACAAGGTCTTGTTTTGGCAACGACGATTTACGATACATTTGTAGAATTTTTTTGAAATATTTTTGCATTTTTCACTTAGTACCTTTGAGACTGCGGGATTATCAATATTAAACCCAAATTTGTCCTTCAAAAATATGAAAAGGCATTCCGTAGTTCTGTTCTCCTTCCAAACTCCGAAAAGTTCGTCAATTGAAATTGCGGCTTCCGTACCTAAAATGTGCATAACTTTTTTTTATGACATCTTATGATCTACAGCTTACTAACAACAACTAACCAATAAGTAAGCTAAATTTTGAGAGTAGTAAGAACTTGTGCAAATATGTGCAAAAAAAGTAAGGCCTTATGAAAATACAAGATAGAAGAAAAATAAAAACGTTAATGTTTAGACTGGTATATTTTAATATTGAATTACACTAATCGATTGGTTTTTATGTCAAAACATTGCACATATCTTGGCCTTCCGAAGACATGATAAAGAAAAATTCACTGGTTTATCTAGTATCACTCTATAATAAAATAGTTCAGAGCGGACTCGAGACGCGCAATCAAAAGATATTTGGAAAGTGTTAAGTTCATTGCGATATAAAAATCAAAAGAGGGTAGTTAAAAATAAATAAATTGCTGTTTGTTTATAGTACGTTTATTGTTAATGGAATAAAATAAGTACCATCATTATTTGGTTATACATACTTATAAATGAAATCGAGCCTATTTCGACCCAATCGACCACCGTGCGGCGGGAAGCTAGTATATGTATAAGTTTAGTCTATTTATCAGTAGTAGTGTGTTTATGGTCAACAAGATGCATCTTCCCGCTCAGTTTTGTCCATTGTCCTCCTTAGATCTCATTGATGTAACAAATCAAACTAAACAAAAATCATTTGATAAATAAAAATCAAAGAATTCATCTGAAACTATATTTATTAGTAATCATAAGTTTATAACATGACTTAATCGTTACAAAACATTTTAAACATTTAGAATAATCTACATGCCTTCGCTCCCAGTCATCAGGGTAGGACGGTCTGATAATAATTTACAATTAATATGCTAGGCCCATGCAGTACCCAGTGTCCTTTTAATGGGACAAAGTGCCCTTAAATAAAGACAATGTTATACATATAAATGAATAATACGACAAACTATAGCCACTTCAGAAAATACTAAATATTCTAAACTCAAGAAATAATCAAGTGTAAACCTACTACAAATACAAAGTATTGATTTTTATTGTAGAGCGCTGTATTCGGTACAAAATTCCGTTAAATATGTCGGTTCGTAAGCTGTTTTATTTAGTTTCTCAAAGCTGTTTAGTCGAGTGACTAGTTAAATATGCTTAAATGTTTATTTACTTATACTATTACTATTTTACACAATAAACACTAAATCGAAGTCTTGTGCATCTAAAATATTGACAGTATTGACACAAGGCAAGAGGGTCACGTCACGCAAAAAGTAGCTAATTTATTTATAACAAGTCAACTGAATAACGAATGGTATACAATCAGCAACTGTATGATACCTAATAAACTATAATATATAAGAATCCCTTACTTATATGTTTCAAATAATCTCGTCGATTAGCTTAGTCCAGCTATGGATGTACGACGTATTCTGCCGAAGTCGTATCGCGTCCAGCCAGAGTAATAATCATCCCCTGATCATAGTCAGTTTTTCCAGTTGACTTATCACCTAAAGTATTATTATTGTTCAAACACCATATATATATTATTCGTTACAAAACCCGAAATAAATGCTACGATGTTAAATTAATAATGTTCTTCTGACTAAATTAAATATGAGTGTTTCATGTTTGAAAAATTGTATTTGGACAATTTTGATAGTTTTTGGAATGATTTTCTAATAAACATGTACCTTATAAGAGAAGAAACCGTGAGCCCTATAACTTATAAACAAGTAATTGTTATTTTTATTTAAAGAGAAAAGGTGAACCTGTTACGAATATAGGTAAGTTTATTAAAGCATGTATTTGTAAGCTCATAATTTATGTAAATTAATTTCAGTAATTCTGAGACATATAAATATAACTAGCATTCAACTAAAACTACTGATAAATCTTACATTAAACGTTAATTTTAAAATGCACAATCAAATCAAATATCTATTTAATAGCTTCACAAGATAGCAGAAGTACAACAAGAGGATTGCTTTTTTTTAACTATATACCTAATAATTGCTTCATAAATAAGCCACATTACTGTATATGCTATCTTGTGCTGCAATCAATAATAGCAAATTATTAGCAAACATAAATAAGTATTAAAATTTACTGTTAGAAGAAATTTGACACAGCCATGCGACATTCGGTTTTACTATCAACAACGTCGCGAAATATTCTTTATATTCGTTTCACTAAACAAGTATATTCTTAGCAGTTGAACGTCTTTAATTACAGTTCACAATAAGTGTGTGCGGCTGAATGGTAAACGTACGAAACTACAATGCAATAGTTAGCCCAATCAACAAACAAAATTACATTTATATGAGCACGTGTTCCAGCTATAAGCTCGAAGATACTGGAAAAAACAGTTTTTGTATTCATAGTATCTTAACTGTTCAATGTAGCGTTTTCTAGGCTTTGTTATATTCAAAGTATATTCAGAAAAAATGACGAGTGTTAGCAGCCAGTACTATGCAAATAATACATATACAGGGACAAAAATTTTAGACATTCGTTTTTAATAATAATTCTCAGTAGATAGTTAGATGTAAATAGTACGCTAGCCTATGATGATGGTTCGAACTTAGAACTGTAAAGTATGTCTCATACAAAAAGTAGGTAATCCATGATTTCATAATCACATCGATAAAATGAAAGATTTAGAAACTAGATAAAATTGTTTAGAGTTAAGTCGTCATTATTTAATTTGATCGAACACCTGAATAAAATACACATACACGCCGACCGCGAAAAAAGAGGAAAGTATTTTATAGTATACAAAATCTGAATACTTTTAATATAAGAAAAAGCTTACAGTAACCCGATTGACGATATTATTGTGTACTTTCTCGGCGCAGATGATTCTGTCCAATCCTTAAGCATTTCCATTTATCTGTAACAAAATATGTATATGTTCTGTAAAGACGACATTAGCATAGATATACAGACATGCAATAGTACAGAAAACTTGGCGTATACATTTTTAAAATTGGACAAACAAATTAAAAGGCAAAATACACATTCATTATCTTAAGTTTCACATGCTATTAGTTTTAGCAAACGCAAACATTTTAGAAAGTTAATAAAATATTAAACACGCTTTCTATAAATTAAAACACACACAACGAATACAAGCACATTCATGTTCATTATTGGGTCAAAGATACTTTAGAAAGTTTACTCATACAAGAATGATTGAAACAAAAAACACTCGTCATCCATTGCTTAAAAAACCCAAAACAAATATTAGAAAACATACCACTTAGTAGCCATTAATAAAACGGATCATGTCATTTTAAAGTTTGATGGGGTCAAAACACGATTCAAAAACATTTGGCTTGTGTCCTTTGTAAAGTACATTACATAGTGTTATTAGTCGCACACGCATGCTCACCGTGGGTGTTCTAGTACCGGTTGTCGTTGGCGATGTGTTGGTTGAGGGCGGCGGCGGCGGCGCTGGAGGCTGCGGTCTGCACGTGCTGGTTGCGGAGGATCTCCGTAGTGAACTCCGCCTGGGCCTTCGCTAGGGACGCGCCCGTCGACCGGTATATGCGGTGCACCTGGACGATATAAATAACGTTAAGATTTGCTTTCATAAATCCTGCCCGAACGAAGGGCTTTGTCAAGGGACAAGAACGCTTGTACTCTGCAATAAGTATTGAGATAAGATTCAAAAATTAAAAATTGTGTTTACTCGAAGTAATATTTTACAAATCACTTTTCGACGTCGAGGCGAGTTCATGATTTGGCTGTCTTCTGTGGAGAAGAACTCGCCGGAAGAAAGCTTAATAGACTAATAATTTGCCAATTATTTCTATTAACCTGTCTGTATTTATAAATTTTGCCAAATCTATAATAATTTATACAAAATATTTAGAGTTTATCAGGATTTTCTGGAGTTTTGTCCCATAGAAGGGACAAGCGGTATTTCCAAATGTATAATACACAAAATATTTCGGGTGTATCAGAATATTCTAGTTTAGTCCCATAGATAGGACAAGCGGTATTTCAGGCTTTAAATTAATATGTTTAAGAAAATTATAAAATTATTTGTACACAGTACCTTTCCCATAAGCAGAACATTGCCAACAGCAGATACAATGAACCCGATAGCTATCAGCAGTACAATCACTCCAGCTGCAGTGCTTTCTTTAAATGTCTGGATGGCTTGTAGGAGGCCACTGAAAAACGTCAAGTAAATAACATTATGTGAATATTTAAGTCATGTAAAAAATATATTTATCCATGTAGCAATATTGTAGTTATCTATCCAGAATTATATTCAATAACTAGCTTTCCGCACCGCGGCTTCGCCCGCGTTATCCGTTTTTTCACGTGGGAATGAGGTATTTTCCCGCGGTAAAAAGTAACCTATGTGTTACTCTGATGTATAAGCTAGATTACTATAAAGTTTCATTAATATCCATTCAGCAGTTTTTGTGTGAAAGAGTAACAAACATACATCCATACTCACAAACTTTAGCGTTTATAATATTAGTAACAACCAACTTACCAGAATCCTCCGTCAGGGATTCCAATGGACTGTACGATAGAGATTATTATTTGGAACAGAAATATGAAGAAGAACACCATAAAGTTGAATGAAGAATCGCTTCGGAACGCCTGAAAAATAAAAAAGATCGAAATTATTATCCACTGCAATATACAATCGCCTAAAAAAATAAAATAAATCACATTTATTCATTATAGGTTTTTTAAAACACACAGATGTTAAATGTTAAATAGCCTTTCTCTCATCTTAAGAATAATACTTTAAAAAAGAGGTGATCCGATTAGTTTGAACACAACCTTACAACATAGCGCGCGACAAGCTCGAGGAAGCTCTCACACGCGATATAGGACCATAAGGGCTCTAACAGATGAGCGACAGTTCGCGACAGTAACCGATAGTCAACACTCAACGATCGCAGGATGTCGCGCGATTGTCGCGAACTGTCGCTCGTCTGTTGGATCCTTTATGTCCCTATATCGCGTGTGAGAGCTTCCTCGAGCTTGTCGCGCGCTATGTAGTAAGGTTGCTGTGGTTGCTGGTAAGGTTGGAGCCCTAAGACCCATAGTAATTCTTTCATTACGTCTCGCGCCTTACGGATACGTAGTAAGCCGGCAGAACTGGCAAATTAATAGCAAGGTAATATTCCCTACCTTTTGTCTCAAAGTTAAAAATCTAAAACTCGACACTGGCACACAATATACAAATGCAATAAGAGAAAAAAAAACTGGCAGATTCGCGCCATTTCGCGCAATTCGTGCACTGCTGTGAATGAATATATTTACCTTATAAATGGGCCTGTACCAGCAGACGAAGCTGAATGGCGTGAGCAGTATGAAGTAGAGTATGGAGAGGCCGAAGGCTGTGAACCCCGCGCCCGCGATCATCAGCGCCAGCGTGCCCAGCATGTTGAGCGACAGGAGTAGCGCGTGGACTGGAATTATAACAATAATTATAAATGCAATGCTACACTACAGCTTATATTATACTAGCTTTCCGCCGCGGCTCCGCCCGCGTTAACAGTTTTTCCCGTGGGAATGAGTCATTTTCCCGCAGTAAAAGGTAGCCTATGTTATGAATGTAGCTTTCTAATGGTGAAAGAATTTTTGTAATCGGCACAGTAGTTTTTGAGTTTATTCATTACAAACATATACACACACACACACACAAAAATACAAATATTTTCTCTTTATAATATTAATATGATAAACGTTTATTAATTAAAAATAGGTATGTACTAAGTAGATTATGTAATAGCAAACCAACGACCATGCTAAGCATGTAAAATGCCTGTGGGCCGTTGGCCGCATTATAACACGGCAGCGCTTAATACGTTAGTTAGATATTAGGAACTACAGAAATACTATAAACTAATAAAAATTATGTAAGGACTGTATTAGATTTTCGTGTTGATGTTACAAAATAATTTAGCATGTTTTTTAAGCACGTTGTGTGTGTTCAATCAACACAAATTATAAATGCAATGCTACAACTTATATTGTTTGTTCCATATTAATCCGGACAAAAGGTCATTGACGCCTGCATACGATGCGCACATTTTTTCCAAACGATACGATAATGATACGTAATTTGGCATACCGTATTAGAAGGCGGAGTGAACGTGTGACCCTGCCAGATATTTTGGCGTTACATTTTTTTTAATAATAATGACTTTCAGGAAAAGAAAAGGTCAGTGAACTTTTGTCCAGATTTATATGAAACAGACCATAGCTTTTTTTCTTGTGGGAATGAGGGATTTTCCCGAGGTAAAAGGTAGCCTATGTGTTATTCTGATGTATAAGCTATATCATTGTAAAGTGTCTTATAAATACATTCAGTAGTTCTTGCGTGAAAGAGTAACCAAACATCCTCACATCTCGTTTTTATTAGTAGGATTTATTTGTGTGGGGTACTCCATCCAAAGCTGTTGGTCTGGAATCAACTCGGGTTGTCTAGGACAACCATTTTTCTCCTTCAAATTACAATCATTTTCAGCTTAGGATATAATCGTAATTAATATTTCTTTAGCTTGCTTTCTTATCGTTAGAGTTTCGAGGTTAACTTACCATAATTAATTTCAGCCAAAAGACTTGTACAAAGGGCTCAAGTAACTCGTAAATTTGTAATAAAATTACTATTTATATAATCCATACTAATATTATAAATGCGAAAGTGTGTTTCTTTGTTTGTTTGTCCTTCTTTCACGCCCTAACTAAGCAACCAATCGACTTGATTTTTGGCATAGAGTTAGTTGAAAGGACGGTGACATAGGCTACTTTTTTCCGCAGGAAAATACACCATTCCCACGGGAAAAACTATTAACCGCTTTAACTGCGGAGCCGCAGAGCGGAAAGCTAGTTTTAATATAAAATTTGTTAACGACATAATTTTGTATCAAGACAAAAGTGACTAATTGTAAAATCCATTTACGATTTCAACTTTGATAAGTGATGCATATTACATTAAATAAACAGTTTATGTTATTGTTGTGTAATTCATTGTAATAACTCATAAATAAACTTCAAAGGATAAATCGAGGGTCGCCTGTGAAAACCCGATAAGTACCGCAATTTGGCAAAATGAGTTATTTATACTACCATAGAGTACTTTTCGAGCTCTTTCTGATGGTGTAGTCCAGTAATCGATATTTGAAGTGTAAGGCTTTAATCGTTATGTTAAAACCCAATATCTTATACCCTTTTTATGGACTTATGAGAAGAAGAATACTTTAAAGTGTGTTATACGTCAAAATTAATGAAATATTTTCTAGCAGAATCAACTATTACTTGTTATGGGCTTTTTGAAAATAGTATTTACAAAACAATAACATCCATTAATAGAGGCAAAACCCATTAAAGTGAGTTATAAATACAAATATTGTATTTTTTTCACAAACAGTAGAGTTATGACTTGTTATTGGGTTTTAGCAAATATAATTACTTATCAACACCACTAATTTTATAAGATGCAAAACCAGGTAAATATTATTCTTGAGTTTCATTAATTCAGTTTTTTTAATATCCGTAACTGTCATGTTGACTAAAAACAAATAAAAATGATGAAATACGCTCCGTCCGTTGTTTATTCAAACTCAGAACCCTGAAAACCCATCCTGAGCTGCGAAAACGATTTGAAAGCCAAGCAAAAGGAGTAGGTGTGCACGATTACAATGATTGGTTCGTGAAAGCTGTCCGTACAACAGGATCCAAGTTTTTAAAGACCCGTCGTACAATTAATGAAAACAAAAATATTTCTTACTTTATCCTCAGGGTTATGGAAGATGGAGGATGGTTCTTTTGTCCCAGATAATGCTGACAGGTCTTAATAGACGGATCGTATAGGAAGTCATTGAGCCTAACGAACTGTGATATGTGAGCTTGAGCTACAGGAAGAAATAAAGGTATTCTATGGACAGCTGTACACGACAACACGAACACCTGTCAGTATTCAAACTGCAACTGACGCCAGAGGTGGGCTAATCCGACACTATACTGAAGACATCACGGATACGAGTTTAGAATGGCTCTCAAAGTTTTAAAACAACAAGACCTCGGGCGATGTCAGAAAAACTGCTGAGCTTCTGAAGACAGGTGGTATAGGTACCGGTTTTGGAAGTACTTCAGAAACTGTATAACTCTGTTATCTTTGAAGGTACAAAGCCGTAGGCATGACACAGATATGTGGTAGTCTTCTTTATTAAAAAGGGCGATAAACCCTTCTAAAGAATTTTAGACCCATCTCACTTCCAAGTCATGTCTACAAATTGTTTCCGAGTGTAGTCACGAATCGTCTCAGGCGCAGGTTTGACAACTTCCAGTTTCAAAAACAAGCCGGTTTCCCAAAGGGCTACATTAAAATAAACTACTTTACACGCTGCAGAAGGTTATACAGAACACTGAAGAATAACCAGACATTATTCATGGCGTTCGTGGACTACAGAAGGCTTTCGGTTCAATAGAAATCTGGGCAGTGCTGGGATCTCTCCAGAGGTACCAAATTGACTACCGGTATATCGAGGTGTTTGTATGAGAATGCTTCCATACCTGTTTAACTCCAGGATCAGAACTTCAGACCAATGTAGCTGCAGCGGGGTGTGAGACAGGAAGAAGTTATTTCTCCAATTACTTTTCACCGCTAAATTCTCTATCTTAAAGCTTCTGGATTGGGAAGAGGCATTAATGTTGATACTATCAACATTGATGGTGGATACATATCTCACCTTGAGTTTGCCGACATATTATTATCATGGCTAAGACCTTAGAAGACTTGAACACAATGCTCGATGAACTCAATAGTCTCCTGAAGATGAACATGGAGAAAACAAAAGTAATGTCGAACGCCCATGTACCTAAGTAGAAACTACTTACTACTAATAGTGGTTACCAATGACCACTCCAAAAAAGCATTCAGCATTCAGCTGGAAAGCGTTCGGAAAGCTGTCATCATGTTTTCAACCCAAATACTGCAGCTCAAGTCAAAGGTCTTTGAACAATGTGTGTTGCCATGCCAGTTATGACTTCGAAACAGATCCGAGACGTGGTCGTTAACAATGAGCCTCTTAAGAAGGCCCAAAGTTGCTCAGAGAGCAATGGAGAGGGCTGTGCTTGGAGGTTCCCTGCGCGATCGAGTTAGGAATGATTAAGATCCGCAGATAAACTAAAGTACCTAACCGACATAGCCAAAAGAGCTGCTAAACTTAAGTGACAGTAGGCGAGACACATTGCACGTAGAACCAATGGCTGTTGGAGCAGAAAGTTTCCTGAATGCGGAAAGGTGTAACGGGGGCAGGCCCTATAGGTCTCAGAATCACACCTGAAACCCGAAACGATAATTAAACCCACCTTCTGTTAATTTTAAGTTGCTTCAAGGACTGGAACCTTTATACTGTAGTCAGCTCTCAATAAGTGTCGCTAAAAGCTACATTTAATAAGCTATGTGCGCGAATAAGATCATTCCGGAAGAACTTCACCGCTGGATTTAAAGCTTAAAAACGATAATAATGAAACTGCGCTAGATACTGATGATGACGATTACAATTACTTCTTTTTTTGATAATTTTAAGTAAGTAGTGGCTCTAATGATGATGATGGAAGATGTTTTTCAAAGAAAAATATCAAGTATAGGTCCTAAAAACTGGTTTTGTTTCCGTTCTAAAACCCTTTAAGTATGCACCTTACTCAAAATAAACATTTTTTATAGGAAAAGTAAATACAATTTGAAGTTATAATTAAACAAACTTGATTGAAGAATATATTTTGCAATTTAGTACTTACTTTTACTTTACTTTTTACAAGATTTAAGTATGGTAAATCGGCATCAAAACTTTAACTTCGATTATCTCAGAATCACATTTTGAGCACTTATCGGGTTTTACCAGGCACCCCTCGAAATATTACTCAGTAATAAATCAAATATTATTCAACAATATTTCATAATCATTAATTTCAATAATTAAAAAGTAAATGAATACCTGTATTGTAGATTATATGCCAACAACAACAATAAAAAATACATTTACGCCCCAGTAACAGTTCGTTAGCACTACTACAGATTATTCTAATTACAAATAAGTATCTATGTTCTATATTTTCCTTGTATGTTTTTTCTACTAAGTACTAGTAATGCTGTTAGTGTTATGGTAGAAGCATGCATTTAATATGTACATACATACATCCTTAAAAGGAAGGAATTGCCATAAACTATGTCTCCAGATATTAATTAAATTACTCACACATCCACAAATGGTAGAGATGTCTGACAATTCTTTGGAACTCAAGCGGTATGTCTACGTTGATGTCCTGGTAGAAGCAAGGCTGCAAGGGGCAGATGGCGGGCAGTGGCGGCCAGTTGTTGCGCCTCCCAGCTGATCCGGCTCTTAACTCGGCTTCGCGTCTCGCCAACTCCTCCGCTTTACGCTCTAATTCCTCTTGCCTCCTCTGTAGTTCAAGTTCCGACAGAGTCATGTTAGAATCAAGTTTAAAAGTAGAATACTAAATCCCGTTATTACTATACTGAAAGGAAGGCACTATATACACCAAATTAACTACATATACAATATATTTAGTAAAAAGAAACTAGACTGAAGTATATAGCGCAGAGTTTAAGCAAACTACAGAACATAAATATTTGAATATGGACTAAAAATAATCTGTCAACTGGCATGACATGATCCACTAACTAAGATGACATTTATAAAGATGGAATTCACCTCCCCAGCGTGTAGGTGGCAATTGGAGCAATTTAGGCCGTAATGTAATAGTCATAAAGCCAGTGGTGGAGTCGTAGACTAGACTTATACAATTTAGTCGCCAAATTGACATCATAAAGGAAAGTCTTTACAGCTTAGTCAAATAATAAGTCAAGTAATAGAATAAAGAGTAATAAATACATCATCTTTAGTAAATAATATAAAATTAATGAAATTAAAACCGATAAACATAATGGTTCATATAAAAGAAGTGTTTACTTAAGACTATATAGTGAGTCATAATGATAAATAACAAAAAATAACGACTTTACAAAGTGTTTAGTGAAATACAGCGATAGTGACAGATAAGCTACAAGTGATAAAGTGACGTCAATAAATATTCAAAATAATGACAGCTAAGTGATTAATTACCTTTAGCTCCTTTTGTGCATGAAAAAAGCAAAGTGTGTGTTAATGAGAGCACTTTAGTGCAAAAGAACTATGTTAATATTACATATTTTGATTGTTTTATTTAAGCTTGTACTAAACTGATTATTTTATTTGAAAAGCAGTGATTTTTACTACTTGCTAGAGCAGTAGGAGTGGGGGAGTACATTTAATAAACAATGAGGGAGCTATATATAACAAACATATAATCTAAATTCTGGCTCTAAATAAGATTTTTTATCAAATTTATAACTGGCAACATACTTGTTTATTGTAGACTATTTTTAAATTAATTATGATGAGAGAACTTGGTGTTTATTCAACCACATTTAAAGTATTATTATCATGTATGTATTTTTTTTTTTTTTACTTAATCTATAAGGAGTAAGAAAGTATAAAGTTAAAAGTTTTAAACTATACCTAGATGTAAAGTACTTTGTCGCTGGCTAAATAGATTAGCAATGAACTGACAAAAAAAATAATAATAATCTTTATTTGTAATCACAAAAAGTACATTTTCTTGAATGCGAATGATAAAATAGTAACATTTGAATAGCTTTGTCTTAAAAATACGAAGCCAATAGTGTACAGGGTGAAAATATTAAAGGGAAATTATCAAAACACTGAAGATTTATATTCTACTAAAATCAGACATTTCTTTATTGACCTGTATGGATACAAAAATTCTGTCTGGTTAAATTACAGTCAAATATTATTATTATTTTTAAATAGTATCAATCAGGATTTTTTATTTACAAAAATAACTTTATTAATCAAATGTAATTTAGTAAATGTGACTGTGTGTATTATAAAAACTTAAAATTGTGAAGTGTGTTTTTGACAAATAGATTTGTCAAGCCCATTTTCTGTTTTCCCTAAGCTAACAAAAGTAATAAAGTATGGATATTGGATGAATATACGCTAATAAACGATCTGTTAAAAAGTAAAATACTATTGGATGAGCAACCAACCTGGAAGTCAGCCGTGGTGAAGTTTGGAGGTGGCGCCGCTGCTTGGGGCTGCTGCTGTGGTCGGGTGAACTGTCCGGACGGTGGGGGCGGTGACACTGCCTGCATGATAGCCGGCTGTGACTGTTGCTGTGCCTGTTCGTGAACAATACAAATTCAAATAAAGACTTAAGAGAGAGAGAGATTAATGAATTAGGCTCATGACAGATAGGAAAAATAGGAAAAATCCTTTTTATTTATTATTAAAAAAATATTTTTTTACTTTATAAAGTCCCAGTTGTCATCATGATGTTTGGTTGGTTTGGTTGTGGTTGTAATTTTTCTGATTGAGAAGTACTTTCGTAAATAAATTAGACTAAACATAGACAACTACACACTACTGACACCACCACTACAGTAGTCAGTAGACAGCTACTGACTACTTTTTATTTAAGTTGATATTGATAATTTCCTTACTAAATTTAATTTGAAATAGTGAGAGTAAAAATAAAGAAAACTTTAATAAATGAGTAATCAAATCAATATTCAAAAGAAACTTGATAATTATGAACTATGAAATGTAACATTTATTATTGATGGTGCAATTATTTTTTTTTTTTTTTTTTTGTGATTTTATAACATGCGATCAGTCCTCAGACTATAAGCAGTTGTTTGGATATGAGTATAGCGGTTTAGGCATTCCCTTCCATTGTTGGGTCGCCTTCATGAGTTACTACTCGTAGGTAGAGCATTGTCCCAGGTGTGCAGTCTTTGTAAGCGTCTAACTTTTAGAGGTTCACCAAGCTCAAGGGCCAGTCTATTTTGGTGATTTGAAACTCTGTCCTTGTAAGCTCTTGTCATGTTGCTTATCTCCTCTTTGACTGTAGGAATGTTCAGGTGTTTATGAATTTCATCCATTTTTGTGAACCATGGAGCATTTACTATGGCCTTGAGTACACCATTTTGAAATCTTTGGAGTATTTCTATGTTTGACGTTTTTGCAGTTCCCCATAGTTGTATTCCATAGGTCCATACAGGTTTTAGTATGGCATTGTAGATGAGTATTTTGTTCTCAACCGTGAGTCTAGATTTTCGTCCTAGGAGCCATTCAAGGGATCTGTATTTGTAGTTAAGCTCATCTCGTTTTTGTTGAATATGTGCTTTCCACGTTTGTTTACGGTCTAGGTGGAAACCAAGGTACTTCACAACAGTTTTGTGGGGTAGGACTTCTTTATTCAATCTTACAGGTGGACAATCTTCCTTTCTCAGAGTAAACGTTATGTGGTTCGACTTTGGTGCACTTGCTTTGATTCTCCAATTATTCATCCAGGTGTGTAATTTATCAAGATGCACTTGAAGGTTGCTAGACGCAGTAGTTGGATTGGCATCGGATGTAAGCACTGCTGTATCATCTGCAAAAGTTGCTGTCATAATGTTCTCTGATTCAGGTACATCTGCTGTATAGATTAAGTACAGTGATGGCCCTAGCACTGAGCCTTGCGGAACACCAGCTTTTATGTCGTAGAAGTCAGACAGAGCATCGTTAATTTTGACATAGAAAATCCGTTCTTCTAGATATGCTTTTAGTAACAGGTATAGGTTATGCGGTAGTGTTTTCTTAATTTTGTATAGAAGCCCATCATGCCAGACTTTATCAAAGGCTTGCTGTACATCTAAGAACACCCCTGAGCAGTACTTTTTATTTTCTAAGGCATTCCTTATGTGTTCGCTCACTCTGTGAACTTGCTCTATAGTGGCGTGACTTTGTCGAAAGCCAAATTGGTGTTCTGGAATTATGGTGTTCTCCATGATACATTTGTCTAGGCGTCTTTTTATAATCTTTTCCAGCACCTTTGACAGCAGCGGGAGTAGGCTTATAGGTCTGTACGATGAAGTCAGATGTGGTGGTTTTCCAGGTTTCGGGACCATGGTAATTTGGGAAACCTTCCAAGTTTTAGGGTAGTATTGTGTTCTCAGGATAGCATTATACAGTATGGTCAAGAATGTAACTGCTTTTTTGGGCAAGTTTCTCAATACTTCCGCTGTTATTAAATCGAAACCCGGAGCTTTTTTTAGGTCCAAGCTAAATAGGATTTGGCGAACCTCTGATGGCGTACAACATTGAATGGGTGGGCTAAGCGCAATTATGATTTTTGTAAATTAAGAATACTTAGCTAGTACAATAGCCTAATATTCAATGTCATTAAATATATTTAAAGATTCTCTTATTTCATAAAGTAGATTCTCGTCTGTTGTCATTGTTGTCTTCAATATTTTTATTTTTAAGTGTATGTTAATCACTTCTAAGATAAAAGTAATAAACAACATAAAAAGCACTGCAGTAACAATAATATAGATAACTCAAACAATATCCCGTAAAACTAATTACCAATACCATTATTGTTAAAAAAAACCCATAAGTCACCACCACCAAAAGCCATTGGATAATAATATACTACCTAGTTGATGTCCACAGATTATCATTTTGTTGTTGTATTCATTGAAGTAACTCTTTATAATTTGTATATACAACTCGATCATGCAAAAGTTTATCAGGTATGGCAATAAAGTAGCAACAAGAATTTATTAGGAGCTATTAGCTATCTATTCCCAACTACTTACTAGTGTAGGAAAATTAGCAGCCCTAGGCGCTAGTGGACTACTGAAGTAGTTATTGAGTAGCATCTACAATCATTGTTTATTTACGAGACCAGAATACTGAACAGGGCCGACTATTCATTATGGCTAGATTACGGTGTTCTTATCGAGAGCAAGATTAATTAATTCACATAACATTATGAAGAAAACTTTAGAGACATACATAATGAATATTAATTAGCTATATCAAATGCAACCTCCATATCTTTGAATACCGTTGCTCGCACTATCGAACACCTACGAATCCCCACAAAATATGACTAATAGCACTGTACCGTTTGATTAACATTTTGTTGCCCGTCGAAAGGGTTGTAGTCGTCTAGACCCTGTGTCGCATTGTTTGTACTTCTAGCCACTTGCTGCACCGACGGGTCCTGGAAAATTAGCGGTTAACATCACACAAAAGCCCCGCAAAATATATTTTCCATGTTAGAGCTGTGAATACTTACGGCAAATGGGTTGTCTATGGTGGGGTCACTAAATGGATTATCTTCGAAATTCGACATTGAACTGGTTTATTTAAGCCACTTTTCAATTTGTTACAAATTGCGCACTAAAGAGAAATAGCTTTCACAAGCTATATTTGATAAATTTAAAGAAAAAAAGGCGATTCACCGATACACAAACTGACAGATTGCTGACTGATGACGAAAAATGACAGTTAATATTGGTTATTGCCAGAGTAAAAAAATATATGGTACCTGCTAGTACAGTGACCACGCACGCACGCTGCACACGCACGCTCACACACACCGACACACGCTATAATAGCCTAGCTAGTGCAAATAATTTTAATTCAGTATTTCTTGTAATAATAATGGCTAAAGTAAATAATATGAAAGAATAATTTGTTTTTTACGTACGTACGTGACGTAAGATTTTTTATATTTAACACAAACATACAAAAATTTTTTAGAGTTGAGGTTGAGCGAGGCAGCATTTTTAGCAGAGGCAGCATTTTTAGCAAAGAAGTTGGAATTACTAGAAAAGCCGCGCTTCTTTTGTTCTGTCTGATCATAAAAAGGGACAGACAGTAGATAATTTATTATTTTATAACGCTAATGTAAGAGCCCTTCTACACGACACGACATTGATACAAACAAACGCACGCACGCAAATGTAAGTTGAACGCGCAGCGCGCACCGATCGCAAGGAAGCCGGAACGTTTTAACAATTTCTCATACAAATTCATACAATACATTACTTACATTATACGCGTTAGTAGTAGTATCGTATCAAAATGGTATCAAATCAAAGCGCGCACACAGACATACATTATGTATGCGCGTTTTAATCGTTTCATTCAATTCAATACCGATTAACCTGCGTTTTTTTAAAAATATTATTATCAATATTTTTCCTTAATCATGTTGCGTATCCGAACGTCGAAGAGGACGTCTTGTTGCTGTCGTTTATTTCGTAATGTTGGTAACAGAAAAGCGAAAGTTGTTTTGCAGGTTGGCAGCAGCAATTGTCAGTTTCGATAGTACTGTCAAAGGGTTGGCAGGTCGCTGTTTACATACGTTTTGTATTTTGCGATAGTTTTGCACAACTTTTGTTAATTAATATTGTTTTTATGCCAACGCTTTTATCCCAACGATTAATGGTGAAACATAGTTGTGGTATACGAAGATCCTTGTACCATGTCAGATGTCAAGAGGTGAATTAAGCCAGTGTTTTTGTGTTCTAACCTGTGAGTGACAGTTTTTTTATATTGTTTGGGATTTGTGGCGATAAACATATCGGTAAGTGTTTTCTTTCGTATTTTTGGAGCGTAAGTTAGCTATGTATTGAATTGACTTTGAGTTACGTGGTGGAAAAAAGTATTTGGTGGTTATAACCGAAGCTTGCGTAAGGAGCGAGTTGTAGTGGCATTCAGGTGGCTAGGTTGCTAGGTTTGCGCGCTTGCGTGTGAGGGTCGGCCGTGAGTGGCTGCCGCCGTCGACGCAGCCGCCGTAGCTGCCGGACGCCAGCGCAGCTGCGGCGAAAGTTGTTTGCTCTTGATGTTAAGGAAGTAACTAGCACTGGTCTTATTGCAACCCGCATAATTCCGAGACATTGTCATGTAACACAATAAAACATTGGCCTACTCGGAAACCCATAGGTAGGGCCCTATAAGCTTTTAAAAGAAGTTAATAGTAGTGGTAGTGGGTGGTAGTTATAGTTATGTTAGTTAGTTTGTATTTGTATTTTATAGAAAAAAAGGTTTAAAAAAACTGTTAATAGTCTTATCAGAATCTTCTTGCTTTACAACTGGATTGAAAAATAAATAATTTTCTTTATGAATTTACTTATTAACACAACTCTTACTGCAATGTTGATAAAGACATGCTTGAATTTATAAAATAACATAAATAAAATACTTAAGACCAACACATACAACAACAACTCAATGTTTATTTAAACATACATGTCAGAACCCAGAGGCTATCAACATACAAGCTACACAAAACATATTTCCAAATAAAGATTACAGTAATAAAAACAAATAATCCTAGTTTTAAAAAAGAAACTATTTTAAACAGGACTTCAAGTGGCATCTCCTTAGTGTTTTGGGCTAGATAAAAAAAAGTATTCTTATTATAAACTCTATTAGACAGAAAAAGTTCTAATAAGAAAAAAATGGGGCTTAAGTTCTGTAATTCAACCTCAATCAGATGATAAAATTTAACCCAAAATAGTATCCGTGTGAAGAAACAGAGCACCTAGATGCAAACACATTGAGGCTTTGTTGTTGTCTGTGAGTCTCCCATATAGGAACAATGTAGAAGGAGTATTTTCTCACAGGTATAGCGAGACAATGATTGCTATTCAATAATGACTCACAAACTGAAGCACACATACCATGTGACCTTTATTTTATTTTAGCACACAGATCTTGGAACTGCCTGGTTTTAAAATATCTGGATATGCATTTTGATAGCTAGCTAATTTATTATTGTTTACTAAAGTCACGAATAAGGTGCCTCTATCTGTTAAGTAGAAAATTTCATGCACTTCATTTTAGGCTCATGTGGCTCTACCATGCTAAGTGGCGCCGCGCCATCTTGAAAAAAATAATAAATCGGGAAATAATCAATTTTTCAAAAATCCGGACGTCAGATCTAGAGTCGGGGTGCTGTAGGATATATAGAAGCAATCACATATGTTTATTATAATTCAATGTGGCGCCGCCACCCTTTAAAAAATAATAACTCGGGAAATAATCAATTTTTCAAAAATCTGGACCACAGAACTGGAGTCGTGGTGCTGTAGGATATATAGAAGCTATTAACTTTATTTATTGTATCTCGCTGTAGTTAGAGATAGGAAATTTGCGAAAAACGGCCACTTTTCGCATTTTTTTCTATCTATAACTACAGCGAGATACAATAAATAAAGTTAATAGCTTCTATATATCCTACAGCACCACGACTCCAGTTCTGTGGTCCAGATTTTTGAAAAATTGATTATTTCCCGAGTTATTATTTTTTAAAGGGTGGCGGCGCCACTTAGCGTAATAGAGCCCCTTAAGAGAAAGGTTAAATTTTTTCTTTTTGATATTTTATTGTTACTTTTTCAATAGGTACTCTCTGTGTGCACTAGCAATGCATTACATAATATTGTACTAAATGGCACGCACTACTTAAACTTATCTTTTTAAAGCTTAATGTGTTACCATGAAATCATCAAGGTTCATAAAAGATTTTTTAATATGAAAATTATAGTTAAGCTTTCAAGTCAGTAAATCCTCTTACGCTTTTAATATTTAAATTATTTCTCATTTTTATGCTATTCGTATTTTCCTGCTATATCCAGAACAAAAAAACAAAACAGAGATAAGAACTTGCAATGTTAGTTAGTAATTTGATATATTTAAAAGGTTATCTAAAGGGCATTATGTGACGTGGTTAAATATTGTATTATTTTTACCATGTACTTTTCCGCCATTTTCGTATTCAGTAACTGCAAGAACTGTGCCATGGCGATCGGGTATTATTGACTTATTATTATGTGGTTATTAGCAACTTACGTCACGCGACTATTTCGCGTTTTGCATAGTAACTGTCCCACTATTGTAATACTTTATGGGGAGGAGGTTGAATTGAACTATGAAATTTAAATGTTTTCTAACTTGTCTATACCAATATTATAAGAGGAAAGGTTTGATTGTTTGTCTGTTGGTTTGTTTGTTTGTTTGCATCGAATAGGCTCCGACACTCCTCAACCGATTTCAAAAATTCTTTCACTGTTGAGAAGCTACATCCCTATATATCCCTATAGATCCCTGAGTAACATAGGCTATATTTTAATTTAAAAAAAATTTGGGATTATCATTAAATCTTCAATAATGTATAACCCAAGGTGTAAAAAAATACCTAAAAGATTCCTAAAAATTGAATAGGCTACGAAACTACGTAACCGATTTTGGTGAAACTTATCACAAAAATAGAACAGAATTTGAGAAAGAACCCAGCCCTTGGCTACGATATACCGCGGGATTTTTTTTTCAATTCCTCGGGAAATATTGGCGGAGTTGGCACAAAGATAGAATATACCTTGCGGAAGAATATAGGGTAACTTTTACCGCAAGAAAATTCCTCATTCCCAGGGGAAAAACTATTAACGGGGGTAGAGGCGCGGCGGGAAGCTAGTGTCTAATAAAGCTCAGAATTGCAGGTACTTTAATAGCTGGCAAAAAGCAAGATATATTTCATGTATTCTAGCACAGAATAAATAATAGTACTAGATAATTCTAGCATAAATAAAAGTCGTAAGACTATAAAACTTTATGATGACTAATAGGAAAGGAAATCCCCTTGTTGTAATCTGTTAAAATGGGCCAAGGTAACCAGGTCAAAAGGCAAGAAAATAAATTGCTGTAGTTGGTTTCCAAACGTAATTAATTACCTACATACTTCTTGCAGCAGTATGCTTAAATCAAAATATAACGAATACATAGAAAAACCACGTTCACTGGTGATAAACGTTCATTCAACCATAGTTTTACTTACTTACATACTTCCTCTTGCTTTTTGATAAGAATTTGTCAGATTTGAATCAGAATGAATTCGAAAAAAATGGCTTTACTAAGTAACAATCGAATACAAGGCTGAATTAAAAACTAAGATCATAATTACGAAAATAGAACCTCACACATTTTAATCTCAGAATACAAAAAAATAATTATGGACGGGACCTATGAACTTGACAATGTAATAACTCAGTTGCTCTGTGCCTAATACTTCCTGCCATGCAGCCATGTTATTACAACATCCATAGCTGGTAACACGTGAATGTTAACAATGAAAATAGCAAGGCCGCACTCTACATTACAATCATTTTAAATATCACGATATAAAGAACTATTAACTAAATATTTACATAGTTACTTCTGAGAATCTGTCTGTACTCCGGTGAAGTATCCTATTCTATACTCGTTCGTAGTTGCGCCAATTCAAATATAGATCGAATATAGTACGAGGTAGAATCTAAATCTAATGCACGAAGTACCTGTTGCCTGCACTTTACAATTGAAAGCCAGATGGTATACAAAAAAATATGTGTACTTTTTCTGAACACAAGCCCCCCAGTAAAATCTTTACACGGCCAGTGTTGCGCTGCCTGCATGCATTCATAGACTTTGCGCACATCGTTTTTCACGTAAAAGAAAAGTTGTGTCGTCTCTATTATGTATTTGCCCTTTGTATGTTTATTGTGTATTTAATAAATTAATAAAAGTTACTATGTCTTGTATGACGCATCCTTTTTCAATTTCGTAGTCAGCACGAGAATGCTATTGTCTGACATTTTTGAACAGCCAATTGCCTGAACTACACTAGGTAAGTCCATGTATGAATGTGTGCACCAAGTAATAACGTACGAAAGACGTCACAGTGACTGTTCGGGGAAGCACATATTGCATACCTTGGAAATTCAGGTTGATCGTTTAACAAATTATCATCTAATCGATCAATCAAAGAAATAAGCAAGTACCCATAGATCGTTTAAAATTGCTTAAGTTTTCATGCAGTGTGTTGCGAACTTTAGATAGAGTTCCACTGTTCCACAACATCTCAATTGATCTTTGCCAATATGAAATAGCTATGATAACTCACCTTTTATTTTGTAATCTCACGAACCATTTGTATCACGATTCCACGCAGTAGAGACTAGAGAGTAGAATTTATAGATATTAGATAGAACGTTTTGAATCGAAATTCAAATCAAAATAAAGAATACATTTTCTGTGATCAGTACTATACGGCCTACTTCGGATTCTTAACCATAGAGGTACATTTATTTTTTAATCTGTAGTCTCAACTCGAACAAAAGTTGACTAATTGTTCGAGTTTCTTCTTATATTGACAGTTTATCTAGTCTAGTTCTCATGTTATCTAGCGCATGCAATATACAGATTGCTTTTAGACTTTGGACACAGATTCCAAAATAATTATTTCGCGGTCGGTGTTAGCCACAGCTAAAATGTGTAGTAATTACGGTTCTAAAACATCCATTCAATATTGGGGTTATTTCCCATATTCCTCGTGCCATTTTTGGACAAGTAACGAGTGCATAATCTAGCATTAATTGAAAATATTTTCTTTAAGCGTAGCCTGCTATTACGGTTAGGTTTTAACCAATGATTCATATTAAAATTAGAACAGATCGGTTATATTTAGAGAACACGAACATTGCAGGCGTGAAGAAGTGTTACATTTGGTATAGGTACTTGCAATCAATGGTAAGAAGTGCAGAAAAATCGAATGGTAAAAAATACGGTGTCGAAATTTCCACAACTAGCGAAATCCTGCCGGGTAATTTTATACTAGGCATCGCAAACATCACTTCAACTTCTCGAAAGTATGAACACCGCGAAACAAAAATACATAGAGTTAGGTACTTTAAGTTCCGTTCTAGTATTTTTGTTCGCAGCATAGTATCCCGCTTTTATTCAGTGCTAAATTATATAGGAGAACCAAAGTTTCTATTAACACGTTACGTTCGTGTGCTTCCGCTTCTATTTTAACAACGATCCAATTTTATTTGTTTACTTAGGTACTACCTACTTAGTGAATACAAAAAATTTCTTTTGTTTTTTATAAATTCGAGACACTTCTATTTGACTCAATATTGATACCTTAAGAAAAAACGGAAGTGTTTTACCACAGGTTTTACGAACAACCTTCACTGAGGAACAGATTTTCTCTTTACGATATGACCTTTTAACCACACTCATTTGATCTTACTTTCCGTATAATACAAGTTGCATAACTTTTTACGATATCACTCGATACATACTAAAACGAAAACGACGGTAGGTATCCGGTCGCATAGATCTTTCCCTTCACTTAGAATCGTTGCAGGTATCATACTAGTATAAACTAAATTAATGAAAATAATATTTAATGTAAGAGGTGATGGAAACACAAAGAAGTCTAAACAACAACAGAATAACAAGACTGTGGATGAAGTCAAGACCTATACTTAGATTACACTGATTATTTGTCTAGTATTCTAAACTATAAAGAACTCCTGCGAAGAAATACTGCGAGACCAACCAAACCGCTTGCAATCGTCTAGTTTTTTTTTCAACTGGTCATAAGAACTTGGCTAAGTCATTATTTACTTACGATTATAATCAATTATAATAATATGGTTACTTAAATTACAGACAATGTGAGCGGATTCCATGTTAAAGTACCTAGACTTGAAATGCACCCATGTTTTTAGTCCGATCCTCAAAAAGTTTTTAGGGTAAAGAAACGAAAAGCAAAAAATTTAAGGATTCGTGTGCCTGGCCGTCCGTCTGTCTGGCCAATTTCCACTGACTGAAACTATTTCAAAAGATTTGAATAAAAAAAACGTCTTATTAAAGAAGGAAGATATACGTGAGCGTGGCAGCGAGAAGTTTCCAGGCCACTGCACTTACATAGTTCAAGGCAGACTACAAAGTTGGGCCATCACGATCGTTATGGCGTCGAGGTAAAACCGAAAAACAAACACTGTGTTACACTAAAAGACAGACCTTTTTATAAAATAAGTTCGCGTTCCCTCACACGATATGAGAATGAAGGGAATATTTACATACGAGTACCTCACCCAAAAGATTTCTGAGAAAAACTTAATTATGTTATTGTAGTACCGTGAGATTAGATCAAATTAAATTATTATTATCAATCCTATTTTTATCATTGGAAACCATTTAAAGCAGCCATTCGCAGTATAAATGGGTCCCAAACTCTTTTTCGATTGTACTCATAACATTTTCGATAAATTATTGTTAAACTTAAAGATAGTCGAAACAATTCTCTATACTTTGTTTGATGTTTGGATGTTACAGCTTAGGGGGTTAATTTTGTCAGATCCAAATTCAGAAGATTCGAAGACATCAGTTGTACTAACACACATTTTCACGGGTTTTCTCCAGTTAACAACCGCGAAAATCTAAGAATGGACATCAGTTGTATTGGAAAGAAGTCGAAACCCAGTGATTTTCCCTTCTTGCGATAGTATGACTATGAGTCTAGCAACCAAAACTATCGTGTTTCAGCTTCGCAACATAAATAAATGAAAAGGTCATCTTTTGACTCAGTGAATCCTTTCCATCGTGACAATAAAGCCGGTGTTTCCACGCCACTGCATTTCTATTAAGTCGGGTAACGACAGAATACCCAACATCGTACAGCTTTGATAAGTAAATAATAGAGTCTAGTTTTCCATTGTTATCGTTGACTGTGTAACCTTTCTACACGTGTGTATCTAATAACCGATTGCTATGTAAGTTATAAATAACTATAATTTGTGGTTAATATTTTTTTAAATTCACATGAACGAAGTTTCTAACACGTTTTCAATTACCAAAAGAAAAATACAAAGACAAACTGTTATTTCCACCAACTTAATAATTATCTACTTTCCAATTAATCCAGCGATTTTATATTATTAAAAGCGAAACGCCCTTGACGACTTTAAACGGAGCAACTGTGCGTTCACAGTTTAACAAGTTTAAATATTTAAAGGTGTTATTATAGTCGCCTGGTGATTAATTTTGATATCGATTTTTTTATATCAATGTCTTATATAAATGTGAAAAAAATTAAAAGGCGGATGTAGAGTATGAAATTAAAATGAGTAGTGAATGGTCAACCTCGCGCCGCGCCGCGTCACAATTTGTTACTTATTTTAAATTGTCTTTAGTATGTACACTTTTCTCGTATGTTTGTCAACTGTTAAGTATATCTTTCTATTGTTAGGAATTTTATTGATAGTGACGATTTTAGTGGTAAACGAAATTTAATGTACGTATGATTATTGTTGAATTTTATTTGGCCACTTACTAGAGTAGGGGAGTATTGGGCATTCTAAAACAGTTTTCGGATCATCGTTCACTGGCACTCCGTTCATCTCGCCTCGCTATCGCTCCGCTCGTTTCACTACGCTTAGTGAACAATGATTCGAAAACAGTTTTAGAACACCCAATACTCCGTTATGAACGCAACAGGTGTAGAAAGTGATCAGTGTAAACGAGTCGTGTTAAATACTCACCAGAAGTTTTCTAAAACTCTCTCACACACATCACATCACATCACATCACTGAGGGTTCTGGATTGCTAAGAGTGCTCCCTCGACACTGACATCGGTTGATTGGCTGTAGTTCGCTGAATTTAAAGAATTATAAGTTTCGTTCATTATCAGCAGAGCCTGGCTGGGATTCGTCTTGGTATACAAAACTGACTTGGACCATCATCCGTTGATTGGCTGAAGTTCAGAAAACTTCCTTCAACTTCAGTAGTGACAAGTCAAGTTCTGGACCAAAACAAAATTCCCGACAATGACATCAAATGAGTGGTTGAAACTTATAGAAGAACTACTTTCAACCTCAGCAGTGTATGGTTGAGGGTCTTAGATTGAAAAAACTTCCCCCGTCTAGTGGTGATGAAAGAATAATGAACAATACGTCAGTATCTCACCACGACAACTTGAAAAGTACAAAACTGCTTACAGTAACATCAATCTTTACCCTAAGTATAAACTGTAAGCGATTAGCGGAAAAACTGACAGCCTTAGTAGCATCTTCCAGCCGACCTTAGAACAAGAAGAATACATATATGCAGTGATTTATTTATTATATTTATTGGGTGTTGAATTTTTATAAATTTACTGTATAGTTCCATACTCTAAACAAGTGACAAATACAGCAGTAGGTAAAGGATGAAACACATGATAAATAACAACAATTTAATAATTTAAAAAGCTTTCATTTAAATTTATTAATTAAGTTATTATTATTATTCCATGACAATTTATTTGTCACATGTATTATTTCTTAAAATATTTCGTAAATGACATAATGAATTGAGGAAAAAGTGATTTCAAAGATCTTCTGATGAGGTCTGATGAATAAGTTTCTTGTTTACATTAAAACCAAAATTGCTTTTTACGTTTTACCATGCCAAACATAGATTTCGTTTATTAGAGTTCTAACCGGCCCTCAGTGAACGGAGCGTGATAACATATCCGCTATAAGGCAATAACTTAAACCCAATACCTTTAATAAAGTTCGAATTGAATTGATGGGATCCGTACAAAATAAACATAGAATTACATTCTACGAACAGGTTTTTTTTATGCTTATAATTTAAATGTAAGTAAGACGTATATAAATATTTGAATTAAGAAAATAAGTCGTCACGTACCTTACTCTCTTAATTATAGTTATTGTTGTTGTTGTTGTTGTTGTTGCTATTACGAGAACGAAAAATCTCGTTGAATATTTGTCATTGTTTAAATTTCAGATATTTATAACAAAATCGTGGTGTATTAAGAATAAGAAACATTTATTTGCAGGACATTCTCATCTACCGAACTATAGTTACAAAATATTTAGCCTTAGAATAAAAATAACTTTCTCTCTATCATAGCATAAATAAAAGAAAACTATTTAGAAAATATTACTTAGGTATCATACTGTTGAATGTAGGTCACGTTCCCACGCTATGAAGTATAAATGCAATTCCTAAAGAACCCTAAAGCATCAATGCAACGCGAACATGCTGACGATGACTCGTTCCGCGAAGCTAGGACTTTTGCTGACGACGACGCTAGCCTAGTGCTCAACAAGCCGGTTCCTTTTTTAAAAAAATAACCCTATCATTGTAGAAATAATAAAGTGTGGGTCTCGGTGATAAAATGTTTTTTTTTTTTTTCATTATGAGGTTTTCCAATTACAAGTATATTTGCGATAGGTCATTAAATTTTTTTCGAAACGAGTTAAAAAAATGTTTTTGAAATCAATCAACCTTTATTGTACCTATTGTTGGTTCCACCTATTATCGTTTCAAAGTCGGTTAAAAATTAAGGTAGATTCATATGAGCACGGTTTTGACTATGTAGAGTTTAGAGGTATAAATATTAAAACTCGTATAAATAATAAAATAAAACAGTTAATATATAATAATATGAGTATAATGTACAAGTTAAAAGTAAAGTTTTGCTTATCTGTAAAATCTAAGTCTGTACCTATAGGTTGATATATTTCATCGTTGTTGTGACAACCTCCGTGGTCGAGTGGTAAAACGCTCACCACATTACGGAGGTTCCGGGTTCGAAACCCGGCACGGTCGACCTTGGAATCTGGAATGATTCTGTGCGTCGGAAGGCACGTAAAACCTGGTCCCGGCTACTATCTTCGGATATAGTCGTTTTTTATTTTTATTTTATTTGTAATAATCAGGTAACAAGGCTTGTAGATAGAATAATAATATAATTTAAAACTTTTAAAATATTATACATACACTGAATTAAATAAAAAATATGCAACTTAAAAAACTTATTGACACCAAGTTGTTCTATCGTTGTGAACTTACCTTTATATATTTTCGCTGTTGTCGTCAGATTTTGGTTCCAATTTCAATTAAATCAGAATCATTTTTCTGCAAATTATGCGACTTTAGCGTGTGAAATAATTTCATTGAATTTTGCTTGCTTAGGATTTTTAAAATATAAAAGCGGATATGTGTCGTGAATATTTTACATTCTGTGCTCGACGCTCAAGCTGAAAATCAGGACTTCCACTGTGGTTCCGACGACTGCTCACGTCACCCAGTCACCTCGAGCTGCTTTATACCCGTCACCCTGAGGCATCATTGTATCGCGATCATGTGCGTAAGTTTTACATACATTTATATATTGTCCCTGCAGTTTCATTTTCTTTAACATGATAAATATCATTTAAACTACCTATCTTGTGGCAGTATATTTTTGTTTCCTGATTCTCTAGGGAATAAATAGTACCATGAATGATTAATATAATTTGAATAAATTTAATTTCAGGTCTGAACAAAATTATCGCAAAGTGCAGAAGAAGAGGGCAGGGGAAAAATTCCTGGATAGTGACGAGGAGGAATTAGTAAGGTAGTGTATATTTTCTCACATTAAAAAACATTTAATCAAATAAATTAAAAAATCAATATGATACTTTGACCTGTACGTACCCATTTATAAATACAATCTAAACTAAAGTTTTTTTTTTTCAACTTTGATTATAAAATACTTACGGATAATAGACATAACCTAATCTAAACATTAAACTTATTTTAAACTTACTTCCTAAATTTATTGTTTTTATTTTAATGAAATTAATCATTCTCATTTAATTACAGTGTGAAGAAGAAGGTGAAGCCTGCACCCAAAAAAGCAGGCAGGGGAAAACCTGCTCACAGCAAGGACGAGGCCCCCAGCGCGCAGGCGTGGTTGTTCTCCGACGAGGACGAGGACGGCGACCAGGTGCGCTCGAAGCAGGACCCCCCGAACTGCGTATTCTCTAGGCGCGTCGCCGGCGGCTCCGTGCGCCGGCAGGCTACCTTGTCGGGGGACCTGTTAGCGGAGGTCCGCATTTATAACCCGGAGGAGGTTCGTAACCTAGACGGCTACGAACGATGTGACAAGGCCGCAGTTTGGATCAGATATCAGGGGGATTCTCATTCCCCTGAAATGCACGATTTAAGGAAATTTGTTAAAGGCGCAAAGACATACTTTACCGAGGAGGGTAAATTCTTTGCCTCCAAATATAACAAGTGATTTTGTTATTAGTATTATGATACATGGAAATCGTACCATAAAAGGGGTCTTCACTTGCATCAAATCGGGCAGTTCTGATTTTTTTATATGTTGTATGTAATGAGGTGGTAATGACAAATATAATTTTTCCAACTCGAAAGCCTTCCGGAACATTGTAAAATTCATGAAAAACCATTAAATTTTTCAGTTTTTGCCATTTTTTACCACCAAGGACCCGTTTTACGGTAGAAGTCACTATGAATTCTTTTAAAGTAGACTAAATTTGCAACAAAATGAGAATAGTTGGGTCTCGATAAGCTGAATAGTTTCAAAGATACAAGCTGTTCCAAATGTTTGCAAAATTTCTTAAATAATACAATTTAGAGTTTAGGGTGTCTGTCAAAAATATTTTTCTACTAAAGGTGTGCTTTTTATTATTTTTATATATAGTATAGGGTATATAATTATTTATAATAAAAAAAAACAAAACCATAATACAAATTTTTTGCAAACATTTGAACAGGTGTATCTTTGAAACTATTCAGCTTATCGAGACCCAACTATTCTCATTTTGTTGCAAATTTAGTCTACTTTAAAAGAATTCATAGTGACTTCTACCGTAAAACGGGTCCTTGGTGGTAAAAAATGGCAAAAACTGAAAAATTTAATGGTTTTTCATGAATTTTACAATGTTCCGGAAGGCTTTCGAGTTGGAAAAATTATATTTGTCATTACCACCTCGTTATATACAACATATAAAAAAATCAGAACTGCCCGATTTGATGCAACTCAAAATGTACCAATTCCATGGACTATTATGTATTAGATAGATGTTTATCATATTTTTACTAGGTAGTTTGCTTACATGGAATACGAGTAAGATAGAAAATACCTATATTTTGATATAAGTAAAAACTAATATATTTTTTTCTTATTTTATAGAGTAAACATTCCACTAAAATAATTAAAATATTATTATTACCTATAATAAAAGTTAAAACTAATAAACTTGTACTTTTGATTTAATTCCTTATAGGTAATATTGAATACTTATTACTTGATTAATATTTCACATTAATATCTTAATAATTTACCTAAAAGTACTTAGTAAAGCGTGTATAAAACATGGTTCGATCAATATTTTGCACAGTTTGCGATATATCAGTTAAAAGTAACGCCTTTTCAGCTCATTTGAAGTCTATCTTACACAAAAACAATACTGCAGTTACCGAATGTGATGGCATTGAAAAAATCAATAGCGCATTCCGAAGTCGCATTGCATCTTATCGCGTGTCGTGTGAGGCAGCCGCGAGCGGGAGCGATGATGGCAGCGTCTCGGCTGAGGCACTTCCCCCTTCGCAGTTCCTAGCGCGGCTGCGATCACGCGTCCGCGCCTTACTCTCTGCGCGTATGCTAGCTCATGATAGTGTGAAGGTCAATTTCGAATTGTTTTCAGAGTTTTTTTTGCCAAAAGATAATTCTATGTCTATTAAATCTTTTTCTACAGAAAATATTGTTCTTCATCAGAGTTATAACTTTGAAGACGTATTTTCTAGAGTTCTTCAGATAATAAATAAAAAAATTGAAGAATTTGAGCAAAAAGATAGCGGGTGGGCATTTATGCGAAACCTGTATCTTGAAGTAAATATAAACAAGTATAATCCTATGAGAGCTTCAAGTTATATTGATCTACCAAAGTGTATTAAATACAAACGCGCCTGCATCAATATTCAAAACAATGATAATTTTTGTTTTTTGTGGTGTATAATGGCAGCTTTGTTTCCAGCAAAAAATAATGCCCAGCGAACATCTGCTTATCCCCATTTTAAAACTATACTTAATACAAAAGACATGACATTTCCAGTAGGACTAACAGACATCAAGGTTTTTGAAAAAAATAACCCAAACATTAGCGTTAACGTATATGGACTTCAAAACAAATCAAAAGTTGTTGGGCCATTGTATAAGAGTGAATGTCGTAAGAAGCATCACGCGAATTTACTATTTTTGGAAAATAATGATAAATCGCACTATTGTCTAATTAAAAATTTATCAAAATTACTTCGCCAACAGTTAACTAAACATCATTCGAAAATCTTCCTATGTGAAGAGTGTATGATATTTTTTGATAGTGAAGATAAACTCCAGTCGCACATTTGCAGCGGTGTTAAAACTATTTTACCTAATGAAGGCACTACAATTCAATTTGATCATTACGAAAGAATGCAAAACATGCCTTTCGTTATTTACGCTGACTTTGAATCTTTATTGAAACCTGTTACCACAAAATGTGATAGTGTTGATACCAACACTTTGACTTTACAACAACACGTGCCAGCTGCATTTGCTTACTACGTAGTATGTTCGTATGATAGTTCCCTGAACAAATATATTTCGTATCGCGGTCTGGATTGTGTAGAAAAGTTTTTAAAATATCTTCTACGTGATATAATACAAATAACTTCAGTATTTAATTCACCTGTGCCAATTAAACTGACAGCTGAGGATAAAAAAAACTTTTTGGATGCAAAATTATGTTTTCTTTGTAAGAATCCGTTGTTTGATGATAAAGTTCGAGATCATTGCCATCTCACAGGAGTCTATCGAGGAGCAGCTCATTCTTATTGCAATCTTAAGTTTCGGTTGCCAAATTTTGTGCCCGTATTTTTCCATAATCTATCTGGTTATGATAGTCATCTTTTTATTCGGCATTTAGGTGAAATGCCTGGTGGAATAAAAGTAATAGCGAAGAATAAAGAAAATTACATTTCATTTACCAAGTTTTTCAATATTGATGATAAAGACTGTTTGCCTGTTCGTTTCGTGGATTCTTTTAAATTTTTAGGAACAAGTTTAGAAAAACTAGTAGCAGGCCTAAATAATAACGAATTTATGCACTTATCTCGTTTTTTCCATGCTGTAGATCAATTAAACTTGTTAAGACGAAAAGGAGTCTATCCTTATGAATACATGACTAATTGGAACAAATATAATGAAACTGAACTACCACCCATAGATTGTTTTTATAGCAAATTGACTGGTTCTATCATTTCAGAATTAGATTACAGGCACGCGCTTAAAGTTTGGGATGCTTTTGGTTTAAAAAATCTCGGGGATTATACTGATTTATATTTAAAAACAGATGTTTTACTACTAGCGGATGTTTTTGAGAATTTCCGAAAGACCTGTTTACTGTATTACAAGTTAGATCCAGCCTTTTACTTAACAGCTCCAAGCTTAAGTTGGGATGCGATGTTATTGAAAACGGGTATTAAATTAGAATTAATAAATGAATTGGAAATCATAAGAATGATTCAAAAAGGTATACGTGGTGGTATATGTTTATGTTCTTGTAGATATTCAAAAGCTAATAATAAATACTTAAATAACTATAATCCAAACCTGAAAGAAAACTTTTTGATATACATAGATTGTGTTAATTTATATGGTTACGCTATGTGTGGTTTTTTACCATACTCTAATTTTAAATTACTAAAGCAACATGACATTGAACATATAGACTTTAATAGTTTACCCTCGGATGGTGACTATGGATATATTTTGGAAGTAGATCTTGAATATCCAGAAGACTTACATAGTCTTCATAATGATTTACCATTCTGTGCTGAGAAATTTGCACCTCCTGGTTCTAAATATCCTAAATTAATACCAAATTTATATGACAAATACTATTACGTTATTCATTTCGTTCATCTTCAGACTTGCTTAAGACATGGATTAAAACTCAGAAAAATACACCGAGTTTTACAATTTAAACAAAAGCCTTTTTTGAAACAGTATATTGACATGAACACTGAGCTTAGAAAAAAGGCTAAGTCTGAGTTCGAACAAGATTTATTTAAATTATTTAATAATAGTGTATTCGGTAAAACTTTAGAAGATAATGAAAAAAGAATTGATGTCAAAATGGTAAACGTATGGAGAGATGATAAAAATAAAACGAAGAAAAAAATGTCTGCAGAACAACTTATAGCAAGACCGAATTTTCATAGTGCAACGATATTTACAGAAAATTTTGTTGGAGTTCAAATGAAACCTGAATCTGTTATTCTTGACAAACCTATTTATATTGGATTTTCGGTTTTAGAACTGTCAAAGAGTCATATGTTCAATTTCCATTATTCCGTAATGAAACCTTATTATCATGATAAACTAAGGCTTTGTTATACAGACACCGACAGTTTTCTTTACTCTATTCAAACGAAAGATTTTTACAATGATTTGAAATTAAATTTTCAGTCATATTTTGATACAAGTAATTATTCCGAAGACAACCAGCATGATATTTTAATTCGGAATAAAAAGGTACCTGGCTTTTTTAAAGACGAGATGGGAGGACAAATTATTACGGAGTTTGTAGGACTTAGGTCGAAGCTTTATTGTATTAAAACGGAAGGACAAGAGTTTAAAAAAGCAAAAGGCGTACAAAAACGTGAAATAAAAAAAATTGGATTGAAGGATTATTACAAAGTATTAATGGAAAATAAAATAATACGCAAAAAGAACATAATTTTTAAATCTCTTAAACATGAAATTTTTACACAGGAGCAAAACAAAGTCGCATTTTCCGCTAATGACGACAAACGTATCATTCAAAAAGATAAAATTTCTACTATATCTTGGGGTCACTGCGATAGTTTCTTTTAGTCTGTCGTTGATATTGGTCTAACCATGTGCGAAGGTTACTTATTTGATTGTGTTGTATCCATGAGAATATATAAACATTCAAATGGTATACATATAAAAACTGGTCTTTGGGTTGAAAATGACTTTCTGCCTCAATTAGAGATTAATAATTCACAAGAAACAGTTTTTTTATCTTTGGACGAATGGGAAAATATATATCAAGATTTTAAACATTCAGTACCTAACAACAAGAAAAATATCGACGATATGTATTTATATAAGCTCATTTATTGTGATAAACGATGTACAGTGGAGTTTATAAATTTAATATTGGACGCTATCGTCACTTATGGTATTTGTATAAATTTAAGATTTGAAGAACTTAAAATTGAATATAAATCTGTTATGCTAATTGTTAATAAAATATTAGATTATTCTTCATTAAAAAGTCTATCATGTTTCCAAAACCTACCAAATAATTTAATCAAATTTGCAAATCCTTGTTCTATAACAGAATTAGAAGTTATTAATTTAGGTAGTGCATATTTTTTGAAATGTCTTAATTTGTAGATAAATGTAACTTTGTTGTAATAAAATAAATAAGTAATGTAAAAAAAAATCATATGCGAATGTAATAAATTTTAAATGAAACCTATCAATTTAAGAAATTGTATCTAGTAAAATAAGAAAGTAAATAATGTAAGAATCATTGTAATTTTAAATTAAATCTAAGAAATAAAAATATGATACCTACTACATGTACTTAAATAAATATTTTGTTTCATTTTTAATTACTTTATAGTTCCTGTACAATACCAATTTTAATAAAACTTATAAAGTGTTGGCACAAAATCAAGTTATGACATGTACAGTCAAAGGCAAGGTTAGCTGAACACGCACACCGCTGATCTATCTTATATTCATTCAATGAATATAAAAACGATGTAAAGTCCAAAGTGCTCTGCTTAGCTTGCTTTTGACCGTACCAGTGTCATAATATGCTGATGTTGTATATCCGCAATAGGAAGAAAGGCATGTTAAGACTTGTCGGTCGAAATGATTGCAGCGCGGGGCGGTGCGGGGTCAGGTGGATCACGTGGATGGTGTCTTATTATCATTACATACATACGTAAATCTATTGAGTTGTGATATAGTCACCAGACGTTCTTCATTTGTTTCCTTGCAATCATTGCGTTCGGTTCACTACAATTCCTAAAATGTCAGAATCTCGAACAAGTAACATGCAAACTAGTTACCTTGCTGTGAGTGACGATGAAATTCCTAAATACATAGTGCGCATCGAACTTTTAAAGTGTATAGAAAGTGAAATAGATGTGAATGTGGTAGCAAATTCAAAAGCTCAATATGTTGTGTATAGAGACGAAGATAATATACTGTATAAGACAACACAGTTACTGTGGCAGATCGGTGCGGAGCTTGGTCTACGGAACGAGAGATCGTGCAATATAGATATAACAAGGTATGTTTTAGGTGATAAAAATAAGTCATACTTATTTTTAAACAGTTCCTTGTATAGTTTTGGCTAATGTAAGTATTATTTTGTTATAGACAGGTGTGATTGAAAGGTGGAGGGAGTGTTCGGAACGTCAGACTCACGCGACGATGCGGCCGCCTTCGACGAAGATGACGGCTGCGCTAGCAGCAGCGGAAGAGCAGCGAACCGAACGCAATGAACATTAGTTTAAGAATTTATTATATAATGAAATTATTTTATAAAAATAAACAACAAACAATATTTTTGTCTTTTATTATATTTAAATAATAATAACATTTTTACACTGAGTTAAACAAAAAAGTAACAATTAATTACTAAATTCTTAAAAAAAATCTACATTTGCAAGCTTATCACTTTTACTAAAAAATTTGAACTGATACATATGATTATCAAAAAACCATTTTTGTAAGCAAATACAATTTTTAAGAGCACATTGATTTTTATGAATAAAACAGTTCAATTCACAAGTTTTATATTTTTCTTGTAAAGTTTTCAAATTTGGACAGCCCTTTTCTCCAAGATCTACAATATCACAATTTTCACATATTTTTTTAACCCATTTTTCTTTTTCACTTCCTTTTACGAAAATACTCTTATTTTGTAAATAAAACGGAATTAATCGTTTAAATTCTCTGTAGTCAATGAAGCCATCACTCCAAAGTATTCCTCTGTTTCTTTCTAACCAATTCACTTGCTTTTTCTCTTCCTTTGTTAACGTAGAGTACGCATAAGGTGGTTTTACAATAAACACTTGTGTCCAGTCAATAGTAGCTATGGCAAACTCTTTAACGATAAAATCATTTTTGGAATTTTTGAATCCTTGTACATCAACAAATATAGTTTGAGGTTTCATTATGATATTTTCCTTATAATATTGCTTAAAGGTCTGTACTCAAAAATGCAATCATTAAGTATAAGACAATAAGCTGAAGTTTTGTCAGGTATGTCTCGATCTGCTTCAATTTCTAGCCTCACGTCGACCGAACCCTTAAGAGATTCTTGTTGACGACAGCAATCAATAACAAACAAAGGCGCTATATCTTTAAATTCCTTTAAACTCAACAACGGTGCTGCTCGGCGTCCGTAATAAGACTGTTGAAATCTACAGTATTGTTCATATAATAAGGAAATTTTTTGGTCTGAGAAACTAACGTTCAAATTTTCATAAGGAAAGTACACAGAATTTAGAAATACTTTTACTTCTGTTAAACTGCAATGATCAAATACAGACATAGAGCTCTTTGCATTTTGTTTTCGATCAGTTTGCAAACCTACAATAATAAAACGAGGTTTTTCTATCTGAGAAGATGTCTTAATAGACCAAGTATGTTTTCTTGTTTTTGGAAGTAAAGGATATTCATATAAATCCCAATTTCTGAACGCTAAAGTTATAGCTCGATCTCTTTCTAAATTTTTTAGAAGACCAACCTTTTCACGGTCTGATACTTTGATGTGTGGTACTTGCCAAACAATTTTGTTTATAGTTATATCTTCTAGTACTTCTTTTTCACCTAGTATCAAAGCATTTAAGTTCGTATTACTTCTTAATAAAACTAATTCATGCTTGCAGTTCATAATTATTTTTCTATAATCTTCAGCAAAACCTAGAATTTTATCCAGTGGTATAGATACAGAAAATATGCCGTTGTTCTTTATAGAACTACCATTTAAAGACCAACCCCAAACATTTGCAGGTTTTGATTCACTCTCTGTCATTGACAAATATGATTTCATTGTCGTTGTAATACCAGCGTTTTTTATCTTATCTATTTCGATTCCATTTAATTCATAACGAATTTCTTGAAAAAGGAATAAAATAGGATTGTTAACAAAATTAGTCGTTTCTACATATGTTTTAGTTTCACTGTTGTAAATTTTCACCCTTCCTTCTAGGTATAAAGTACTAGCAGAAGGTAGGATGTATAAATCTTGTTGGTTAATAGGTATTCGAATTTCATCATTCTTGTTGAAACTTGTCACATACGGTTTGTAGGAATGCAATTCGAAGCTCTCTATGCTGTTATCAGACACTGGTGGCTCCAAAACGTTTAAAATACTCATTTTAACAGGCCTATTAATTTAAGGAATTCTTTATTTGCTTTAGTTAATTTTTTAATATTTTTGATGTGTGCTTGTTTTACAGTAGCAACTTTTATACTGGCACTTTTTTGAGATTTGTTTCCAGTTTTATTGAAGTCTATCATTCTTTCTCAGATGAAGGTACAGCTGTATTTCTTCTCCACGTAGATTTATAAGATTATTATTAGAGTCTAATAATCGAATATTTATTTCACTTATTGATTCTTGATTAACAGGAAAGTAGATCAAATTTTTTGGTATTTCCACTATTCGGTACCCCGGTGGCACATTGGGTACAAATTCGTATATGATGTGTCTTGGTATACCGTTTACAAATGAACCACTCACAATATCACATTCTATTCGTACAATGGTTGTAGACAAAATGCTTACTGGATAGCGAGACTCGTGTGTTATATTCGCTTTTAATACCTCCTTACCAAAACCAAATAAACTTGCGCATGAGTTTTCCCTTTCAAAATGAATGTCTTTCGAACATTGTAGCGTAACCTTTAGCGTATTATTATTTGTTGATAATTTTAGTGAACAGTTTTTTACATTCGTTCTTAAAAAATCACTGATATCTTGTAGCTCATATGAGCCTTCTGGTATCTCAAGAATTTCGTGATCATTATAATGAAATTTATTATTTTTGGTATCAATGTTCGGTATTGAATTAAAAGTAGAGAAGTATATCAATGCACACTCATATCCAGTATTAAGCTCCAGAGGAGGCGAATAATGTGTTGATAACACAGAATTTTGTCCTGTTATAGACAGAGTGAAACCCATGTTTGAAATGATAGTTTTCAATGTTAACATAAGCTTTTTATTTATGAATTTTCCAAAATTTTCTAAGAAAATGTATACATAAATGTCCACAATTAACAGTATCAAAACTTTGATACTGATCGTGATTATAACTAATCGTAACACCTTTCATATACTTTATTAATTCTAAAGGAGGTTTCAAATTGCCGAAACTGTCAAAATATTCACAATACTTGTTAATTTTCGCATAAGCTACCCAATGTGTGCCTTCATTATTAGAGTTATCTAAATTTAATATAGCACATTCTTTTTTTTTTGTTTTTCTTGGTAAAGTGTCTCTCATGTATACGCCTCTAAAATAAGGAATATCATAAGTATGATTTAGTATATCGATATTGGTCAGTGCGCGTTTGGGTAGCCGCTTTCTTAGTTTTTTGAAGTGTTATTTAAAAATAGCCCTGCACCATTTTTGTATGGTTTTATGTACAATCCTTTGCCATTGCCAATAGCAATTGCCTCCATCATTTTATTGTGTCGTTCAGATTCAATAAGATTTTTTTGTGCAGTTTTAGAATCATTTACTGCTTTTGCAATTCCTGCAGCTCCTCCAGCTAATGATCCTAATGCTGACAACCCAGCAAATATAGGAATTAAGGGTAATATGCCACCAGTTTTTGGAATCGAAATGATGCGTGGTAATTTGACATTCTTATTTTTCTTGAATATCTTCTTTGCTGCAGCAAAGGCGATTTGAATAGCTTTATTTTTATCTTTACATTTAAAGTTTTTTAGCTCCGATCGAATTTTACTAATAATGCTCTTAAAAGTACGAACACCTGATCCAGCTTTTAATTTTGCTTTCATTATATTTTTTATTAACCAAGAATCAATTTTTTCTCTTTTCCCTGCATCTTTAGCTCGAAGTCTCTTGTTTGCCATATTGATTAAATCCAAATCTGCTTTATGGCGTACGTTTATATCGTTATTAGTGTATGCAATATCGTGGTACATACAAGCTGTGTCTAATTTATTAATACCCCTGTCACCTCTTAACAAACGTTTCCGTAATTTAGTTCCTGGCCCACAAAACTGATAACCAGGTAAATGTAACTCGATTGGTAAATTATTTATAAGGTTATTAAGAAGACCTGCTCCACTCATTGATAGCAGTTTAATGATTAATTAATAAAGGACATCTCAATTTATACTTCATTGAACCAGATTTTTTATATCAACCCAACTATTTTCCTTCTCAGCAAGTCCTAACCACTTTACAAATATCTTGTCATTTTTCCTTTTAATAACTTTTTCTACAAGATAAATATCAGGATATTTCGTTTTCTGTAACTCATGTTCGTAAAATGACCCAAGAATTTTTTCTTTATGCATATCTTCAATTAGGTATGTAACAGGTCTGGTTTTATTAACTTTTATTATTTTAAATATTTCTGTTGACCAATTAGGCGTATAACCCTTAGCAAATTCAGTTTTGTACTTGCTGATGCGTACTTTATCACCAAATTTGTATTTATTACCTGATGTTTTACTATTATTTATCTTTGATTTATAAATGTTTTGTTTTACAATTTGTTCATTATTAATATTTACATCAAAAGGTTTATATTTTGTAGTGCGGTGAATACTGTTATTATAGCCCCACACAATAGATTTTAGATGCTTTCCCACCCATTGATATTTACCATGCAAACTAAAATGTTTGTAAAGTTTTGTCTTTAGTGTTCTTATTACTCTTTCTACAATAGCTGCTTTTTTTGTACTAAATGTCGAATAATGATTGATCTTGCATTGTTTCATTAAATTAAGAAACAGAGTATTATAAAATTCCTTTCCCAAATCCGTTTGTAAGTTTTTAGGACAACGACCAGACTCTGTTAAAATTTGTTTCATGGCTTTAACTGTTTCTTCCTTTGTTTTCGCTTTCACTGGTACTGTCCATATAAATTTGGAAAAAGTATCAATTACTACAAGTATATACTTAAAATTATTATTCTCTTCAGAATATTTTTGCATATCGATAAGGTCAGCTTGCCAGAGATCATCAATTCCTTTAACAATCGTTAACCGTCGTTTAAAATTTTTTCTGGCTGGCTTATGAAGTTCGTTAACTAGACAAAGCTTATTACTCATTTTTAGATAAGTTAACACGAATCTTGAACAATTGATTAATTTCAGGTTTTGTGTAGTAATTTGCAGCAGTAACTATATCAAGTTTTTGTTTGAATTGTTGTAAAGATGAGTCAACTATATTTTTTACAAATATATCTAGTTCCTTTTTAACACAAAATTCTTTTAAAGTTTGATGTAAATATTGTTTATTTACCGCTTCGTCGTCATATACTGGCGTCTGTAAGCCAAGCAGTCTGTTTTGTTTCAAATCATAATGTCCTGTGTCCGATTTTAATAATGCTTCGTTATATATGTCTAAATAATCTGGTAAACGTAAACGTTTATGCACATGGTGACCAAATTTATCAACGTTCATTTTTCATAAGTTCTGTGTAAGTAGTTGTTTCCTTTATGAAATTTGAATATCAACTAAAGTGCATTCTATTCGTTATTATATTTATTTACTTAATAATTTTTGCTTCCCGTAACTCTTCAATGATAGATATTATCTCATTATCGAGACCGGTGTTGCCGGCATCTCTTGAAGCGATCAATAGTTTTAATCTCTCTACTAATTCGTTCGGATCATCCCAATATATGAAGTCTGTATTTTCTAGAACTTTCTTTAGCTTTGGTAGACCTGTTCCTTGTGCTAAACTTTCAGTACTAGTTGTAGGGCATTTAGAAAATTTGAATAATGGTTTAACAATAAAGTTATATTTTATACCTTTATTACTCTTAATAGGTTTTTTTGGATCAAAATCTCTTCGGTGAGCATTTGTGTCCATTAATATTTGTTTATAATTTTGTTTATCACTTTCAGTTATCAATTTTAAATCCGGTGCATTTCGAGTCAACAGTTCCATTATTCCTGGGGTTTTCTTGTAAGATTTCCCACCAATGTCAATATGATCATCTCCATCATATACTCTTACATTGCCTATCATAAGCTTTCCTCGCTCTGAACGAAGTCCGAAAGTTATGTGATGTATAACATCAGAAGATAGAGACCACGATAATGTCTTTCTCGATGGACTTGATTCAGAATCAAGAGATTTAAAAGAAGCCATACTTGAGTCATTTTGATTCGTAGGCGTGCTAACCATAGTAGTTTCATCCTCTGAATCATCCTCAATTTCATAATCCTCACTGGACATATCATCATCATCAGCATTAACAGAAAAGTTACTGCTTTTTGGTGTCTTAGTTTCATTGGTTAATTTAGTTTCTATGCTCTGCTCATTTATTCTTTTTAAAGGTTCTGTTATGGGTTTAAATATAGATTCTAATACCTCATTACTGTTATTTTTCATGTCTTTCATAAGTTTTACTTTCTTTTTAATATTTGTTGCTGATTTTATTATCTGTTTTTTTATTTCTTTTTCCATTTTTTTATTGTCATCTGACCTACTTCGTTGTTAATATATTACTGACGATTATAACAATGCATCGCTTCATATAAATAATTCATTGATCAAAAACAATATAAGTATCAAAGTTCTTTCTATAACAACCATTATTTTTTTTACAGTCTTTATTAATTACTACGTAACTGAATGGATCTCTCCACACTTCAAAACACATATTTCTAAACTGAGACCAAGACATATCAGAACAGGCATGCTCATCATAAACATGTTTCAGATTGATATCATCCTGTTTGAATAAAATTATTAAGTTTGAATTATCTCTTATTAGTTGCTTAGGAATCTTAGAGTAAGTTTGATTTAAATAAAAGCAATCTATATTTTTATGTCTTCCCATCGCAAAAAAATCGCGAATATTATTTTGATTTTCACATGCAACATCGTCAAATATTATTATGGAGTTTGGTTTAGCTTCACTAGATGATATGACTTCATCATTTTCAAGATATTTGTTGAATGAAACTCCTGGCACCATATCAATCACCTTTTCTAAGAAAATGTATTTTGGTTGATACAAAGACTTAGAATATACGTATAGATTATTGTATCTTAACCCATTTTCATGTAACAAAAGTCCTATGATCAAATTAGTTTTTCCACAGTTAGAAGGACCACAAATTACACATCGTATTGTATTAGGTAATAATTTTCCATGTCGCGAAACATTTTTTTTTTCTACTGAACATATGGCATCAAGCTCTAACGTGTCATTCTGTTTTACAAATTTCATGATTGAATAGAATGTCAAATCAATAAAGTAGACCTTAACAGAGTGAGTCGATTTTCAAGCTACACTACATAATATACTAAAAATAACGTAATGTGTATGTGTGTGTGTGTGTGTGTGGGAGAGAGTTTTAGAAAACTTCTGGTGAGTATTCAACACGACTCGTTTACACTGATCACTTTCTACACCCGTTCCGTTCATAACGGAGTATTGGGTGTTCTAAAACTGTTTTCGAATCATTGTTCACTAAGCGTAGTGAAACGAGCGGAGCGATAGCGAGGCGAGATGAACGGAGTGCCAGTGAACAATGATCCGAAAACTGTTTTAGAATGCCCAATACTCCCCTACTA